>CADDXX010000523.1:241115-289821 GCA_902810485.1 Alauda arvensis | reverse complement strand
CCCCTCTGTGAGCAGGGGCAGCACGCAGGGTGTCCCCTCTGTGAGCAGGGGCAGCACGCAGGGTGTCCCCTCTGTGCCGAGGCACAGAGCTGCTGCTCAGAGCCCCCAGCAGGCACAGGGCAGGGGCAGGTGCAGCCTGGGGCTCCTGGGGAGGCAGACCCAGCCCCAGCAGTGCTGCTGCCCGGTGCCTGGTGGCCACACACAGGGAGGGGAGCCCCATCCCACAGAGCTGCTGCTCTGCAGTGACTSCAGGCCCCTCACCTGCAGGTACTGGGTTTTCAGGGAGCGGTAGTCCTTGGGGATGAGACCTGTGGGGAGCAGCAGGTGAGCTCGGTGCCAGGSCTGGGGCTCGGTGCAGGGCTGGGGCCCAGCTCAGCACTCACCATTCTCCGTGATGGACAGGAGGCACATGAGGCGCAGGCTCTCGATGGGGGACACCTGTGGGGAGCAGGGGTCAGGGGGGCACAGGGGGCAGCTGGGGCAGGCATCCCCCGGGCTCACCTGCCGGTCRATGTGCTCCTCGATGAAGCTGGTGCTCTCACGGATGTCAAAGCCCTCCAGCAGAGCTGTGGCAGGGGCACAGGCAGCATCAGCACACTGAGCTGGGCTCTGGGCTCAGCTGCCCTCCCAACGGCCCAGGGAATGGGGGTCCCACCACACATTCCCTCTCTGAGAGKGCAGCCTGACCCTGCTGAGGATCCTGAGACACTCCCAAAACAAGGGACTCCGGGAACACCCGGGCATGAGGCTGCCTGGGCCATGGGTCACACTGGGGCAGGGGTAAGCACAGACAGGGCACAGAGCAGCACTCACAGTGTTCAGCCTTGATGGTCTCTTGGAAGTCCTGCTTGGTTTTCTTTTTCATGATAGACTCACAGGCACCAATATCTACAGAGMCAAGAGACACAGCAGCTTTGGAGGGGAAGGGGCTCTGCAGGCACTGCTGGCACAAGGCAGCAGCCCCTGCCCTGTCCCTGCTGGGCACATCCAGGGCCCCCCAGCCCTGCTGTCCCTGAGCAGCACTGGCAGTACAGCCCCTCCCTCCCCTCMGGCTCCTACGCAGGCTCAGCAGGCGGTGCTCCTGCTTCAGCCCCTTCAGCTCCTGCGACACAAAGTCCTTCATCTGCTTGATGTCCATGCCCCGGCGCCGCTGCGGGAGGGAGAGCAGGGGGTGTGCCTGGCTGTGAGGGGCAGTGCCACAGCCTCCCGSRGGCCGGGGTGGCACTTGGGGACACKCAGGGKGACACTCAGGGKGACACTCACGTCGTACTGCGCCTGCAGGTTCCGTGACTTCTGGCTCAGGAAGCCAAAGACGCTGGAGAAGTGCTCATTGCGGATCTGGCTGAACACCTGTGGGAGCCCCACAGCTGCAGAGCTGCTGCACACACAGCCCCCAGGGCCAACAACCAGCACAGCACTGGGCCACTGCCCCCTGTGCCCCAAAACCGTGCTGGCAGCACAGCAGCCCGTGTCTGTGCACCCCTCTGAGCCAGGCCACACCATGGCCTGAGAAAGGCTCCTCAGAGATCAGCCTTGAGGAGCAGCMCCTGGGCTGAGCTCCTCCCCAGCTTAGCAGAAAGTTCTCTTCCTAGGAACCAGTACTGTCTAACCAGCTCCTGTTTTTTATTGAACAACCTGGGGAACTTATTTTTGTAACCTAATAAATATAATAATTATAATAAAATAAATATATAGTAAAATAAATAAATTATAATTAAAATAAAATAAAATAATAAAAACCTAAGTGGAGTAATATTTTCATTGTCAAGTTCCATAGTTAAATACCAACCTGAACTGTGGCCAGGATGGAAAACTACTGTGAACCTTGTGAGTCTTCTGTATTCCTTTCTATCCTTACCCTTTCCTATCCTTTTGATTCCCCCCTCATTCCCCACCTGCATCTCAACATAGATATTTTTGGGCTGATTTTGGTTCAGATTGATTATAATTTCTTTTTTGCTTTTCCATTTAACCATTTAGAACTTTGACAACAAGTTTTGTCATGCTGTGGCTTTTATACAAAACCCATTTTTGCAGATATCTTTGCTAGTGATTCCTTTAGTGACTTTAAAACACTCATTTGTGACACAGCCCTGCTTACAGGGACTGTGACAGGTTCAGCACTGGAGCTGCACCTGCACACCAGGTTCCTCTGGTCTCTGTGCCTGAASCCATGCTCTGGGGGCCCAGCAGCCCCCAGCCACTTCTTCTCAAGCTTAGGAGAGGGAATGGTCCACTCTGCCTCCTCCCACAAGGCTTGTGAGGACTCACTTTGTCCTGGGAATTGAGCAGCACYTTAATACTCTTGTCAGAAGAGGTGACATCTGGCCCAAAATCCACACTGCCTGCAGGGAAAAGTGAAGAGCTGCTTTSTCCCAGACATAGCAACATTCCCACGTGCACCAGCCTCGATGCAAGAGGCAGCAGAGCCCAGACTCCTGGTCACAGTGACTGCAGAGCCCTGCAGTGAYTGCAGAGCCCCTGCTGCCCCGTGCCCTCCCCAGGTCACCCACCACACTTGATGCGGAAGGTGTCATCCACGAGCCCCTCGTAGACCACCTGGGAGCAGAGTGCTGTCACGTAGTCCACGTCTGCGAGGAGAGCAGGAGCCAGGCTGCCACCCCACACAGGCTTTCCCTGCCCAATCCACCCCCCCAGACACTGCCCTTGCCTCAGCCCACCTCTGTCCATGAGGAAGACGTGTCCAATCTCAGGCTTCCTGCCCTGGCCTTCGCTGTCRCTCTCTTCCTCCAGGTCCCGCCACAGCTCGTAGCTCATCTGTGAGGGGCAGGGGGTGCCAGGGCTGGGGAGCAGCCCCACGCTCCCACCAAGGGCCCTGGCACACAGCAGGGCTGACAACCAAGGCCAGGCACAAATGTGGGCTCCCCCACAGCCCAGCGAGCAGCAGCCCCTCCAGGACCCCCCAAAATCCCGCCCAGGAGGAGGCACAGTGCAGGGACACCTCTGTGGTGACGTGCTGCCACGTGGCTGAGGGGGCCCAGGTCCCTGCAGGCCCTGGGGACCCAGGGGASCCCTGGTGCCAGCCACACCTTGGCACAGCGGCCGATGCCGTACATCTTCCCAAAAGGGCCATAAAGGGAGTTCAGCAGCTGCAGGGCTCTGGCAACGGGGTTGATCCAGCGGTGATCTCCCTCCTGTGGGATGAGGGAGGGACTGTGGGTAGCTGGCTGGGAAGGACTGGGACTAGGCAGGGGATTGGAGCACGGAGCTGGGAGCTCCATCCCAGGAACACAGAGGGATGCCCTGAAGCTGCTGGGCCAGGGGCAGAGGGGCCAGCCTGGGGCCAAGCCACCACTCCCCAACAAAAGCTGCCCCTGTGGAGCAGACAGAGCCCCTGGTGCAGCCTGAGGGGCTGAGCAGGACAGCACACACCTCCTCTCTGCACAGCACCTCGTCCCCAGCCCCAGGCACAGGGGACAGGGTGTGTCACCCCACCACAGTGTCCCACTGACCAGAAAGTAGTCACGGAAGAACTCGGGCAGCTCCATGCTGATGATGTCTTCATCCAGGGGCAGCAGGTAGAAGGACCATTCATCGCAGGTGACATCTGTGTTTGGGACAGGGGACAGTTATGCTGCCCTGGGCAGGAAGAGCCCCAAGAATCACAGCAGCCCCAAAAGAGGGCCTGTGGAGCTTCAGACAGGATGGGCTGCAGGACCCTGTCTCCTCTCCTCAGGCACAAGAGAGGGGCTGAGCCAGCACTGCAGCCCCACTCACCACCAAAGACCCCCTCTTCCTCCAGCACCATCTCRCAAGCGTAGAACTGGAAGGGAAGGGGAGACCCTCAGGGCCAGGCAGGCTCTGAGCAGGGAAAGCTCTGGGAGGGCCCAGCGCCTTCCCAGGTGTCACAACACATGGTTTACTTCAACATTTCTGGGTCAGAAACAAGCAATTCTTGGTGCCTATAGAAGGGGTGGAGGATGAATGGGCAGCACCGTGGGTCCCACTGACCTTCTGGGGGCTGAAGATGATTTTGTACTTCCTGCTCCTCCCTGACATCTTGTCAGCGTTGACAATATCTGCGGACACCCCACAGAGCCCCTGCACAGCCGCCCACCCTGCTCCCCTGGGCTCTCAGAGCCCCACCRCCCCCGGCACCAGTGAAACCCGGGAGCAGGGCTGGCCGAGAGCCCCTGAGCCTGGGCACGGAGCAGCGGCCCCGGCGGAGGGGCAGCCGGCCCGGGGCCGCACTCACCGGCGATGAACCTCATGGTCCTGACCCGCGGCCGCACCAGGAAGCAGAACCTGCACAGAGAGCGGAGCGAGGGCTCGTACCCGCCCCGGGGACCCTTCCCGCAGAGCTCCGCGCTCTCAGCACTCACTGGTCGCTGGCGCCGGGGCCSGGCCGGCTCTCCACCTTGTACAGCTTGTCCACGTCGTGCTGCTGCGGGGACGGGGACAGGCGCGGCGTGGGCGCGGGCGGCGGCGGCGGCCGGGGCGGCCCCACCGGACCCCGCGGTACCTTCAGGATGGACACGTTGGCGATGCGGTCCAGGGGGCTCATCAGGTCGGCCTCGATGAACAGGTCCTTCTTGCCGGGGAGCTGCGGGCAGGCGGGCGTGGGCCGGCACCCGGCGGCTGCCCCGCGCCGCGCCCGGTTCCCGACCCCCGAACCCCGGGCCACCACCGATCCCGCCGGCTCCCCACGCCCGCCCCGCCGCGGGATCCCTGCCCCGGACCTGCTCCAGCAGGTAGACCAGCTGGTCGCGGGCCAGCCGCTTCAGGATGCCGAAGTCCGGCGGCTCGGGCGCGTCTCGCCGCCCGGCGAGAGCCATGGCGGGGGCCGGCTCCGCACCCGGAACGCCCGAGCGCGGGCGCGGCGCGGCCGGAGCCCCGCGGCGGCGGGAACGGCGCGGCGGCGGAAGCGCGCGATACCATGGCAACCAGGGACGCCGAGCTGTGCACGCTTTTATTGGCCGAGGCGGGGTCACGTGGCCACGCCCCGCTCCTCGAACAGGCGCTGCAGCGCCCCCTCCAGGGCCGCGCTGGTCCCGCGCAGCCCCGACACCACCTGCGCCGCCCACCGGAAGTACTCCTGCACGCGCTCCGCCGACCAGCCTGCGGGGACACGCGTGGCGTCACTTCCGGCCCCCTCACACCGGCGACAATGCCGCCCCTCGGCGAGTGCCCGGTGCCGCGCACGGAGACACGGCCACGGCTGGAGATACACACAGAGACACACACACAGAGCCGCCCGCCCCCGCCGCAGGCCCAGGGCAGCCCTCGGGGCTCCTCTGTCCCCCGGCACGGCCACCAGCACTGCCACTGGCCATGCCGCTGCCTGCCCCCAGCACTGCCCCCAGCACTGCCACCAGCACTGCCCCCAGCACTGCCACCAGCACTGGCCATGCCGCTGCCCGCCACCAGCCGGGCCCGTGCCGGTGCCCGCGGTGCCGCTGCCGCCGGTACCTTGCGGGGTGCAGCGGTTCAGGTCCCGCAGGTTGTGCAGCTTGTCCGCCAGTTTGACCAGCTTGGCCCGGCGGCTGCAATGGGGAGCGTGCTCGATCTGCAGCCGCTTCCGCTCCATCTTGGGCAGGGTCTTGTCGTCCGTCACCTCCTCCACCACCCGCCGCACCTCTGCGCCGAAGCGCTCCTCGATCTCGGAGAACGTGGTGTCCGTGTCCTCCACCGTGTCGTGCAGGAGGGCGGCCTGCGGGAGGGCGAGGAGGGGACCAGGGGGACTGCGGGGGTCCGGGCAAAGGGGAACGGGCAGGGCAGGGCAGGGCAGGGCGTTACCTGCAGCACCACCAGGTCTGTCACGCCGGCTTCATGCGCCAGGATCCTGGCGACGCCTGCAGCGAGAACGGAARGGTGCTGGGAGGCACCGGGGGACAGGCAGCTCCGGGCCGGGACAGTGACTGCCGTGGGCGGCACGGGGGCAGGGAAGTGTCCCCGAGATCAGCCTCGGGCAGTGGAACCCCACGGGCACATGCTGCAGGGTGATTSCCTTGGCTGGGCAGGCAGGAAGGTCCCAGGGGCTGCACTGCCCCCCAGRTGGGTGCTGTCCCCAGGCCTGGCAGGTGCGACTGTGGCACAGGGGCCCCTGAGCAGCTCCCGCGGGCCCCATCCACAGCAGGACACCGGGGTGGTGACGGCCACACACAGACACAGGGCTGGGGCAGGGGCCAGGGCTGCAGTGCTTCTGAAGCTCTGCCCCAATCGGTCTGAAGGATATGGTACGGGACAAGGGACACGGTTCTCTCCAGGTACCAGGSTGAGGAGCTCCCGGGGGTTGGCAGCGCTCCGGGGCAGGAGGGCTCCCAGGGTGAGCGGTGTTGAGGGGGAGAGGGGCCGCGGGGGTCTCCCGGGAGCGGGTCGCGGTGGCGGGGGGGTTTCCGAACCGATGGGGTGGTTGATGTAGGGGGTGCCCTCGGGATCCTTCCGCCGCTGGTCCTTGTGTTTCCTGGCTGCAAAGTCCACCGCCTCCAGCAGCCGCGCCACCTCGGAGCCCATCCCCGCGGCCTCGGAGCCCAGGGCCGGCGCCTCGGAGCCCATCCCCGCGGCCTCGGAGCCCATCCCCGCCGCCGCGGAGCCCAGGGCCGGCGCCTCGGAGCTCATCCCCCTGGCCTCGGAGCCCACGCCCGGCGCGACGGAAGCGGCACAGGCGGAGGCGGGTCCCAACTCGGTTTATTGCGCGCTGGGCCCCGGCCCGCCCCAGCCCCGCGGCAGCCGGTACAGCAGCGTCCCGTCGGGGGCGCGCACCTCGCGCCCGTGCCCCGCTCCCCGTGCCGGTGCCGGTGCCGGTGCCGTGGCGGCGGCGCTCAGCGCCCGCTGGTCCTGCTGCAGGCGGCGGCGCGGTGAGGGGCAGCCGCGGCTCCGCAGCACCCTCCGCACCACGTCGGTGCTGACGCCGAAGCCTTCGGCCAAGCGCTCCAAGGGCCACTCCTCGGGCAGCTCCTGCCGCAGGAACCTGCGGGACGGGCACGGTCACCGGGCGCGGTCACCGGGCGCGGTCCGGCCCGCCCGGCCCCGCGCTCACCGCAGCTGCTCCATCGCCTGCCAGGTCAGGGTGCGCTCGGGGGCTCCGCGCCGCCCGCCCAGCTCCCGCCGCAGCCGCTCCATCCGCGCCGCCCGCCGCCGCCGCGCCCTGCGGGAACACGCGTGAGCGCCGGGGCCGCCGCGGGCCCCGACTGCGGCATCCGACCGCTCCGCACCTCTCCGTGTGTTCCAGCGCCGCGTCCGGCGGCTCCGGGTCCCCCGGCCACGCCGCCGCCGCCCGCCGCGGGGCCCGGGCGAGGAGCGGCAGCGCCCGCAGGCCGCGCCGGAGCAGCAGCGCCATGGCCGGGAACAGGCCAGGAACGGGCGGGGCCGGCGGGGGAGCGGCCCCGGCGGGGAAGGAGAGGTTCCGACGGGTCCGGAGCGAGGGCTTCAGTGCAGGCGGTGTGGGTCACAGACACGAGTGCAGCGGGCAGGGCACGGACAGGGGCACAAGCACCAGTGCCCGGGCCTGGCAGGGGTGAAGCTAGCCGGGGCGGGTGGCCGGAGCCAAGCTGGGACCGGGCTCTGATCAAGGGGAGCAGCAGTTGATGGAGGCAGCCAGCCTATCCAGCAAGTCCTGGTTGTCATGCAGGCACATGGAAGGAAGGCTGAGCCCTCGGCCATGCTACCTGTGCTTTTCACGCTGTGAGTGTGTGGGGCATTGGTGTGGGGCGAGGCGCTGGCGTGGGGCGAGGCGCTGGCGTGGTGTGACAAAGGGGCACGGCAAGGCCCTGCCGTGGTGTGAGGCACGCGTGTGCGGCACGGGAACGGCAGCGGCCATGGGAAGCTCCTGGATGAAACTGAAGACGCCATCACCCGTGGCCTGCCCTGGGCTGGCTGGGGAAGACGGGGGACAGCTGCCTCCATCGGAGTATGATGGACTACCAGCATCACCTGCAACGGCACAGAGAGATTGGGACTGTGCAGAGCCAGCAGCTCTGCCGGGCAGCAGCCCCCACTGCCCTTCCCTGTGGGGCTTGGTCCTGGCAGCCCCTCCKCTGCCCTGCTCCCCTGTCCTAAGGCTGCRAAGTGGATGAAGGCAATGCCGAGGAGCCAGGCAGGGCTGGGTGACGATGGAGGGTGAGGGCAGGGAGCAGTGTGGTGGGAGGGAGGCCTGAKAAGAGACTGGGGGCCGTGCTGTGTCACCATGTTCCCTCTGCCCCCCAGGARCCAATGCACCCCTTTGACTTTCCYGGCTTCTCACACTCCCCCCATGCCTGCACATCAACCCTTGATCCTGGGAAACCACCCATGGTTCTTCCCTGACCCTGCAAATGGGATGCTCCAAGCCTCAGACAGAGCCTTCCAGGGGGTTACCAGTGCCCCAAGCCACCCTTTTGCAGCGTCCCAGCATCCCCGAGAGCTCCGCCGAGCCCACGCGTCCCTCCCATCCCCAGGAAGGTGAGGTGTACTCACAGCCCTCAGCCTGGGCCCGGGTGTCCGGGAGCCCCTGGGCCCGGGTGTCCGGGAGCCGCTGGCCCCTCCGCCGGCGCTGGCCCGCGGGGTGTGCGCAGGGCTGTGCGAGCACGGCCCCCGCCGCCGGGCCCTGCAGCCAGCCCCCGCCCAGCGCCCGCGGGCCGTCGTGCCGCGTGTGGTACGGGACGCTGCGGCCCCGCACGCACAGGGCCTGCGTGTCCCYCTCCAGATCGAGGATGTGCAGCGGCACCGCCTGGCCCTGCAGGCTGAGCGTGGCCCTCTGCTGCAGGGGCTCGGTCGACACTCCCAGGAGCGAGAGAAGCATAATTAAATCGCGGGTGCTGTAGTCCCTGATGACATCCCAGGAAAACTGCAGCTGGAAGGAGGGARGRAAATGGCCGTGGCTTACTTCTGTRGGCCTTGGCAGGAGATGGGAAGGAMAAGTCTTCTCTAGTCATGCCCAGGTGCTCRCTAAAGCATCACCCTGCACTTTGTCYCCAGGTATGCCCCRCCACCACTCCAGACTCRCACCATCCTGAGGGCACRGCAGCTGATCCACCTGCAGCAGACCCCCATCCTGCCCCACCAGAGATGCTCAGTGCCCAGGTCACTTCTGTGTGGGGTGGCTGGGGGCAGTGCCATTACCTGGCTCTGGAGGGCACAGGGTTCCTGGGTTTCAGCTGTGGGGAGCAGCCGGGAAAGCTCGTCTGTGATGCCCAGGTCTCGGATCAGCTTCTCACGCTGCTGCAGAGCATCCACTCTCCTCTTCTCTTCGTGTTCCACAATGTCCTGGGGCTGCATGGAGTTGTACTGCAYGCGCTGCACCTTGGCAGAGAAACACCTGAGCTACAGCAAAGCTGAAGCTGGGATAACACACAGGATAACACACAGGATAACACACACAGGATAATCCCAATGAGAGCCCAAGTGGAAAGGTATAACACTGGTGCTTGCAAGTACTGCCAACACAAGTTGTTGACTSTGAACTTTATGCAGGGAGTCAAACCTGGAATTTCTGCTCCATGGGTGCACCAATGGCTTCCAGAGCCATGTCACTGATTTGGAGAGCCCACAGACAATGCTGACTGTGGTACCTTCCTATCCCACGCCTTGGTGCTTCTGCGGGTGAGGTGGGTTGTAGAAGCTGTGCTTTTATTCTGGAYCTTATCTGTTTTCTTCTTCCTGAATCCAGCTTCCAGCTTTTCAGTTCTCAGRCGCCTCTCCTCCAGCTGCTGCCTGCCACAGAACAGCAGAGTCMCTCACTGGCTCAGAGCCACAATAGCAAAAGGCTGTGGGGCAGACTGCAACCTGAGGACATTTACTGCAGGCCAAAGTTCTGTATGAACAGCCCCTAATAGAAGTGTGCCAAGAGATGGGATGGGATGCTTGTAAAGAGGCTTTTAAAAAGAGAAATGCCCTTGGATTAGGCTGTGCCTGCCAAGAGGGAGGGGGACGTTTGGGAAATGGTGTCTCCAGGGTCCAAAAGTCAATGGAGTACTGCCCTTGCTCTCTRGAGTCCATCTAAAAGGAGCCATTTTTCTGTGGTGCTACAGCACGTGCAGGCTCCTTCCTTTCCCCTCCCACTCTCCCTGCTTTCTTACACCTGCCAAGCAGCAGAGGTGCTCCCCAGGAAGGATCAGGAGCAAGAGGTCTSCATGCCACCCGTGAGAAGTGGGTTTCCASAGGRGCTGTGTACCTGGCATACTCTTCTCGTGCCTTGGATGCTATTGTTTCCTGGAAGAGGGACCTGCTGTGCTGGAAGAATGGCTCGTACTTCTCTGTGCCAGGGGCTGGGTAGATGCGCCGGAAGCCGCCCAGGTGCTCGTTCTCGTAGGTTTCAGCCCGTGCCAGCCAGGCGGCCTGGCTGCTCTCCTGCTCCCGGCGCCTGCAGGGCGGGACAGCGAGCTCTGAGGGAGGCTCCGGGACGGGCAGAGCGCAGGGCTCGGCACATCCCGGGATTATCCCMGGACTCCTGATGGAAACAGCAGCTGGAGAGAGCCACGCCCTGCCCTGGAGAAGGGCCCATGCCCAGGCTACCCCCMTTTCCTGAGGCAGGGCTGTGGTTCCTCATGTGAACAGCCCTGCCAGCCCAGGATGCTGGCACTGCCCACCCAGAGAGGAGTCCTGGCTCCTCCTTGCAGGAKGCAGATGGCTTGGGAGAGCTCAGAGGCTGCACAATGCCCTGAGCTCTGGGAGCAGCCAGCCCTGATGTTATCCTGCTCCGTCATGCCCTGTGTCTGCTCACTGCAGCACTGCGGGGAGCAGCAGTACCTGGACTCACGGGCAGTCTGGTTGGGCTGCAGCAGCCGCTCCTTCACCCGCCTCTTMTCTTCCTCCAGCACCTTCCTTTTGTCGCAGGCGTGCACATTGATCAGGTTGAAGGTGTCACACAGCAGGGCATCCTTCACCTCGTGGTCTAGCTGAGAATCYGTGCTGAAGCTGGGAGAGTGGTTCACCTGCCAAGACAAGCAGGTAACCTAACCTGGCACCCCAACTCGCAGCCCATGGCYCCACACTGCCCATGGATGCTCTTCTCTGTGTCACAGACAGGAAGCCACACACAGCAGTCTCTGCTGCAGTGGTTGCCCAGGTCACCTGGATCCCACCCCACAGGGGGCAGCTGTCACAAATTCAGGGTGCTCATGGGACAAGGGGTCTGAAGGCTTGGGAAACTCCCTGTTSTTAGACAGTGTGCAGGAAATGGGTGCTCTTGGATCCTGCTCACAGCAGGTTGTTTGGCTTCACAGCCTTGTTAATTTTGTGAGCAAGGTGGCCCTTTTGAATCAAGCAAGCCCTGTTCATTCAGACCCCCTTGCCCTAGTTCCCCAGCTCTGAGCTCTCCACTCCCTCCTCACCTCCAGCAGCCATGGCTTCAGCCTTCTATCCAGCAAAATGTCAAAGCCCAGGATTTCAAAGCAGGCACAGCCAGCAGTGTAGTTGGAGAAGCAGCTCTGGTAGTGGTGYTTCAGCTCAGGGTGAGCCGAAATCAGTGTCTTTATAACAATGTCRTCAATATCTGCCCAGAGCTTTGATGTGTCATAGCTGTGCTCTGCCATCCAGGTATTCAGGGTGGACAGCTTCCTGTGTGGGGAACAGGAGGCGTTAAGGGCTCAGGAAAGCTGAGGTAAAGCAGTGTCCCCAGGCAGTGTTACTGCAGTGCTTGGACAGGTCAGTACCTCTTGCTGCCCACTGTGTCGTCCTCGACRAAGTTCTCATTGTGTTTGTTGATTGCATAATTGGTCAGGTGCATGCAGGTGTCACCCTGGCAGGGAACCACAAGAGTTGTTTGTTCAYTCTGAACCACTGAGCAAGAATAGGAACAGCCCCACCAGAAACTCCCATGTTCTGTTCTGCCTGAAGCATGGGCAGAGTAGGAATGGTGTGGAATTSAGCAYGCTTATCAGGGCCAGAAGCAGACCATGCTGCCCAGAGACACCAGGGGGGCTTCGTTCTGCAGGTTTTCAACCTGATAGGGTGAGACCTTGAGAAACCAGATACAGATTTATTGTTGACCAACATGAGGTTGGAGACTTTCCAAGGTTCCATCCAAGCAAACAASTCCATGGTTCTGTGTTAATGCCAGTAAACAGCTCAAATGTGGGACCWTGRGGTAGATCTACTATCCCTCCTGAAATACCTCCTGTGAAGAGGAGGAAGGGGTATAGAGGAAGAACAGAAAGCATCAAGCTGGGACTCCTGCTACCCCCAAGGGCTGGGGCTTTTCAAGGCCTGGAATGGCCCCAGGACAAGTTAAGGACTGACACCCACAGATACTATATGAATTTTTTTGAAACTTCCTTTTTACCAGGTTTCTCGTGCTGTGATCGATGTACCTCATGGTGGCAAACCGGGCCAGGCCCTCCTTGTAGAGGAAAATCTTCAGTGGCTCACAGGACGTGACCAGCACGTAGATGCGCATGTCAAACTTGAAGCCRTCGATGAGGAAGGGCTGTGAGGAAAGAGGCAGGGGCAAGGGTGAGCTGGGGAACTGCTCTGTGCTGCTCAGCAGAGGGGCAAGCTTTGTCTGTGTCCCCYATGTGCCACAGCCACACCAACACCTCCAGCAGACCTGAGGAGAGCATGGGGGATGCTGGCASAGTGAGGAGGCTGCAGTCCTACCCCGTGCTCAGGGACTGTCCCAGTACCTCAGAGATGTACTGCTGACAGATCATGCGCTCCCCGTGCTTGATCTCCTCTGGGTGGTGCGTTATGAAGATCCCTCTTCCCTGGCAGCTGTTGTCGGGCTTGCAGATGAATGTTTTTAATTTCTTTGTGGATCTGTAGGCATTGAAATCTCCATAGCTGTGGAAGGAAGGGGTKACTATCAGCAGCTGCAAAAAACACCTCTCTGAACTCTCTCCTAGCAGCTGGGTGCTGAAACCGTGGTGCTGCAGGCACTGAACTTCAGCAGGGGATGAACCAAACCCCCATTCCTAATCTACARGGGTCACAGATTGGTCCCTGCCWGACGTCACCCAGCTCTCTGCATCATCCCACCTTTTCCTTGCACACACCCCCACCCACACTGGGAGCTCTGCGGAAGAGGTCAGCACGGTGTGTGCCACAGCAGGCTGGGCTTTGGGCTCTGGTACCCAGGAAGGGCGGGTGAGCAGCCTCCCCTCCCTGTGCCACCCCRTCCCACGGCGCTGTCCTGCAGCACTCACTCGGCTGGCAGGCACCAGGTGCGGGGGAAGATGTTGTAYTCCTGGGGGAACAGCCGCAGCATGCGGTTCAGGTTGCGAGCCAGCAGGTCCTTGCGGCACAGCTCGATCATGCCCGGGAAGTGGTTGATTTTCTGAAAGCAGGGCAGAAAAACCCGGATCAGCAGAGGCCCTGAGGGGATGGATTCTCCCAGCATGAAGAACCAGCAGCAAGAGGGAAGCCTTGAACTACTGCTGGGGGGTGAGATTTGCTGCAGCTGCTTTAGCWGAGCTTCACCAGTGATTTATCTGCCTATTCCATCTCAGCCCTGGGGCAGCATAAGAGCCATTTATCATYGACTACTGTTCATTTCACAGCACATCACAGGGCTGGAACGCTCCTGCTCCCACCACAGCTGCTGAATGCTGCTGGTGACACCAAGCAGGGACACGGCACCAGCAAAGGCACCTGACCCTGCGCCCTGGAGCCAAGGCACAGGCTGCACATGGCACTGCACTGGGGGCTGGTTTCACTCTGCCACGTGCTGTTCCACAGACTGCCTCATGCCACCCTCCTTGCTGAGCAGTTCCTGCTGTTTACCTGGAAGCGTTTCATCTCCATGAGGCGGTCCAGGGCGACGGTGCCGTCTGTCCAGTACACCGTCCACTCCTCGTTCTCTGCCGCCTCCCTGAGCCCGCAGTGCTGCGCCGCCCGCCGCACTGTGCCGAGGCAAGCAGGGACAGGGGCCGTGTGCAGGGACCGACAAACCCCCAGAGCAACCAGGGATGGAGCGTGGAACAAACCTCGGGCTGAGGAGCCACATACAGGAGCTGACAGCTCCCCCCAAAACAACAAGGGACGGAGTCTGCAGCTCTCCGCGCTGCAGTTCCCCTTTCAGAGGTAWAAGGTATTGGCATGACCCCTTGGAAGGTGTCAGGAACACCACTTTTATCTGGCCAATCCCCAAGCCTCTGGCTGCAAGTGTCCTGGGAGCTCTGAACCCTCTAATTCCACCTGTCTCGAGGTGCCAGGGCTCCTCAGCAGCAGGGCTGAACTTCCCGTGGGTCTTACACCTCACAGGCAGATACGAGTCTTGTGAAGGTGTGAATTTAATCTCCCAAATCAAAGGTCTTTCAGCAGCAGAACACAGCTCAGGGAAAGGTCTGCACTGGGATGGTTCATGTGCCACGTATGAATTTGGCAGGGCTGGGGAGGTGATGGGGATCCACACACACCAAGATCCCTTAGCAAAGTAGATTAATTACACCCCTCAAGGGCCAGGAGTTTGTTCTTTCAAGATCCAGCTTGTGGAAGGAAAGAGAAGTGGGAGAGTGGGCCAGCTCAGGGTGAGATCCTGCCTGCTCACTACCAACTTTACATTATACAGTTAACAACCCTCAGGTTCCTTCTCCAAGCCCAGGTACTCCCTTGCTCTGTACCTGATTGAACCCTTCTTGCCCATTTTAGCAGACAGCTGGCAAATKCAAGTGTGGGGGATGTTGAGGGCTTGCGCTGCTGTTGCACAATTTAAATGTGAGAAATCTCAATCCAAAGTGTGTCAAACTCCCCACTAACACAGGGGTCCTGTGCCAGTCACTGGCAGCAGTAAATAAACCAGWGGGAACTGGGTGTCAGCACTGCTCCTGGCTGGGCAGGCACCTGGAGAGCCTGCGGGGAGCCCCCGCCCCTCGCACTTACCACTCTCGTACTTGCAGCCGCTCAGGTTGATGGAGGGGACACTGGAATAGAGAGGAGATGACAGCAGCTCAGCGAGGCACCGGGCAGAGTGGGGACAGCCCCGATGCCCCGCACACACACAGGGCACACCGGGCAGCCTGACCCAGCCAGCCCCGGGTCGGTACAGCCCTAAGGACRCGGGCAGGCTGGTGCAGGGCACGGAGCCGTGCCTGGCTGTCACACAGGGGATCGCTGGGGCGATTCCAGGGGAACACTATTTATTTTGGGTCAGCGGGACCCCGCACCGGTTCCCGGGGGCTGGGGAGCACCGGGCACCGGCTGGGCACTGTCCCACGGGGAGCAGCGGGGCCGGGGCACGGCTGGGCTGGGGCCGGGRCCGAGCGGGAGAGAGGCAGCGGGAGGCGCCTCCGGGRGCGGCTGGATGGGCTCCRGCCGCGGGGCTGCGGCCCCGCACTCGCCTGCGCTTTCTCCGCGGCTCGGGTCCGGCGGGGGCAGGGGGACGGTCCGAGGGAGCAGCGGCGACGGCCGCCTCCTCTCCCGGAGGCGTTCCTGGGGATGGGCCGGGGCCCATGTCGCCCCCGGGGCCCATGTCGCCCCCGCCGCCGCCGCCCGCCGCYGCCATCGCACCGCGCCCGGGTCCGACGCGTTCCCATGGCGACCGCACCATAGAGACGGGAGCGCTGGGGCAGAGCGGCCCCGCGCGGTCACGTGACAGTCACTGCCGCGTCCTCCACCCACAGCGACCCCTGCCGGTCCCGGTGCGTCAGCGCTACAGCCGCCCAGCCAGTGTCCGTGCCATCGGTTCGGTTCTGCAGCAGCCCAGCCGCTGTCCGTGACGTCGGTTCGGTTCTCCGGCCGCTGCCCGTGCCATCAGTTCTGCAGCCGCTGTCCATGCCATCGGTTCGATTCTCCGGCCGCTGCCACTGCCATCGGTTCCGTTCTGCAGCAGCCCAGCCGCTGTCCGTGCCATCGGTTCCGTTCTGCAGCAGCCCAGCCGCTGTCCGTGCCATCGGTTCGGTTCTCCGGCTATTGCCCGTGCCCTCGGTTCAGCTCTCCAGCAGCCGTGCCAGCTCCCCGCCCAGGTGCAGCAGCTCGGGCTCGGGCAGCAGGTGCTGGCGGATGGCGCTCAGGGCCTGCGCCTCGGTGATGTCCCGGTAGAGCGGCTCGGTGGGCAGCGGCAGCAGCCCTGCCAGCTCGCACAACGCCACGGCGAAAGGCTCACCCGCCTTGGGGCCGAAGAGGGGCCGGCGCGCCCAGAGCAGCACCCGCAGCCCGCGGCCGTTCCCGGTGCCGGGTCCCGCCGGCGGGTCGCCCCGCGTGGCCAGCACGTTGTAGGCCAGCCCGGCGCCGCCCAGGTGCTCCGCCGCCCGGCACACGGCCCGCGACACCGGCTCCAGCGCCGCGGGGCCGGCGGCGAAGAAGAGGAAGGCGGGGGCCGGTCCGGCGCGGAGCAGCCCCAGGCGCGGCCCCAGCGGCTCGGCCGGCGCCTCTTCCAGCGGCAGCGGGAGGTGCAGGTAGAGCCCGTGGAGGTGCAGGTGGTTCACCGAGGCGCCGCCGCCCAGCCCGTTGAAGCCCACGCGGAAGCCGGGGTGGGCGCTGAGCAGCGCCGCCTCCAGCGCCCCGCGCAGCGCCGGGGCCGTCAGCGCCTGCGGCAGCCGCCGCGCCGGCTCCGGCAGCAGCAGGACGTGGCCCCGCTCCAGCGGGCTGGCGTTGATGGCCACCAGCAGCGGCTCGGGCGGCGGCCCCGGGCCCCCGGTGCGGCGGAGGCGGAACAGCAGCTCGGCGGGGCGCAGCCGGGTGAAGTTGAAGGCGCCGGGGTCGAAGGGGTCGCGGAGGCTGCGGACGGGCTGCGGCGGGCGGCGCTCCGCGCTGCGCTGCGCGTTCAGCTGCGCCACGAGGCGCACGGGGCCGGGCAGGACGCGGGTGGGCAGCGCTCCCAGCCGGTACCGGAACAGTCCCCGCTCCATACGGTCGCTCCAGCCCGCCAGCAGCAGTCGGTCGAACCGGGAGGGCGCGGAGCCCGGGTCGCCCCAGCCGGCTGCCTGTAACACGAAGTCCTCCTCGCCGTACACGAACTCCTCGGGGTTSGGCTCGCCCGGCTCCCCGGTCGCCATCTCCGCGGTTGCCGGCCCCGGGAGCCCGCCGTGCGCCGGCGGGCGGGGCCGGCGGTGCTGTGGGTGTGTCGGCCCCGCCCGGGCCGGGCAGATGCCGCGGCAGCGGGCGAGTGACGTGCGGAGGGAAGCGGCGCCATGGGCGGCTCGGCCAGCCTGATCCCGCGGGAGCTGCTGGGCGAGTACCAGGTACCGGCACCGGGCAGAGCGGCGCGGCTCCGCGGTCCCGGGGCGGAAGGTCCCAGAGGCCGAGGAGCCGTGGCTGGGGTGCCCTGGGTCAGGCCCTGGCCCCGCGCTGACCCGTGCTGTCCCCGCAGGAGCTGACGTTCCTGAGCAAGCAGGAGATCCTGCTGTAAGTACCGCCGGCCGGAACACCGYGAGTGGGGCGCGACGGAGGCGCGGACCCGGTCCCCCCGTGCCCCCGGCGCCAGCCCGGTCCCGCGGGGCACGGAGAGCTCCGGCCCTGCCCCGGGACTCCTGTTCCGSACAGCTGRGCCGGGAGGTGCCGCTGGCACTCCCTAAAAGCCGGTGGTGACGGGGCGAAGGTCCGCGGTGCTGCCGGTGACGCCCTGAGCGGCGGGGTCGGGGCTGGGGCCGGCCCGAGCCCGCGGGGACCCTTCCGAAGCTCCGGAGCCCGGGGTGGATCCCGCCTGGCAGAGCGGGCAGGGAGCGGCCACCCCGCCCTGGGAAGCACAGCCGGTGCCCAGACCGGCTGCTGCCGCCCCCCTCGCACCACAGAGCCGCTCTTTCTGTTGTCTCTTACAGTGCCTACAAGAGGTTCAGTGAACTGCTGCCAAAGGAGGAGAGGGAGAACGCCTRCTCCGCGCGTGTTCCCAAGAGCCAGATCCTGACGCTGCCTGAGCTGCGGGTATGGTGCCTGGCAGACAGGGACKCTGCTGCTCCCGGGCTGGGGCCCCGTGCACCCATCAGGGCTCACTGTGYCAGGGCTCTGTCCTCAGCTGTGCCCATTAAAGAGCTTCCTTGTCCCCACCGAGCAACTGAGGATCCCAGGGATCCCTGCTGTGCAGGATCCTGGGGATTCCTGCTGTCCCTCAAGGGATCCAGCTTATCCCTGCTGCATGGGGCTGCACCCCAGCAGGCACACGGGACAGGTTTGACTGTGGCATGAGTGATGGAGCAGTGGCAGAGCAGGGCTGCTCACCTCACAGGAGCAGCAGCCATGGCCTGATGGAGCCAGCATGGCCCAGCCCTGCCTGAGCCATTCCYGTGTCTACAGGCAAACCCCTTCCAGCACCGCATCTGCCACGTGTTCTCCACCTCCGAGGCTGGGGATGACAGCATGTCGTTTGAAGACTTCCTTGATATGCTGAGTGTCTTCAGTGATTCTGCCACCTCCGACATCAAATCCCACTACGCCTTCCGCATCTTTGGTAAGGCTGGAGGCAGGTGCTGTGCTCTGGTGTCCCTGCACCTTGAGGAAGTGGGAGCAGGGTGATGAATGGATGTTCAGGAGGGCTGCAGTGTCCTTGGAACACCCACGGGGATGGTGGCTTTAGGAACTCCCTGTGGGAACAGCTGGTTTGGGGTGGTGAGGTGCACAGAGTGGTGCAGTGCTGGTGCTTGTGACTCTCTGGGGTCACTGCAGCCCTGCCAAAACCTACCTTGTGTCTCCCCACAGACTTTGATGAYGATGGGACTCTGGACAGGAAGGACCTGGAGCAGCTGGTGAACTGCCTGACAGGGCAGGGCGAGGAGTCCCGGCTGAGCAGCGCRGAGATGGAGCAGCTCATCCAAAACGTGAGGCCCGTTGGCCAGGGCAGGGGCACTGCACAGCCCCRGGCACAGAGCTCAGCCCTCACCCTTGATCCTCCCCCACAGATCCTGGAAGAGTCTGACATTGACAAGGACGGCACCATCAACCTCTCTGAATTCCAGCACGTTGTCTCCCGCTCCCCGGACTTTGCCAGGTGTGGTGGTGTCCAGAGGCTGCCTGGGGTTCAGCACCTGACTGCTCAGCTGGCACTGGGGCAGGGCTGTGCTGTGCCAGGTCTGCCATAATGGCAGAGGGAACTGCATCCCAGGCTGGCTCTGCAGAGCCTCTGTACAGAGGAGATTCTGGTCCCTGCAGGGCTCGGTGCTTGTAAACCCTCTGTGTGACCTAGCAGGCAGCTGAAGATGCTGTCATATCTCTTGCAGCTCCTTCAAGATTGTCCTGTGAGGCCCGTGGCTGTCCAGCAGCACTGCTCCAGTTCCTCCAGCACTCCACCAGTTCCTGCAGCTCTTTGTGGGCTCAGCCATTTCCTCTTTCAGGGAGCACAGGCCCGGCCCCTCAATGGCCTGGCTGTGCTGCAATGCCTTGGGCAGGAATCCTCCTGCTCCCCTCTCAGGTGCCTGCTTGGCAGCAGGGGGTCCCAGGAATCTCCCTCTGCTGCAGCCCCTCTGCTGTTCTAGCACTAGAATTTGAATCCTTACACATTCCAAGGGAAGCTCTGCAGGGAGGAAGGAGGAAGTGCTCTTGCCTGGGGCCGCTCTGCAGCAGCACAGCCCCTCTCTGCCCTCAGGACCAATTCCTGTGTTGTGCCTTCCAGCAGCAGGCAGGGAGCTGCCTCCCCTGCCAGCCTCTTCCTGCCTCTCCTGTATTTCTGGGAGCCTCCCTGCTGCCACACGGATCCACTTCTCTGAGCAATAACCCAAGCGTGGATCCTCTGAGCAATAACCAAGATGTGGATAATTTTTYACGAGCAATATCCCAAATGGGGGTGCTTTCTCTGAGCAGTCACCCAAGCGTCACTGTGAAGTGCCACCCCAGAGCAGAGCTGTCCCCCCACAGCTGTGCTCAGAGCCTGCACTCCTGCTCCTGCTCCTCCTGCTCCTGCTCCTCCTCCTCCTCCCCTTCTCTCTGCCCTCTTGTGGCTCCAGCGCAGCAGCTGCTCTGCCGCCCTGGCCTCTTCCTCCCCCAGTCCCTGTGAGGACACAATTAAAGGGCTCCGGTTTCACCCCTGCTCTTTGCTGCCTTTGTCTGGCTGTGGGACGGGTGCCACGAGGCTGTTGGGGACATGGGCTCCTGCCAAGCCTCTCTGCCTGCCTGCCAGCCGCCACTCCAGGGGACAGGTCCCACGTCCTGCTCCACCACAGCCCTTCCATGGGCTTTCCCTCCTCCACACTGGGATCCTTCTGGGCAGCACAGAGCTCAGTGCTCAGGCCCGGGGCACTGAGGGGAATCCCAGGCAGGCGAGAGGTGCCTTCAGCACCAGGCTCCTTTGTCCTTGTCCAGGCAGCGTCTGTGCCCTGGCCTGCAGCCAGGRGCCCTGCCAGGACTGCTGTGGGGCCTGGGGTGGCTCTGCAGAGCCCCCGTGCTGGGGCAGAGCAGCTGATGGCTCTCAGGGCCCCCGCAGGCTGTTTCTCACACAGTGGCTGCTGCTCCTGGCACTGCAGCCCTTCCAGCCCGCTGCCCCGTGGTGCTGACGGTATCTGCCCGCCGAGCCCCTGCAGCCCCAGGGCTGTGTCTGCTGGCAGCTCACCAGCCAACGCCTCCAGTGGCTGTTCTGATGTCCCAGAACAGGCTGTGCAGGAAGTTCAGTGCACGGGTCCAGCTGGGAGCAAGGCAGTGCTGGTCCCTCAGGGGAAACCTGCCTGGACACGCTGGCTCTGCGCAGAGCTCACCACTTCCCCCAGCCCTGGCACTCCGGTGCTTCCCAGTTGTGTTAGCCTCAAAAGCAGCGCTGTGCTGCCAGCCCAGGCCTCACCTCAGCCACCACGGAGTCAGGTCCTGCTGGCAAAGCGTCCAGGGTCCCACATGCAGCACAACACTGTGCTCCTGGGAAGCCTCTCTCCTGCTGGGGGCTGCCCTCCTCCCAGCCCCAGGCACCAACATTCCTTATTTCTGGTCACCTCTGCCTTCTCCTATTTCTCATGGTGCCAGGATGGCATCACCCCATTGCTCTGCACTCCCCACCACAGGGATTCCTGCTCTGCCTGCACCACCCTGCCTCAGCACASGCCTCCAGGGACCGCCCAGGGCTGCCCAAGTGACAGCGTGCCAGCAGGTGACAGGGACAGCCCCGGGCAGTGTCCCTCCACAGGCACACAGCCACTGTCCCTGCAGGGCCCCGCGTGCCCTGGCCCAGTGCTCAGCCAAGCACAYGAGGAGGGGACTCCAGGGATCTCCAGCACAGCCCTCTGGCCCCCTTGGAAGCCATGGGCAGACCTTGCTCTGACTGCAGTGAGAGCCAGACATGGCTCCTCTCCACGGGCCAAGTGGGCTGGTGCTGGCCTGGGAAGGCACTCAGCCCTGCCACACACRCACACGTGTCTGAAGAATTTATATAAAAACAACAGACGTCTCTGCACACACACATGGGGCTGTGGGGTGTCCCTGCCCACCCAGCACAAGGGAAACCGTTCCCAGCTGCCCTTCCCCRACACAATTCACATTTTCCACATTAAAAACGAACCAAGCACAGACACACAGCACATGCCGCGGGGCTGGCACTGCCCAGCCCCACGCGTGGCCCTGGGTCCCACGGCGGGACGTCACAGTGAGTTGGGGCACGAGGGGTCTGCAGCCGCCCTCTCCTGCCCTCTGCATAGAGGGGGTCAGGGCCTGGCAGAGCCGGGGCAGCACCAGCAGCCTGAGCCAGGAGCTGTGTCTATCCCAGCCRGGCTGGAACTGTCCTGCAGGTCCCTGGAAGGCGTGGGGTGCCCCTCACACCCACAAGTACCGAGGTGATGGCCAGGGAGCCCGCGAGGGTCAGGACCCCGCTGGCTGGGGGTGCTGCCGCAGAGGGAGGGWGCCAGGCTCTGGGCATGCACACACAGACACCACGGAACACCACGGACCCTGGCAGCGGCACACGGGCCCGAGAGGCTCAGCAGAGCAGAGGCAGTCGTGGCTGAGGGCTTGGCTCTCACCTCCGTCACACCACCGAGTCCTGGATCTCGGAGCCCAGGCGCACCCGGGGTCTTTGGCAGGCGGGAGACACCTCCACGAAGCTTTCACGGACGTGGAGAGGCCTCTTCTCTGACTCAGAGAAGGTGCGCGGGGGCCCCGGGGGCTCATGCACGGGGGTGCTGACAATGTAGTTGTCCTGCAGGGCCTGGTAGCCCTTGTGCTCAGGAGCCGTGCTGGGCAGGCTGCTGCCATTCAGGGGCAGGCTCTCCACGGGCTTGCGGGGCGGCTTCTGGTGCCTGTTAGGGTCACCGGGCTCCAGCAGGGCCTTCATGCCGTCACGGTGCCGGTGCAGGACGAAGAAGGCCAGCACGAGCACGGCAGCAGCGAAGAGCACRCACATCACCAGGAACTCTGTCCAGTAGGTTTTGCCATCCAGGCGTGCTGCAGCGCTGCCCACCGCCGAGGTGCTCCGGGACGTGCTGACCGTCTCCAGGGCGTCATGGCCAGCAGCCACCTTCCTGCCGGAGCTTGCTGGCCCGAGGGCCGGCTCCTGCACGCCCACGCAGTAGCTGGCCATCAGCTTGCGGAACCCCTCCTCCAGCGACCAGCACTCGTAGGTGCCTGCRCGCTCCGGGCTGCCCACCAGGATGAGGGCCCCGTCGGGCAGCACCAGGTAGGAGGCGTTGACRGGAGCCCCGTTGTGCAGCCAGCGGCGCGAGGCCAGGTTGGAGAGCAGGCGGCACGGCAGCGGCCGCACCGCGTTGGGAGGGAGCTGGATCTGCTGGCACGGGGAGCCTGAGGCTGCAGAGACAACCCATGGGAACGTCAGGGAGGGGACCCAAACCGCGGGCAGGGGGCTGGTGGGAGTGTGGTGGAGCAGGAGTCTGGGATGTGTGTGAGCCCCTGGAACACACACTCACACAGCAGCACCGGCAGGAGCTCACCTGGGGGCAGGAGGATGCGGGGACGGGGCTGGGAGGTGTTGGCCAGCTGGCAGAGCCGCTCCGTGTCAGCACCCTCGATGTCCTGTGCCCAGAGCCTGGGAACAGAGAGAGGRCAGGGCAGTGCGGTGCCGTGGGGTGCAGGGGATGGCAGAGGGTGACGTAGGGGGATGTGACAGCACTTACTGTGGGTGTGCCGGCGTATGTGAGGGGACCCTGTGACAGGCACCCCGGCTCCAGGCGCAGAAKGGGTCCCGTGCCAGCACACACTCCCCACAGCTGCGGTACAGGCTGCAGTTGGCAAAGGGCACCTGGGCCACTGCTGTGTAGGTGGCTGCGTAGACAAGGCCCTGTGGKAGGGAACACACTGGGGTCAGCAGGGTGGGCTCCTGCACACCCCTGCCTCCCCAGGTCTCTGTCCCCCAGCCCACAAACAGAACCTGCCCCAAGCAGGCTGAGCCCCCAGCGCCCCCCTTGCCCTGGYTCCTGCCTGGTCCTGGTCCAGCAGCAGCTGGAGAATGGGCTGCCCGTCAGGGAAGAGGCGGATCTCCTCAATGATGTGCACGCCGTGGTTCACCCGCACTGCCTTGTGCAGCCGCCCGTCATCTGCAAACAGAGGGGCTGTTCTGGACAGGCCCGAGGTGCACGGCACGCCCCCTGCCCCGCCAGAGCCCCCTGCACCCACCCGTGCCCAGGAACAGGACGTCGTAGGTGCCGCGCAGGGCCTGGGCGCGGTGCACGCCGATCTGCTGGTAGCGCCGCTGGCTCTGCAGCAGCAGCGGCTGGCTGCGCACGGGGCTGTCCATCAGGAAGTGGTCCTTGATGAAGTTCAGCACCCGGTCTGGCATCTGCAGCGACGAATTGATCTTCAGGTGCCGTGTGTGGCTGGTGATGCACTGCAGGGAAAGGAAGGGGCTCAGGAGGGCTTGGGGATGTGGGTGGGTGCCACGCTGAGGCAGCCATTGGGACCTGGAGAGCAACGGGGCAGTGCTGCGTCCTGTGCTTGGTCAGGGGCCAAGGGGCTGCCTACCATGCCCGGCCGTGGCTCTGGCACGGGGCTGGTGTCCGTGTACCACTGCTGCGTCTCGCGGTTCACCTCCTTGTAGAGCCCGCCGAAGGCTCGCTGCACGCTGCGCATGGGGAAGGCGCACACGGCCGAGCTGCCCAGGCCTCCCTTGTTCCTGGYGGGGAGAGGCGGAGTCCACGGCAAGATCAGGCCCTGGCTCTGCCGAGCCTCCCGTGCTGCCCCGCCTCCCCGGCACTCACCACTGCGAGGTGAAGACGCCGTAGAAGAGCGTCTCCCTCCAGCGCAGCTCGCCCGGGGTGAGCACAAACATGTCCTGCAGCACGTTGAAGGGGAACCCGTCCTCAGGGTGTGAGCAGAGCAGCTGTGCCTTCAGGAAGGTTGTCCAGCGCCGCTGCAGCACGCGCTCCCCGCCCTGGTCCCCCTGCACGGCACAGCGGGGCAGGCTGTGATGCCACGGCCACGGGGAAACCCCTGCACTGACTGARCGGAGCAGGGACCCAGGCACCAAGGGCTGGAGATGTGCAGGATGGTCCCACATCCCCCCACCCCAGCAGTGAATCACACCCCAGGCACAGCCCCCACACGCCCCTGCTGCCTCCTGCCCACCTTGCACACACGTGCGATGCGGGAGACGATGGTGTTCTCAAAATAGTCAAACTCCTTGCCGGTCTCACTGAAGAAGAAGTASACCTTGTCGTCGTCGCCCTCAGGGTTGCCAGGAGGGAGGCTCTCCCGCAGGTAGGCTGAGCCCACGAACGCTGGGTCTGGGGGCACAAGCAGCCTCAGCACTACTGGCCCCATCCCCTGCCTCCCACCCTGCGGGGCAGAGGGACCCCGAGCAGCCGAGGCAGCCCCAGCACTCACCTTGCAGCCAGTTGAGGGAGTTCTCGGTCTTGAGGGCGATGCGGCTCTCCTGGCTGCGGGAGATGGTCGGCTCATTGCCCTGGAAGTTGCTGACAGTCCCGGCATAGAGCTCGCCGTCTGCCAAAGACAAGTTCCTGCTGGGACCCGGCACACGCCTCCAGCACGGCCCTGCTTCCTGCTGGGGTCTGCCACAGCCTGGCCTTGGCTCAGCTCGGCCAGGCCAACACAGGGAGGGGGGCAAAGGTCCCAGGGCACTGCAGGGAGGCTGCGGGCTCCAGGGTGGCACAGGGGGGCAGGGTGAGGGTGCCAGGGTGTCGTGCCTTACCGACCATGACAGCTGTGGAGCGGTACTCGGGGTCAAAGGGGCAGCGTCCCTTCCCGTCCTCCAACACCACCTTCCCCTGCGCGTCCCGCTCCAGGCTGAAGTGCTGCACGTTCTGCAGCAGGGTGAGGGAACACACTGGGGTCAGCAGGGTGGGCCAGCAGCACTGTCCCGGTGCCCAGGACCCCACTGCAGGGCCCTGATGGCATGGGGGGGACAGAGGGATGCTGTGGCTGTACTCACAATGTAGGCGCAGGCTGGGCTGAAGGCGCAGGTCCCACAGGTGTACAGGTGGGTGCTGTTCAGCTGCAGCAGCAGCTTGATGTAGTTGTGACAGTCCCTCTGTGGGGGTCAGAGGACCCAACTCAGCCCTCAGCTCAGCTGTCTCACCCACACCCACCCTGCACTGCCCACAGCCACCACAGCCCCCGATGCCTGCTGGCAATGGGGCTCACCTGGGGGTCCTTGCCCTTGAACACACACTGCCTCTTCTTCTCCTCATCTGCACTCCACAGCAGCTGTGGAAAAGGGACAGTCACTGCGAGCCTGCCCCATCCCCCGTTCCCATGCACACCCTCCTTGGGCTTGTTCATTGCAACCACATCCTCCCCACCTCAAACATCCTGCTCTGGGGCAGTTGCTCCTGAATGCATGATGGAGACCCAAAATGCKGGTGGGGAGGGGACCCCCTGCACTCCAGCTAGTCGGGTTCCCCCTYCCTCCCCAAGGAACACCCAGCCCACCCCCGGGCTCACCCTACGAACTGGGGAGCTGGCCTGAAAGTTGCTGGTGTTGAGGGTGAGGAGCAGCTCTCGTGCCCCCAGGTAGAGGGTCCCACCGTCCAGGCTCAGCAGCAGGGCCGTGTAGTTGGACACCCCCGGTGCCTCRAAGCGCCGCACGACTCTCTCGGCCGAGTCTGTGGGGCAAGAACGACAGGYATCAGCCTTGTGCTTGTCCTGAGCCCCAGGACCCTGCACCACAGCTGCTCCTGGCCCCTCTGCCCAGCACCTTGGCCRTGCCACCCACCCGGAGCAGCTGCCAGACCCGGCTCTGCCCACACTGCCAGACACACCACAAACTGCAGTGAGCTGTGCAGGACCACGAYAGTGCCCAAGGGCACCCACGAGGCACAGCCGTGTCCTGGCCCTGAGAATGCCACAACAGCCCTGCCTAGCACTGGGGCAGCTGCCAAGCCGTGTCCAGCCTTAGAGGGTTGGACATGGGAGCATGTGAGCATGGGAGGCTGAGCCCAGCCCAGGCCCACAGAGACCCCAGTCTTACAGCAGGGGGATATGAGTGCTGGGATTATCKTCCTGCCCCAGCCCACGGGGCTCAGCCTCTGCCAGACACAGAGCTCAGCCCCATGCTGTGGGTGCTGGATGTGGGGCTCAGCCCCGTGCTGTCCCCACTGGCCCGTGGGGCTCAGCCCATGCCAGCCACGGGCCAGTGGCTGTGCTGAGTCAGGGAGTGCCCGTCCTGTCCCGTCCCGTCCTGTCCCGCGTGGGTGGCCTGGCCCCGGAAGCCCTTCCTCTCCCACTGCTGCTCTGAATCAGATGGGCCTGGCTGTGTGAGAGGACACGTCGGGCTGACTCACGCTGCCAACTCCCTGACCCCTGCCACTCTGGGGACTGCCTGACCTCCCCCAACCCCCTACCTGCCCCCAGAGTCCCACCAGGGTAACCCCAGAGGTCCTGCCAGGCCCTGCCTGGTCAGAGTCAGCGTGAGGGATCGAGGAGCTGAGGGGTGGGACCCCATGGCTCTCTCCTCCCATTGCTCCACAAACTCCGGGTGCCTCTGGATGGGGCAGCATCTCCCCCGTTCTGGGGGGCTCAGCTGGCCCCAGCACCAGYCCAGCTCTCCCACAGCRGTGCAGAGMGGAGGAAGCTGATGCCCCAGGGCATCTCCCTGTGAGGGGCCTGTACCCTAGTGGCGGGGTGATGCCACCCACGGTGGGCACAGCAGTGGAGGGCAGCGGGGCCCCTGTGCCTTGCAGAGCTGTGCCGGCACGGGGAGCTAGCTGCTGGTGTGGCTGCCAGGGACCTGTCAGGACAAGACCTGCTTCTTCCAGACAAACCTGCTGCAGGCACATCCAGTGCTCCCAGGGGAGCAGCTCCCAGCCGCTCCCTCCCACCAACCGCAGCCCCACGTGGCCGTGCTCCATGGGAGCCACCACCACCACCGGGCACACACCGGCCAGCGGCCCGTGCTCCCTGCACAGCTCCTCCCGCAGCACTGGGCCCCGGCCGGGCTGCCCAGGCACTGCCCACGGCTGCAGCCCCACAGCCCCCACAGCCTTACAGGAGTGCAGAGCGCAGGGCAGAACCGGTCCGTGCAGGCAGGGCCAGGCAGCGCGGCTCAACACGGCACAGCATGGCATGATGCCGAGCTGGTTGTGTCGCTGGGTCCCAGCCTCCTGCCCAGCTCAGCAGGTCCCACATCTGCTGGAGCCACCACGGCCGTGGCCAGCGGTCATGGGAGCACGTGGTGGGGCCACATCGACACCAGGGAGCTGCAGCACGCCGAGCCAGGGAGCGCTCACAGCTGCCCAAACCACGGCACCCTCCCAGGCCGGCACGGGATGGGCTCTGCTGGCCGGCAGCAGCTGGATCCAGCCACCTCCTGGCAGCACGGCCCTGGGTGGCTCCCCCACACGGCACAGCTGCCAGGGCCGAGCCCCACGGCTCGCCCGGACTGTGCCAGCTGCTGGGGGCTCTGCAGGGCAYGAGGGGGCTGCAACCAGGCTCCCACTTGTTACAGTTCTGCCTGACCTAACACTCTCCCAGATGTCTTTCCCTGGCCCCTGCAGCCCCCAGCACCCTGGGGCAGTGCAGCTGACAAGTGCCTGCAGCGGGGCTCAGAGCTGTCCGGAGCTGAGCACTGCCCAGTACGGGGCTGCGGCGTGTCCCCCACCCCAGGGACATACTGAGCAGGGAGGGAGCCCCCGGGCAGAGTCCCCGGCGGGCTCAGCCCACCCCATCTCGCACAGAGCACGGCCGCCACCGCTGCCCGGCTTGCGGAGGCACGAATCCCCTGGGTGCTCCCGACACACCCACCCTCGGAGCGGGTCCGGACACAGGGGTGCGTGTCCCTACACCCCGCAGCATCCCCGGGGCTCTGCCCCAGCCCYYGCTCCGCTGACAGAGGGTTCCCCRCGTCCCGGTGAGCTGGCGGGGCTGTCACACGGCGTTTTCCCCCCCGGGGGACGCGGGACGCTCCGCTGCCCCGGGGGAGACGCCAGCCGGAGCCCTCGGCAGGAGCTGACYCCCTTCCCCGGTGCCGGCGGACCCTCACCCACCGAAGGAGAGCGGACACTCACCGTAGGGCAGGCTGACCCGCGGGACAGGCTCCGGAGCCGCCGAGAGCAGCAGCGCCGCCAGGACCGGCAGCACCGGCCGCGCCGCCATCCCGGACCGAGCCGCGGGGCTCCGCCGGGGCCGCCCGGGCGCCGCAGACCTGCGGGGAGAGAAGGGGCTCAGCGGCKCGGCTCGGCACGGTACGGCCCGGCCCCCGCCGCCCCGCCCGTCTCCCGGCACCGGGCGTAGCAGCCAAGGCGGGAGCCCCGCCCGGCCGGGCCGGACCGGACCGGCCCCGCCCGAGCCGTACCGATCTGCCCCCGAGCCGTGCCCAGGCGTTCCCGACCGCACCGATCCGCTCCGGCCCCCAGCCCCGCCGGTGCCCCGGGCGGGGAGGGCCGCTCGGAAGAGGAGGCGGGAGGCTCCCGGCCGGTACCGCCCCACACCGCCCCAGCGGGACCCGGCCCCCGTCCCCGCCCCGCGGCCGCCACSGTCCGGAGGGGACGGGGCTTTGTCCCCGGCGGTAGCGGCAGCCGGGAGCTGCCTGCATCCTTCTCCATCCCCCGGCAGGGAAAAACGGAGGGCCCTGGATCCCGCGGGGTGGTCCAGGAGGGGCTGGCTGGGAGTGTATCTTGCTGTCCCCGGAAAAGCTGTCCCAGGAGTGTCCTGCTGTCCTGGAACAGCTCGGCCCCATGGCTGCTACCAGAGCCGCCCCCTTGCCCCTGAGCCCCACGGCCACTCTGCTGGGGCTGGGGGCTCTGCCGGCACAGCCCAGCGTTCCCTGCCCTCCCCAGGGAGCCAGGGGGTCCCGCGGGGTGCCTGAGCCAGCCCCACCGCGGGCAGACCTGGCCGGCAGCGGTGTCCCCACAGGGAGCACTCGGCACAGGCGACACATCCCTGCCAGCCCTGTGCCCGTCCCGGGGGTCCCGGTGTGGCCGAGCAGGCAGAGCTGGGCAGGAGCCTCTGCCTGCCCTGGGGGGGCTCTGTCCCTGGCTGGGCTGTGGGGAGGGCTCAGGGCCCCCACAGCCCCCGGAGCACTGCCCACGCGGGCAGCAGCTCCCACGCAACCGCGATTAACGACAACTCCTTATATCGCCATGGCAACGGGGACAGGGGCACGGAGGGATGGGGTCTCGGGATTCCCCGGCAGGAGGCAGCTCTGCTGGGGCCAGGGTACCCAGGGCTGCCCTCCCAGTGTGGGGCACAGCTTCCCATGCCCTTCCTGGTCAGTCGCAGCCCTGGACCGCAACGGTGTGACCCCTGTGAGCCCCCTGCCCAGGAGAAATGCTCCCCACACTTCCGGATCAACTGYATCCACACTCCTCGGATGCCTCTGCCCGCACCCCCGGGACAGCTGTGCCCATACTCCCACACTCTGCCCATCTGGCCCTGCTGGGTGGTGCCCGCTCRCGGGCCGTACCTGGTGGCCAGGGGCCGGGGCTGCGGCGTGCCCCTCTGCCCCAAATCGACCTCGCTCCCTTCCTGTCCCACTGCTCCCGTGTTCTTGATGGAGCCCGACGTTCCTTCCCGGGCCCGGGACAGTCCCACAGCTCCACCCCAGCCTTATCAGCACCTTTGGCCCGGGAAGTGCCACAGACGGACCCTGCGTCAGCCAGCACGTCACCCTGCAGGGGTGGGAGCAGGCACTCACCCTGCAGCCGTGGCCCCCTGCCCCACGCCACCTCACGGCATCTTGGGGGGCTCCAGGGACCCGGCTGTCACCTGTGCGGGGGTGCTGTGCCAACAGCCCGGTGTGACGGCACGCAGTGAGGACGGGAGCCCCTGCGGGCAGGGCAGCTGATCCGGGGTGAGCACAGGGCAGGAGCAGGAGGGACGGGAAGGGGCAGGCAGGGACGAAAAGGAGGGCAGAGCAGGCAGGCAGGGAGGGCAGGAACAGGCAGCAGAACCAGGCCAGAGCCTGTGCCTTTAAGCACCACTCCAGCGCTTCTGGCAGCCAGGGCTGTTTACGCCAAACTCCCATTTATCTCCCGTCCTGCCCACGCAGCTGCCAGCGGGGCAGCGCCGGGGGCACCCGCAGCACCCTGCCCTGCTCTGCCCCGGCGCAGGCCCGTGCCTGCCCCACGCCCTGCTGCGGGCACTGGCACGCACCGCCCTCYCTGCCCGCTGCCGGCAGCGGGGAAACCTCTCCGGGTTTTCGGGCAGCACCAAAACCCGTGGCCTGGGGTCAGCAGGCAGGTGGGGCAGCGGTTTCTGCACCACATTCCCACGGCAGCGCCCGCCGCCCCGTTCCCGCTGGCCGTGGGTGCCTGGGAAGCCGCGATGGAAGCGGGCGCTGCTGCTGMGAGAGCGGGGACGGGGCTGTGCGTGCCTCGCCGCTGTGCCCAGGAGCTCCCAGCCTCCTCTGCAGGGCTGGCAGCACGGGCACGGCCCCCGCTCAGGGACCCGCGCCCGGCTGGCAGCACAGCCCACACGGCCGGGCTCTCCCCACCTCCCGGGGCTCACACGCACTCCCCCGGCTCGGCTGGCTGCTGGGAGCCGCCAGACAGCAGCCGGCAGTGCCTCCTCTCAGCCACGCACACGCAGAGTGTGTGAGCACGCATGCATGCACACCTGCAGTGCGCTGCACAGCCACGCAGATGCTGCAGCCACAGCTGCCCAGCGGCTCTGGCTGCAGCGGGGATACCCGGCCGCAGCTGGAGCGCGGGGCGGGCACACGGCTCCCCTTCGCAGCGTGCTCACAAACCTCCTGGGAGGGGCCTCAACYGGGGCTGCTGGGGACAGCCTGGCAGGGCTCCCCTCGGGGCATCCCCCATTCCGTGACACCCTGCCCGAGCCAAGGGCCTCCCACGGGGCCAAGCTGGGCTTCCTCCTGCCTCTCCGGCCCACCGTGAGCTCAGACCCCACTGCMAGGACCCCCTGGCTGGTGGTGGCACACAGCCAGCCCCCCACGGCACCCCTGGCAGGTGCTGCGGGGCACCTGCACCCAGGGCAATGGGTACCCCACAACACACACCTGCCCCATTGCTCCCATCACTCCTGCATGACGGCAGAGCCAGTTCTGAGCACCACAGGGTATCCCCATGGCCCACCTGTCCCCTGAGATGCCAGCACCTGCCTGCACCCCACACTGCCCGCCTGGGGAGCTGCAGGACACGCAGGGTGCTGCCCCGGGCCCCCATCCTTGYTGGGCAGCCCTGGCACAGGGCAGGGAAAAGCCAGCAGGAACCCTGGCCAGTGAGCACCCCTGGGGGGCAGTGAGGTGGTGTACTCTGAGCTCAGGCTCAGTGTCAGCTCCCTGGAGTGCAGGAATGGGGGGTCCAGGCTCAGGGATGTGTGCCCCCTTCCCAGCCGGTCCGGACTCTGCAGAGCCCAAGCCAGCACTGGTCTCCTCAGCCCCACGGCACCCTGCGTCCTGTGGCACCCTGGGTCCTGTGGCACCCTGGGTCCTGTGGCACCCTTGCCCCGGTGCTCCTTGGGGTCAGAGGGGGTGCCAGCCCCCAGGCAGCCCCAGGCCCAGCCGGAGCAGGCACTGGGGCCCAAGGGATGACCCAAAAGCCCATGGGACCCCGACCCTCGCCGCGCCCCAAGACCAGGGGCTGCCTGGGCACCAGGGAGGTGCTGTGGCCACATGTCTGGGACACGCAGCATGTATGTCCCCCGCAGGGCACATCACACACGTGGGGCAYGCCGCACACACGCGTGTCCGAGTCCTGAGCGAGCACTGACACGCAGTGAGCAGCCYGTGACGCCCGTCCCGAGCACGGCGTGTGAGCTCGCTCGGCCCGGCGTGCGCACACCCGGCACATGTAAACACACGCACGGAGGTCACGGGGTGCTCACACCCTGGGCGGCAAACACAGGCCTGGGAACAGGGTGTGGGAACGGCCCCCGGTGTGCCTGCAGCCCGCACACACACAGAGCACAGAGCACACACACAGCACACACACAGAGCACACAGAGCACACACACACATACAGCACACACACAGAGTGCACAGAGCGTACACACACAGAGTGCACAGAGCGTACACACACAGCACACACACACATACAGAGCACACACAATGCACACTTGCACATACACAGGCACACCCAGGTGCACACACACAGCGATGCACACACACACACACACACACGCTGTCACTCGCTCGCACACATGCACACACGCACATTCACGCTGGGCACTCCCAGCCCCTCCGCACGCCCCCGCGCACACGTCCCTCGGGGACCTCCGAGCACGTGCACCGCCCCTTGCACGGCCCCGGGCACGCGCAGCCGCCCGTGCACGCCCCTTGCACACCCGCTCCTCTCACACGCACCCCGTGCCCGGCGCTCCCCCCGCTGCTCACCCGCTCGGCGGCTCCGAGGCGCGGCGGGAGCCGCAGGCACCGGGGGCGGCTCCGGGGTGTTTCCCCCCCCCCGGCGGTGCGGGGCGGCGCGGGGGCGGCTCCGGGGGGCTCCGCCCGCAGCACAACAAAGGCCCGGCCCGCCCCGCCCCGCCCCGGCCCCGCCAGCGCTCTGGGGCCCGGGGGAGCAGGGGCTGGGGGCGGCACCTCCGGGCCGGGGACTCGCCCCCCCTTCTGGGGGCGGGAACTGCCGGGGTCCGTCTTTGCCCCCCCACGGTTTCTGGGACGGCACCGGCCCTACAGGGGTGATGCCTCAGCCCCAGCACACCGCGGGGCTTCCAGCACCCAGGGGCTATTGGATTATTCGGCGTGGCTGCAGGGACCGTGTGGGTGGAGTGGCCCTGTAGGGTGGCCACAAGAACAGCAGAGTGACCACAAGGACGGGCTGGCCCTGCAGGGCAGCCGCAAGGCTGGCAAAGTGACCAGGAGCTGGCTGTGCACAGTGGCCACAGGTTTGGGGACAGCACCCACTGGGGGCCCTTCCTGGGGGTGCCTGGTAGCAGGGGTGCCTGTGGGGACACCTAATGCTTGTGCACATGGCCCCAGGCATCACAGTGAGATCCTTGTGGTGACAGCCAGCTCCAGGGAATTTTGGGGTAATTCACGGGTCTGAGCAGCTCACAGTGACGGGTGGCTCTGTGGGGTTCCGGGACAGCAGGGCCATGGGTGTGTCCCACAGTGGCACACTCGGAGCTGGGTGCCAGCAGCACCCGGAGCTGCTGGGATCGCGGGTCCTGAAACACTGGCTGTGCTGGGCAGGCCCCAGAGGGGTCCCAGGCGGGGCCGTGCTGGCAGCCCCAGGAGGTCGGATGGGTGCTGAGGGGAGGACACAGCCCCCACTCGAGCCTGCAGGCCAGCAGCTCTGGGCAGTGCTGGGGTTCTTGCGTTTGCAGGCAGCACAAGGAAACCTGGTCCCTGTCAGCCCCTGAGGCAGGCACAGGGCTCCTGCGGGCAGCAGGGAACACAGCGAGGCCCCGCACCATGTCCTTGTTCATGCTCYGGCAGGTCCCAAACCCGCGGGACCCGTCACTCCCTGAGCTCCCAGCCCCGCAGCCAGCCCTGCCAGCGCTTTCGTGTCCCCAGGGCGGCCACGCTGGGGACACTGCAGTGGCACAGCAGGGCGGGCGGCTGGGCTGTGGCTAGGGATGAATGGGCGGTGCCTTTGTTCGGGGCCCTCCTGGGCCGGTGCCCCACGGCCGCTCTCGTCCTTCCCTCGCAGGGGACTGCTGCCGTGCTGGCCTGACCTCGTCCTGCCAGCGCCGCGGTCACTGGGCGGCTCCAGCCGCGGGGCCAGGGCSAGGGCAGCCGGGGGGGCAGCGGCCAGCAGCCCCTGAGCAGCGCTGGCGTGTGGCCGCAGGGCTGCTGGCAGCTGGGGCTGGGCAGGGACAGGGACACCCAGGACCCCGGGCCACGGCCACCCCCCCGCCGGTGCGGTCCCGCGGCTCCGGCTCTGGTTAATGTTAAAGCCAGGCAGACGTCAACAACCCCCGCGGCTCCTCCAGCCCCTCCGCCGGGGGCTGCCAGCTCCAGGGCTGTTTTTCCTCTCGGAGCAGGCTCTGCCCGTCCCATGTGGCTAAAAAAAGCCATCGGCTTGGCTGGGACAGCAGGACAACAAACTCCCAGCCCGAGCGGCCTCCTGGCAACCCCGGCACACTCCAYKGCACCTTCTCGGGGTGCCCCTGGTGTGCATCGCCCCCGTCGTGCTCGTCGYCGTGGTTTGTSGTCGTCGTGGTCCCGCTGCCGCTGSCGGCCMGGCRGGGCCAGGCGAGGTGAAGGTCCCCGGTGGCACAGTGGCAGTTGTCCTTGTCCTGCTGGATCCAGCTGCCGAGTCACGCGCCGGCCGTGAGCAGGGACGCCGGCTGCCTTGTAGGGTCAGGCTGTGTGTGCGTGTCCCCGGCCCCGCCGTACCCCCCCACGGGCTTTGGCACTCGGGTGTGGGCCCGGCTCTGTGAGGGTTTTGGCAGCTGGGTTTGATCCCGAGGGTGTCTGATGCCGCTTCCACGAGGGGTTTTGCAAAGGGGTCTGCTCCCGGGGGGTGGGGGCATTCCCAGTTCCACGAGGGATTTTAAAGCTGTGCCTGACCCCCAAGTTTCATTCCTGGTCGCACGTAAGGGTTTGCAGCTAGGTCTGGTCGCAGGGGGCTTTGTTCCCAGTTCCACGAGGGCAATTACAGCAGGTTCGGGTCCCGGGGGAATTCGGTCCCCGAGCCCTGTGGGGGGGTTTGGCAGCAGAGTCAGATTCCATGGGGGCCTGCTCCGGTGTTTCACAGCTAGATTTGGTCCCGGGCCAAAACCCGGGCCTGGTCCCCATTCCACACGTATTTTCCAGACGCGTTCGATGCCGGGTGGGTTCGGCCCCGGTTCCCCGTGGGGTTCGGCCGCTCACCCGTCACCCCGATGTCCCCAGGGATGCGCCGTCCCTCGGGCGGGCACGGGGCCCCGCCGCGGCTCCGGGGCGGAACGCGCAGCGGGCCCGGCCCCACGGCGGGACCCCCGCGGGCCCCCGGGCGGCTCTCGCGGGGCCCCACGAGGGGAGCGGGCAGCGTCCCGCCCCGGGGCGGGGAGAGCCGCGCCCCCGCGGCCGCCCCGTCGCGTCCGCCCACGCCATGGCCGCCCGCTTGGTGCGCGCCGCCGGGGCGCTGAGCCGCCTGCCCCGCCGCCCGCCGCCCGCCGCCGCGCAGCTCCGCCGCCACTGTGAGTGCGGGGCCCGGGGGGATGCGGGGGACGGCCCTGCGCGCTCCCGGGGCCGGGCGCGCCCCCGGCCGTGCTCCGGGCCCGCGGCGCGGATTCTTTCGGGGGGCGGTGGCCGCAATCCTGTCCGGACCCGGGCTCACCGCGGGGCTCCGCGGACCCGAGCCGGGTTTTATAGCTGGGTCTGGTTCCGGGGGGAGCGGGGTCGGTCCCGGTTCTAGGAGGGGTTTCGCAGAGGAGTTTGTTCCCAAATTCGGTCGCGGCTCCACGTGGCGTTTTGCACTCGAGCTCGTACCTGGGCTGAGCCCGGTGGGGGGGATTGGTTCCAGGTCCCGGACTAACGCGGGATTTTGTGTCCCGGGAGGGTTCATCCTGGTCCCGGCACTGCCCGGAGTTTTGTTGCCTGTCAGTGCTCAGGTCCCACTCGGGGACGGGGTCACCTCTGCTSTGGGTGCTACGTGGGGTTTTACAGCCTGATCCACAGGCAGGTTTGGCACCCRGAGGGGTTTAGTCCAGGATCCACACAGGGATTTGCACTCTGGCATGTGCCTGAGTCTGGCCCCAGGGGACTGCACCTGCTCCTGCTTCTGGTCCCATTCTTGATCCCACTGAGGCGTTACAGCCCGGCTTGCACACAGATGCCACTCTGACAGGAATGTGTCCCTGTCCCTGTCCCCCTCACGTGCTGSGTTTTGCACTCTGGCCCCAGTAACTGGCCCAGACCCCCGCGGGGCTTGCCCCGACCTGTACCTGCCCCTCCGCCAGGGTGGCACCCCCGCCTGGCTGGACGGAGCTGTGCGGTCCCACAGGATGTCCTGGCCCCACACAAAGGTGTGGGACCGGGGGGGCACCCCTAACACCCCCTCCCACTGCTCTCCAGATGCCGACAAACGGATCAAAGTGGCAAACCCGGTGGTGGAGATGGACGGGGATGAGATGACCCGAATCATCTGGGCCTTCATCAAGGAGAAGGTGATGGGGTCCTGYCCCGGGAACGGGCGGGTGTGCCACGAGCAGAGCCGGGGGGAACGGGAGGTCCCTGTGCTGCCCTCTGTCTGTCTCTCCCGCCCCTGTCCCTCTGTCTGCAGGAAGCACGTCGTAAAATCGGCGCAGCCTACCAGAAGGGCCTTTTAGTGAGGCGGTCCCGGGCAGCAGTGGGAGCTGTCTCACACCGGGAGGCCCATTCAAGGCAGGGGGATGATGCAGACCAGCAGAACCATCTTGGGCAGGCTGGGCCGGGATGGGTGCCAGGGCTGGCCCTGCCGTGGTGCTGCTCCCCAGGCAGCACCACCGTCCCCACATCCTGACCCTCTCCTGGCCCCTCAGCTCATCCTGCCCAACGTGGATGTCCAGCTGAAATACTTCGACCTGGGGCTGCCCCACCGGGACAAGACGGATGACCAGGTCACCATCGACTCTGCGCTGGCCACCAAGAAGTACAGCGTGGCTGTCAAGTGTGCCACCATCACGCCTGACGAGGCCAGGGTGGAAGGTGGGCAGGGCTGAGGGGCTGAGCTCCCGTCCCAGTGCGGGGTGCTGAGCCTCCTGTCTGTGCACAGCCCCCGGGCTTCAGCAGTGCCTTCCCACTGCCACCTCAGGTTTCTGGTGGGTCAGGGGCTGCACCGTGCTCAGTGCTGCGCCCCTCTCCTCTCCCTGGGTGCTCATGGGTGCTGTGGGGCCCCATGGCCCCAGGACTGGGGACACACTGACCTCTGCCCTGTGCCAGTCACGATCTCATGCTGGCTGTCCCTCCCCTTGCAGCAGGGTCTGGCAGCAGCCCCTGGTACAGTGGGGCTGTGTGCTTCAGGGGGGCTGGGGGTCATTCAGTGGTCCCATCTGCAYGCCCCACAGAGTTCAAGCTGAAGAAGATGTGGAAGAGCCCCAACGGCACCATCCGGAACATCCTGGGGGGCACGGTGTTCCGGGAGCCCATCATCTGCAGGAACATTCCTCGCCTGGTGCCCGGCTGGACCAAGCCCATCACCATTGGCCGCCACGCCCACGGGGACCAGGTGAGCCGGTGCGGGGTTGGTGGCATGCAGCTGGCCAGCAGCTCCCTGTGTCCCTGCCTGACCCCTGCCTGGCCCCCGCAGTACAAAGCCACCGACTTCGTGGTGGACAAGTCTGGGACATTCAAGATGGTCTTCACRCCAAAGGACGGCAGCGGCTCCAAGGAGTGGGAGGTGTTCAACTTCCCTGGTGGTGGCGTGGGCATGGGCATGTACAACACAGATGAGGTACTGGGGGGCTCAGGGGTCCCTGCAGGCGTGCCTCGCCCCCCTGGGGGAGGTGCCAGGCTGAGGGACAGGGTGCCACGAGGTTTGTGTGCTTCCCTTGCAGTCCATCTCTGGCTTTGCACACAGCTGCTTCCAGTACGCCATCCAGAAGAAGTGGCCTCTCTACCTGAGCACCAAGAACACCATCCTCAAGGCCTATGACGGGCGCTTCAAGGACCTCTTCCAGGAGATCTTTGATAAGTATGGACCTGGGGGGTCTGTGAGGGGGCTGTCCCGGGGGCGCTGGCAGTGTCACCCACGGGGGTGAGTGTGGCTGACCCCTGGCCCGGGCTCCCAGGCACTACAAGACGGAGTTTGACAAGCTGAAGATCTGGTACGAGCACCGGCTCATCGATGACATGGTGGCCCAGGTGCTGAAATCCTCCGGCGGCTTCGTCTGGGCCTGCAAGAACTACGAYGGGGACGTCCAGTCAGACATCCTGGCCCAAGGTGGGGCAGGGCAGGGCGTGGGGACTCTGCATCATCACCCCTGGCAGCTGTCCTGACCCCTGTCCCACCGCAGGCTTCGGCTCCCTGGGGCTGATGACCTCGGTCCTGGTGTGTCCGGATGGGAAGACCATCGAGGCCGAGGCTGCCCACGGCACCGTCACCCGCCACTACCGGGAGCACCAGAAGGTGGGGACGCCCTGGCAGCAGGCAGAGCCCGTGCCAGGCTGCCCGTGCCAGGCTGCCCACACCAGACAGCTGAGCACTCTCTCTGACAGGGACGGCCCACCAGCACCAACCCCATCGCCAGCATCTTCGCCTGGACACGCGGCCTGGAGCACCGGGGCAAGCTGGACACTAACCCTGACCTCATCAAGTGAGCAGTGTGGGGAGGGGACCCCGGGGCAGGGGGGAGGGTCCCTGCCCGCAGCTGCTGTGCTGGCAGCAGTGACAGGGCCCGTGGCATGGCATGCTGGAGCTGCAGTGCTGCTGTCCCCAGGTTTGCACAGACGCTGGAGAAGGTTTGTGTGGACACCGTGGAGAGCGGGACGATGACCAAGGACCTTGCTGGCTGCATCCATGGCCTTGCCAAGTATGGGGGTCCTCAGGGCAGAGCGGGGGGCAGCCAGCTGCTCTAGGGCAGCGTGGCTGCAGGGGGACCGTGTGGGTGGAGTGGCCCTGTAGGGTGACCACAAGGACAGCAGAGTGACCACAAGGACAGGCTGGCCCTGCAGGGCATCCACAAGGGTGGGAAAGTGCACAGGAGCTGGCTGTGCACAGAGGCCACAGTGGCCTCTCTGGACAGTCCCCAGGGACTTGGAGTGCCTATTTACAACGGATTGGGTTGGGCAGGGGCCACATCCTGGACTYAGGGCTSTGGTGCCTGTGGGAGGAGACAGGCAGGGACCCTCCCAATCCCTCTCTGTCTCCCCAGTGTGAAGCTGAACGAGCACTTTGTGAACACTACCGACTTCCTCGATGCCATCAAGAACAACYTGGACAAGGCTCTGGGCAAGAAATAGGGGACAGCCTCCCCATCTCTGAGATGRATGGGGCTGGGAGGGGCCCAGTGCCTCCCCAGCTCCCCAGCACAGCTCAGGAACAGTTGAATAATTTTTCTAAAGTTTTCTTAGGAGTGTTTTTAAAGCCTTTGTAGCAGGGGAGTGTAGGGGTGGGGCKTGTGTGGGGGTGTGTCTGTCCTGCCCTGATTCATGTACCCCAGAACCGTGTGGTGCCATTAAATATCTCCCCAGCCATGGCACATCTGGCACAGCTTGGCAGTGTGGGCACAGGGGGCAGCCAGAGCCCTCAGCTCAGCCTCGCCAGCCTGGGGGGCCGTGCACTCCATTCTGGCACTGCCTGGAGGCAGCATGTGGAGATGCACAGCCCTGCCGTGCTGAGGAAGGCTGGGGCTGCCCAGGGCTGTGGCCATCTCCATCCTGCCCCAGGGCTGGCTGATGGTGGGGGTGGCAGGGCTGGTAGGCACGCTGCCTTGTGGGGGGCTGAGTGGTGCCACACCAGAACCACCCCAGGGCTTTGGGGATGGGGCAGATGTGCTCAGCCTCAGGGAACACACAGTGTAGGGTGTGTGTGGGCTCTGCACAGACCCTGTGCATGCCCTGGCTGGTTCCCAGCTCCTGCTGCCTGCCAGGACCTGACCCAGCTCTGGGTACAATGGGGGCAATCCTGTGGGTGCTGTGAGTCCTCTGCCCCTCAGCAGAGAGTGAAGAGCCCAAAGAGTGGTCCCAGACTCAGCACTGCCCCAGCTGCTTCCCTGCCAAATCCCTGGGCATGGAGGAGGCAAAGCCCCACCTCACCCGCCCCGGTGAGAGCCTTTTCCTCCAGCCCCAGCAAGGAGGGGGTGCCAGGTCCTCATTGGGGACTCTGCCCAGGACCCCACTCTGGTCCTCAGCCCCTCACAACCCCTCTCCCCACACAGACCACACAGCTTACACGGGTTTACAAAGCACATTGGTTGAAGGGAACTGAACTCAGTGAAAAGATAAATCCAACCACGCGGCACATCTGAAAAAAATAAATTACTTTCAAAATACCATCATTTGCTGGGGCTGGGCTGGGTTTGCCTCCCCCAGCTCCACCGCTGGCTGCAGCTCCAGAGCCGGAGCTTCTATGAAAATACTCTGTTCTGCATCCCAGGGCCTGACACAGGGAGCCCCGGGGGAGTGGGGAATGCAAACCCACCTCCTCACCTGGGCAGGGGCTTCTGCCCATCAGGGGGAATCCCTGTGCAGCAGGGTGGGKGGGGGACCCAGGAGGTAGAATAATTAGTGATGCTCATCATCTTGCTCCACAGCAGCCCCTTCTATCCTTAAYTCATTCAGTATTTGCTGGGTCGTGCCTCCCCTGCCTTGCAGCTTCAAGTCACCGGGTGCAGGGTGCAGGCAGGGGCAGGGGGGCAGCAACAGAGCCAAAGCAGGTCCAGCAAAGTCTTCTGGACATCCCTGTGTTCCCCAAGCCCAGTGGAAGCCATCCTCTGGCTCTGGGGGGCCTGGCTGGGTGCTGCAGCCCCTCGTAACCCCAGCAAGCCCCAGAGCCCCACCAGCCTTGGCTACAACATGTTGTAGTAGGCCATCTCCTTCATGGCCTGCTCGGCCAGCGTGTGCTCGTCGGGGGCGTTGCCCACAGCCCCGTAGCCGTAAGAGTTCTCCTCCTCGAAGTCGTCCATCTCCTGCTGGCCRTCCAGCTCGGCGTGCTCAGCCCCAGCCAGCTCCATCATGGCATCTAGGAGGCAGCACAGGGACACCAGTGATGCACCTGCGGGGAGGGCTGGGGCCAGCAGCTCCCCCCTCCCTGGGTCTGGAGCCCAAAACTCCCCAGGAGCCACAGCTGGATCTGGGCCTCCTGTGGGGGCAGCCCGAGGGTGAGGAGACACGAGCTCCCAGAGGTGTGGGGCAGCCACGCTGCCCAGCCCAGCCCAGCACCCACCTTGGCTGTCCAGGCTGATGTCCATCACCCCGTGYTTGACCTTCATGTGGCGGCTGAGGTTGCCCTTGAGGTTGAACTTGCTGGAGCAGTAGGGGCACTTGAAGGGCTTGCTGCCGGCGTGCAGGTGCATGTGCCCCAGCAGGTTGTACATGCGGTTGAAGGACTTCCCACAGACCTGCCAGCAGCGTGCCCATGGTCAGCCCCAGAGCCGGCCCCCAGGGTCCCCCAGCAAGGGGAATGGGGCTGCTGCCCTCCTGGAGCCCCTGGTGGCTCCTGCCAGGAATAACGGGGCTCCCTCCCTCCTGGAGCCCCTGGTGGCTCCTGCCAGGAATAACGGGGCTCCCTCCCTCCTCCCGCTCTGTGTGAGGGCTTGGGGATGCAGCGTTGATGCTGCTGGGAGCTCCAGAACACCCAGCACTGGTCAGAGGGAGGCACTGGCTGTCATTTCAGCAGCAGCAAGGCTCCCATCACAGCTTGGAGCAGATATTCCACGCCCAAGAGAGCAGGGGAGGCATCACAAAGCTGCTCCTGTGCCCCAGCCCGGCAGATTGCTGGGGGCACAGCCCAGCAGGACCCCTGCTCTGGCATCCCCAGCTCCACCAGCCCCCCAGTACCTTGCACTTGAAGGGCTTCACCGGGGAGTGCACGATCATGTGGGTCTTGAGYGTCTGCTTCTGCACGAAGGTCTTGAAGCAGATGTGGCACTGGTAGGGCCGGACGCTGGTGTGGATCAGCATGTGCCTCTTCATGTTGGCCTGCAGGGTGAACTCCCGCCCGCACACCTCGCACTTGAACTCCTTCACGCCCTGCCAGGGGTGGAGAGCTTGGGCAGGCCCCCAGGCACTGGGGACACATCAGTGGTGCCAGGAGGGGAGAAGGGACCCCACGGGCAAGGGATGGGTTCCTTGTGCTGGGCACGGGGTGTATCTGAGAGCCCAGCAAYGTGCAGGGGCTGTGGGTGGGGGCTGGACAAGTCTGTATGTGCAGCTGAGTGCCAGCTCTGCTCTGGGGCTCAGCCCAAYTGCTCCCCATTAAAGAGGCCCTGGAAAAGGGCAAACACCCACATACAGCCTGCCCACAGGGGCTATGACAGCTTCTGGACCCCCAGGTTACTCTACAGCAGGTCTAAAACTCCCTCCCTCCCTGAAGGAAGGGAACCCCCAGAAGAGCAGGGGCTGGGTCTGAGGGACCCCCTGACTGCAGGTCAGTGACCCCAGCTAATGCCAGCCACAGGTGCTACTGCCCACCTGCACCACCCACCTCCTTCCCAGGACTGGGGCACTGGGACGCTCCTCTCTGCTGGCACCCACATCTCTGTGCACCCCCGAGGAGAGGGCAGCCCCCCAGAGGACCCCGAGCCCCTACCTTGTGTGTGAGCGAGTGCTGCTTGAGGTGGTGGATCTGGCTGAACTCCATGCCGCACTCGGTGCACACGAAGGGCCGGACGTTCTGGTGCTTCAGCATGTGGTTCTGCAGCTGGCTGCGGTAGTGGAAGGACTTGCTGCACTCCAGGCACTGGTAGAGCGTGGGGCCCTGGTGCGTGGCCAGGTGCCGCTTGAGCTGGGTGAGCGTGGAGAAGTCCAGCCCGCACTCCACGCACACGTGGCAGCGSCCGCTCTCGTGCTTCACCTCGTGCGCCTTCAGCTCGCTGGGGTAGGCGAAGCCGCGGCCGCAGAAGCGGCAGCTGTAGGGTTTGATGTCGGAGTGCAGCAGCATGTGCCGCTTCAGGTGGCTGGTCTGCGTGAAGGCCTTGCTGCACACCCCGCACTTGTGGGGCCGCGTGCCCTGGTGGGTCAGCAGGTGCGTCTGCAGGTGGCTGGGCTGCTTGAACAGCTTGTTGCAGTGCGGGCACGAGTGGGGCTTGATGCCGTTGTGGCCCAGGATGTGCGTCACCAGGTTGTACTTGGAGGTGTAGGACTTCTCGCACATGCGGCACTGCCAGCGCTTCTGGCGGTCCCCGGCCTCCACCAGGTACGAGTCGTCGATCTGCACGTTGATGTCCAGGCGGTCCAGCTGCGCCTTCCTGCTGTGCTCGCTGCTGCCCGCCTCCAGCTCCCCGGGCTCCTGCCAGCCGCAGCCCTGCTCGCTCTTCACCCGCTCGGGGGACGCGGGCGCGGGGGCCTCGGCCTCGCCCGGGGACGGGGCGGGCGCCTCGAAGGTGCCCAGGGCGTGCGGGGTCCCCAGGGAGCCGCCGGCCGGGTCCCCGCCCCTGCGCCGCCGCTCCGAGCCCTCCAGCTCCCGGTGCCGCCGCAGGTGCCGCAGCCGCCGCGGGGGCTTCCTGCTGAAGGCGCCCAGGTCGATCATCTTCACGGCACCGCTCTGCACCCCCGGCTCCGGGCCGGGCTCCGGGGGCTGGCCCGWGTGGCCCTGCTGCCCCTCGCCCTCCTCGTCCCCGGGGACCGACACGGGGTAGGGCGGCTCCGCCTCCACCTCCGCCTTCTCACTCTTGACCTTGGGCATCAGCCTCACGGGCGGCCTCTTCCTCCTGCGGGCGTGCTTCTCCAGGGAGCAGTCAGCTTCCAGGGCGTCCTCGTCCTGCCCGTCCCCGGGCAGCTGCTCCTCGCCCTCGGGCTCCCCAGGCTCCAGGGCAGTGTCCCGCTGCTCCCCGGCCAGCCCCGGGAAGAAGCCGGCGGGGGTGACGGTGGCCCCGAGCAGCTCATTGTCGGACACCAGCCCCAGCACGGCGGCCTGCGCCAGGGACAGCACCACCACGGCGTCCGTCTGCGTCCCGCACTCGCTGAACCGATCCATCCCTCGCCGCCGGCCTACGCGCTCATGGCTGCGAGGGACAGACAGACAGACACGGGCCCTGAGCCCCTGGCACTGCTGGCACCGTGCTCACCTCAGCCGCCTCCTCCCCTCAGGGCACCCCMGGCTGACACGGGCGGGTCCCCAGCAGCACACAGCCCACGATGTGGACACAGAGCGGCCCCGGGGGTTTCCACTGTAGGGCTGGGAGGAGGAGGGAAGCTCGGATCCGTGCCCACTGCCAGCCTCTCTGGATTTGCTGTTAGCTCCTGGGGCTGGGGTCTGGCTGCTTGCATGCCCTCACTGCTAGGAGTGACTCCAGGGAACAAGTGCCCACACAGTCTGGGAATGGTCTCAGCTGAGCGTGGCTCTGAGCTCTGGCAGGAGCAGCAACAGCACAGGGAACATGAGGGACGGGGCCGGACCCACCAGGACACAGCCTGCCCAGCCCTGGGCACAGGCACAGGCACAGGCTGTGCTGGGCTCAGCTCTGCAGGCTGGCACACCCACCCTGGCACCACCACACAGCCAGGACAGGCAGGGATGTGCCTGGGAGCTGCTGCTTCCTCCTGCTGAGGGAGTGTTCTCCCAAATACAATTATTCCTGCAGCTACAACAAAGAAATCCTGCGGGGGAGGTAAAACAGGGATAGATTCTGAGCCAGATCCTGTCACAGTCCCRGGAGAACCTGCCCGGCGTGAGGAGATCCTGGGATGAACCTCCACTTTGGAGAAGGGAAATCCCCCCGTGCCTGGGCACCATCCCTGCAGCCAGGTGGGGCGCAGGGACACTGAGCATGGCTGGGGACACYGGGGACACSGGGCTCTCTGTGCTGCAGGCAGCTGCCTGCTCCTGCCCACCCCAAAAGCGTCCCCTCACACCAGCGCCCTGCTCACCCCAACACCAGCACAGGGCAGGGCAGGGGAAGAGGGCGATGGGAAAGGGCACGAACCGGGGTGAGAAAAGGCAGGGAAGGGGAGCAACACCGAGCACCGGGGCTTGGCTGCCCGCAGACACCGCGGGGACCGGGTCCCACCGCGGGTACCGGGTCCCTCCGCACTCCCTCCCACGGGGCTGGCACCGGCCACGGCACTGGCGACTCCTGGGTCACACACAGCCGGGGAGGGGACCCTGCCCAGGCCGAGCTGCCGGGGGAAGGGCTCAGAACCCCCCGTGTGCCCGGRCACCCCCGAGAGCCGGGATCGGGGCGGGAGGCACCGGGCGGAGCGGAGGGGCGGCGGCAGGGAGGCGATGGAGAGGAAGAGGATGGGGGTGGGAGAAGGAAGGGGATGGGGGGGGGGAGGACTCGTGCGGAGGCAGCGAAACAAAGCAAGGAGTGGGGGAGGGCGGCGGCGGGAAGAGGAGGAAGGGCTGGGAGGAAGAAGGGGGATCAGCCCAGGGAGGCGGCTGCTGGCGTGCCCTGAACAGCCCCGGGCCGTGCCCGCAGCCGGGACCCCCTTCCCTGGGGGCCCGGAGCTGCCCATGGCAGGCAGAGGGACAGGGACACGGCACAGGGGACCCTGCTGCTSTCCCCACGACCCCAGCACGGCAGAGGRGACCCTGGGCCCCCCAGCACGGTGCTGGGTCCCTGCCCCCCAAAACAAGAACGACACACTCACACGGGTTCCCCGGATCAACAGCGGGGAGTCTTACAAACACCCCAAAACGCAGGTTTTTAGGGGAAAGTGGATGTGGGTTGCTACYGTAGGAAAGGCGATGAGCCGCCGTCCCCAGGCAGAGCCAGAGCTCTCTGTCCTTGTSCCCGTGGGACAGCCGGGACACGGCGGGCAGGGCCGGGCTGTGCGAGCTCCGCAGCTGCACAAACAGCGCTCCGGGAGCGGGAACGGGGCACCGGCAGCGGTTTCACTTCCCGCTCTCACTTCCCCGTTCCCGCCTCGGGACTTGCCGGGGCTGCAGGTGCCGTTCCCCAACACGCACAGCCCAGCGAGGCGGGGTCGTGTCTGTCAGCCCCCCAGGAACCCCCGGCACCCCGAGCACTGCCAGCACCGCCGCGCTCCCAGGGAGCTGCCCCAGCACCATGGCAGGGCTGGAGCACGCAGAGGGGACACAGAACCTCCTGCAGCTCCTGCTGCCCCGCACACACCTCCAGAGCTGGGCTGCACCCCCAGGCTCTCCCCCACCACGCTCAGGGTCCCTCCCCAGCGCTGCTGCTGCGAACCAAACCCTCCTCCAGGCCTTAAGAACCTTCAGTTTTCAAGTGGAGCCCTTAGGGCCAGGCTCGGGTGCCTCCAGCTCATTTCCCCATGCAGACCCTCACCTGCCCATCCTCCTCCCMCACGGGGGGGTCACACAGACACATCTGCCAATGTCCCCTCTGCCAGTGGCGTGTGCTGAGCTCCCAGCCCACTCATCCATCTCCCTCAGCCCACTCATCCATCATCTCTCCAGCTCTCCCAGCCCAGTCATCCATCTCTCCATCTCTCCCAGCTCACTCATCCATCTCTCCCAGCCCTCTCATCCATCTCCCCCTCACTGCAGGACAGATGCACCTGGGGCCAGCAGTGGTGGCTGCTGTCCCTGATACTTTGGGGTTGTGAAATTTGGGGTTCTTTCATCATCATTTCTCCTCCCACTCCAAGGTTTGGTTTTGGTGCAATCTCTCCTCCTGTCTTTCCCAACACATCTGGGAAGATGCAGGCTCTGCCCTGGCACATCCTGCAGTGCCCTGGCTGCCCCCTCAGAGCCTCCACCAGCTCCTCACTCACCACCCGGTCACTTCAAACAGTTTCTTTTTCATGGCTATGACTTCTTTGTGCTATTTCACTTCTATTTTCCTCTCTTGCTCCACGATTAGCTCCCCCAAATACCCACTTCTCTCTGGGTCYCTGTGGCAGCACAACAGGTTCTCCTCTCCCAGCACATTCCTTGCTGGATCCCAGATTTCCCAGCCAAGCGCTGTGTCTGTGGACACATTTCCCTTCCCTCTGCTGTTTTACCTGCCTGGGTTTCACCCACCTGCCCAATCCTTGTGCCACCCCACCCCTCCAGAGATAAGAGCCTGGAAAACCCTCAGCTGAGCAGCATGAAAACATCCCAGCTGCTCCACAGAAACCTCACCTCTGCACCCCAGGTGTGCCTGAAACACCTGAGACCCAAAGGGTCTGAGCTGAAGGGTCCCCACACCCCCAGAGCCACCCAGGCACAGCCCCCAGGAGCAGCTCTGGGAGGGGGCCTGGCCCCAGCTGCCCTGGCACCCCCACAGAGGCACCAATGACCCTTGTTGGCCACCTGGCTCCACTCCCAGCTCCCCTCAGCAGCGTTCACCAGCTCCCACCCCACCRTTCCTGCAGGGAAGGGACACCCAGGTACCCCAAAATCCCAGCGGTTTGGGGTTTAGTCCCCAGCTCTGGCACGGGGCAGTGACAGGCACGAGGCAGAGCCCAGCCTGCTGCCACTGCYGTGTCCCAGCTCCGCTCCTCAGGGCAGGTGCAGCCACCTGAGAGGGGCCAGAGCCCAGCTGGCACCAGTGAGAGYCACCTGACCCCTGCACAGGTCCCCAGGCTGCTGGCAGGCCTGGTGCCACGGCAAAGAGGACATTTGGGACTTGTCCTGCCTGTCCCCTTTGCAGGAGCCACACTGTGGGACCCCCACTGCAGGGCTCTCTGTGGGACCCCTCTGCAGGGCTCTCTGTGGGACCCCCACTGCAGGGCTCTCTGTGGGACCCCTCTGCTCTGCTCCCAGTCCTGGGAGATCCCCTGGGAATGTGCAGAAAAGCTCCCAAGGCCCAGGACAGAACCCCAGGACAAAGTGAGAAACCTGGGCCTGGGGGGTTCTCACTGGGGAAGGAGGTAGGAAAACTGTTCAAGACTTTTTTACCAGAAAATGGCTGATAATGGATCTGATATTTGTGAGAAAACCTTTGATWTTATTTTCCTTTCTTTCTCAAAAGCAGCTTTCATTTAAATTTAATAAAGGGGRAAACAGGCTTTCATCTTGCCTGCAGATTTCACATAAAGCTGCTCAACCCCCCACAATTCCAAACAGAAAAATGTTGTTTCCCTGAAAATCACAACTAAAATTATTCTTAAAGCTGACCCAGCCCAGGGACTTGGGGGTCACCTCAGCTGCACTGCCCAGCCCTGGCTCTGTGCTGGTGGTGTGTGCCAGGGCTGACACACAGAATGGCAGAACCAAAACTGGCACTTCTTGCCCCAGAACAGACCCTGAAACAGAGGAAGTGCTGTAAAAATGAGCCAAAGCTCTGGGAACCAGGCAGGAACTTGGGGGCAGGTGCTGCTGCCACAGAAAACAAACACCTGTTTAAATTCAGTCTCCACACGAGATACTGGCAAACTACATTTGTAAAAGGAAACTTCTGCTCTAAGGAAAACTTCTCCAGAAAAAAGCAACCTCCACTGTCAGTGGATCAGGGAGTGGCCACTCCCTGCCCTCTCCAGCTGGTGACAGATGTGACATCACACGTGCCACAGAACTGCTTTGGGGGGAGGAAGAGTGGGCTTAGGGGCTTTGGCCTCGCAGAACAAAGGACACAACCTGGGATTCACAGAGGGATGCTGAYAATGTTTGCAGTAAGAGCAGGTGGAAAACCAAGTTGGGGAAAGTGAGGCCCTGGGAGAGACAAGGGCTCATGGAGGAGAGGGTGTTAYCAGAGCTTGTCAAACCCTCCCCAGCCTCTTCATGGGCACTTCCTCTGGAAATATCCCACAGAACTGGGATATTCTCACTCTGATCACTGTGTCCATCGATCAGAGGTAAATATTTACCCCTTTGAAAATGTGTGGTTACTGGCAAACCCTGACAGGGAGGGAAAAGGGAATGGCTTTCATACAACCAGAGGTTACCAGAACAGCAGTGTGATGAGCACAGAGCTGCCYGGTTCCTCCAGGATCTGCCAGGGATGTGGGACCCACCCCTGGGAGCTGGGGGGACAGGGCCAGGCTGAGGACAGCAGCAGGGGCTGCAGCCCCTCACTGCAGAGGAACAGAGCTGCCATCCCAAATGCTCTTCCCAGCACACAGGCRCCTGTGCTGAGCTSTGACATCCCACTGCTGCTTCCTCTTCTGCTGGAAATCCCCTTTTCCCTCCTG
>CADDXX010000523.1:183907-229741 GCA_902810485.1 Alauda arvensis | reverse complement strand
GGTCCCGGCAGCGGGGGCGGGCGCTGCGGCGCGGGGGAGCCCTGCCCGTGTCCCGGCCGCGTCCCTCAGGATGCTCCGGGGCACCCGTGGGTGGCACGGGGACCGGGCTGTCACCGGAGCCGCGGGCGCACTCGCTGGGGCAGCGGGGGGGACAGCGGGGACGGGGATGCCGTGGGTGGGACGTGCCTCCGCGGGTGCCCAGCCACCGTGTCCTCCCGGCAGGCGGAGGAGGTGCAGCAGCAGATCATCCGTGACACCTTCCACCTGGTGCTCAAGCGCGATGACCACATCTGCAACTTCCTGGAGTGCGGCAGGTGAGGGGCCGGGCCGGGCTGGCCCCTGGCACTGCCGAGCCCCCGGCTGTCCCCGCAGAGCCCCTGAGCCCTGCCCTGTCCCCGCAGAGCCCCTCAGCCCTGCCCTGTCCCCGCAGAGCCCCTGAGCCCTGCTCTGTCCCTGCAGAGCCCCTCACCTTGCCCTGTCCCCGCAGAGCCCCTGAGCCCTGTCCCATCCCCGCAGAGCCCCTCACCCTGCCCTGTCCCCACAGCCTGTTCGGCGGCTCGGATTACAAGCTGATTTACCGCCACTACGCCACGCTGTACTTCGTGTTCTGCGTGGACTCCTCCGAGAGCGAGCTGGGCATCCTGGACCTCATCCAGGTGCGTCCCTGCGGGGCCCTGCAGCTTCCCGGGCACGGCCCTGCCCTGGCACCACTCAAGGCCGTTCCATGCCCTGGGTGTCCCTGTGCCAGCCCTTCTGAAAGGCCTGGGCAGCCCTCGGGGCCRCGGTGGGGAGGGGGTCACACACATTCCCCGAGCTTCTACGTGGCTTCTTCACTCGGAAAGTCACTCTGAAGGAATGTCTTTTTAAAATAGAAGCATGGCATCATTTTCAGTGGAAAGGACCCTTGGGAGCTTCAAGTCCAGCCATCAATCCTAGGATCCTGGAACCCCAGGTTGGAAGGGACCTCTGGGATTGTCTGGTCCAGCCTTTCTTGGCAAAGCACGGCCTAGACAATGGCCAACACCTGCCATGTCAAAAATATCCAGTGTTGGGGAATCCCTCACTTCCTTATGGAGGTTATTCAATAGCTGTTTCTTTGGAAAAAATCTTCCTCTTGTGCCTTACGGGAGTCTCCCCAAGAGGAATTTGTAACCATCACTCAGTGTCTTTCCATGTGACTTCTTGTATGAAGGGAGCTTTCAGCTTTGTAGCCACCCTTTAAATCCCAGGATGTGGGAAGAAGGTTCCCCCTGAGTCTCCTTTTCTGCAGGCTGAGCCCTCTCAGCTCTCTCGGCCACTCYGGGGCTCCATTCCCTGGCCCAGCTCCGTTCCCTTCCCTGGACACGCTGCAGCCCCTGCAGGTCTCTTGTCAGGAGGGGCCCAGAGCTGCCCCCAGCCCTGGAGGTGCCCCAGCTCAGGGGACAGGCACTGCCCGGGGCCTGTGCCCACTCTGGGGCTGACACAAGCCAGGTGCCCTTGGCCTCTTGCCCACCTGGGCACRCCTGGGCTCACGTTCACCACAGCCACCAGCACCCCTGGGTCCTTTCCCAGCTTTCCAGTCACTGTGTGCCGTGGGGTTGGTGTGAGCTGGTCTCTGTCTGCTGCCCCAGGTGTTTGTGGAGACGCTGGACAAGTGCTTTGAGAATGTCTGTGAGCTGGACCTCATCTTCCACATGGACAAGGTGGGTGCTGGGCTTGGGGCTGCTCCAGAGCCTGCACTGCYGGGGCTGGGGCTGCCCAGGAGGGTGTGGGGATGGCAGGGGCCGCTCTGGGAGGGACTGACAGACCCTGCATGGCAGCACGTGTTCTTCAAAAACCACTCACACCATCACCTCCCAGGCAGAGACCGAGTGCTGAGCTGTCCTGGGGCTGGGGGAGCCGTGCCCAGCCTGGGGCTGCCCCAAGCCCAGGGGGAGCCGTGCCCAGCCCTGGAGCTGCCCTGGGGGAGCCGTGCCCAGCCCCGGGGCTGCTCCAAGCCCAGGGGGAGCCCTGCCCAGCCCCGGGGCTGCTCCAAGCCCAGGGGGAGCCCTGCCCAGCCCCGGGGCTGCTCCRAGCCCRGGGGGAGCCCTGCCCAGCCCCGGGGCTGCCCCGAGCCCCGGTGGCCACRGGCAAGGCACGGGTCTGTGCTCCACAGGCAGCACTGATGGAGCTGGGCAGATCCTGGCCTGGGGCTGGGGCGTTCTGCCTCGGCTCCGAGCCGTGACACCTCGTGGGAGTTAACATTTTACTACAGCTGCCGAGAAAAATAAAAAAAAGGGAAGGAACAATGGGAGTGTTTGGAATTCAAAGTGCTGGGTAAACTTCGGTTTGAGCCACGGGCTGTAATGCTTCCTCTGGAGCCGGATGGAGATCCTGGATGGAAACCAACCCCTTTGATCATGTCCTGGGTCACAAGGCTGCAGATAGCTGGGAATAGATAGCCAGGAATAGTCTTGGAGCAGGGAGAGGCTTGGCTGAGGGTGCCGGGCTTGCGTTGCTGTTGATCAAGATTTTCTTGCTTTGCTGAAGACAAAAATATGTCAACAAAAATGAGCAGTGGGGAAAAAAACTGTGTAAAAGGCTCCTTTTCCATTGGTGATTCCAGCTGGGGAACTGGCAGGGAAGGGCAGTGGGCAGGTCTGGGGCTTCTCTGTGAGCTGCCAAGGTTGGGCTTTGGTTTCACCGTTTACCCAGCTGTAAACTTTCCAAAATGCCACAACTTGATTATCTTGTCAGCAGAAGTGTTTATCAGAAGAGGGAGGAGGGCTGAGCATCTGCGGGAAGAGCGTTGGCAGCTGCCCAGGTCACCTCTGCCCACAGCTGGGGGAGGATGTGCTCCTGGGCACTGACTGTGCCATGGAGCCAGCAGCTCTTCACTCAGCCTCATCCTCAGCTTTGCATGAGCTTTGCATGAGCAGCCCTGRGCCTCAGAGCCACGTCACAGCCCTGCCAGCAGAGTGGGGACACCCTGCTCGGACCCCTCCTGCCWGGGGGGAGTGGGGACAGGAATGGGGGGTTTCTGATGGTGGAGACCCCAGCTCGGCCCCTGCAGGCTCTCCCAGCCCTGTTTACTTCCTATCTCCTGCTTCCAGTGCTTCCCAGCTTTGACTCCAGTCTCAGCCCTTATCAGTTGATCCTCCGGTCTCTTTCTATATTTGGCACGTGTTTATTTCTCAGATGTGCTCGTGTTCCCGAGCTTCCAGGAGCTCTGCTGCAGAGGGGCAGTGTTTGAGGTGCTGGGCATGTGCTGCTGTGTCCTGCTGGGCCCTGCGTGTCCCCCTTGGATGCCAAAGCAGGGCCATGAGTGTCTCCCCAGGCAGGGCTGGGARTGTCCCCTGGGAGGGGATGGCAGGGCTGCAGGTGCAACTTTGGCTGCATTCTGTAATTTTGATTTTTGCCTTAAGTTCCACTTGCACTGCCTGCAGCAGAAGGGCCATGGGATCAGGGCTGTGGTGGGTCTGGGGTCCTGCTCCTGCCATGGCCTGAAGGCAGGGAGGGGGACATTGCTCGGGCACCAGGGACGCCAGTGCTTGTGGCTTTGGGAGCCCCAGAGCTGCAGGGATGCCCCTGCAGTCACCAGGGGAGGCTCAGGATGGGCTGTGCCCAGCTCTCAGTGCCTCCCACCTTGCAGGGGAGTGTGAGCTGCACTCTGCAGCTGTGGGGTCCCACAGGGGACACGGATTTCTCAGGAAGTGCTGTGCTTTGTCTTGGAAAACAAAACTTCAGGATTTCTGCCCTGTTGGTTTGGAGCCAGCTTGGGCCACAGCCAGATCCTGAGGGAACGTTTCCTGATGCTCCCATATCCTTTTTGGCTGTGGGAGCCACTTGCTGCAGCTGCTCCAGCGTGCACTGGGGCTGGGCTGTGGGGTGGGGGTCCCAGGGCTGTGGGGTGGGGGTCCCAGGAGCTGCCTGGGGCTCACCCAGAGCCGGGCTGATCCCACACACCTGGGGCTGCTCTGGGCACTGCAGGGTGGGACAGGAGCTGGGCTGGGTCACCTCACAGAGCTGGGACTCCCCTTCAGAGCAGGTTCCCTCTGGTGTTTGTTGTCCCCAGGATGGCCCTGGCCGTGTTTGTCACAAGGTGTTTGTGAGTGCAACCTGGTTCTGTGAGACCAATAAAACAATTTCATAACCCAACAATGCTCCTGCACAGCCCCTTTCACGGAAATAAYTGGCACCCATAAATCCATTAGCTGTGCTGGGAACTGAGTGGGACCTGCTGAGTGTGCAGGGAATGCTGAGCTCAGGCACGTGCAGCACCTCAGGGTGCTGGCACTCACAGCCTGGCTGCTGCATGTGCAGCCAATGTGCCATTTCTGAGCCTGTGGCTCAGCTGTGCTGCTTTCCCTGCTCTGGCTGTGTGACTGCACTGGCCCTGCCTGGCTGCTCCTCCTTGCACTCGAGGGATCYCAGGAAAGGAGCAGACTCCCTGGGCAGCTCTGTGCTTTTCCTGTGCCTGTGTCACAGTCCTGACCTCCCTCAGGGACAGCAGAGGCCAGGCTGTGGCTTGGAGCTGCTGGGGAGAAGTGTCCTGCCCAGTGAGGACCCTGCTGCCTGCTGGGCTCATCCCTGGGACACATTCCTGCTGTGGGCTGGCTCCTGGCCCCGGCAGGGAGCAGCCCTGTGTCGGGGGTGGCACAGCCAGGCTGTGCCAGGGGGATGAGCTGCACCTGGCTGCTGCAGGGGCTGCCAGCTGGGGGGGTGTCACCCAGASTGGGGATACAGGGGGTAACTGGAGCTCTGGGGCTCCCCATGCCGAGGGCCTTGGCCACCCTTTCACTGCCCAGGCAGCTGGGAAGGGGACAGGGATAGATTTTTGTCCCTTGGGAAGGTGCTGGCCCCTGCCATGGTTCCACACCAGCGCTGCGTGGGCCAGGACCAGGCCCTCAGCCTCTGTCCCCTCTGTCCCCCCCCGGCAGGTCCACCACATCCTGCAGGAGATGGTGATCGGTGGGATGGTGCTGGAGACCAACATGAACGAGATTGTGGCACAGGTGGAGGCCCAGGGCAAGCTGGAGAAGGCAGAGGTGAGCAGTGACACTGTGGCTCTGCCGGAGCTGGCAGCCCCTGGGCTGCTCGGGGGTGGCCCATGGGGACAGGGGTGGGTGTGGGGGGATCCAGAGTGTTCCCAGTGTCTGGGGATGGGGCTGGGGACATCCCTGCCCAGTGGTGCTGCTCAGGAGTGCAGGGAGCTGCCAGTGTGGAAGTGGTTCTTGTGTCAAGGTTAATGAGCCCAGGCCATAAAAGGCTGATGGTGCAGGCGCAGCAGTGGAGGGGCTGTGGGGTGGGGCCAGCGGTCACGGTGCCTCTGTCCCCAGGGAGGCCTCTCAGCTGCTCCTTCCCGTGCTGTGTCAGCAGTGAAGAACATCAACCTGCCCGAGATCCCCCGCAACATCAACATCGGGGACATCAACATCAAAGTGCCCAACCTGTCCCAGTTCATGTGAGCAGCCCGTGCTGGGGCCGCCTGCTGAGCAGAGCTGGGGTCCCTCCTGGGGCTCTGCCCATGTGGCACACAGGCTCAGTGGTGGCCGAGGGCAGGGACAGTGACAGGGCTCAGAGAACGGCGTGGGGGCGTGTCCCTCCCGCCGGAGCTGGGCTCGGTTCTGCTCTCTGGTCCCCCAACAAGGAGGGTGCCCTTCCCTCCCCTCCCTCCCTGCAGCCTCTCCTCGCCGTGGGGAAGAGCTGGCTCCTGCCTCTCCTGGGATTTTTGGGATTCCCGGTGGTGGAAGCGTGCCTGTGGAGCTGCAGCTTGTCTCCTCCATCCTCCCTGCCCTGGCTGTCCTGGTCCTGCTCTCTGTGATGGGCCCCAGCTGGGTGSGGGTCGCTCCTGGGATTGCTGTGTGCCCCGGGGACAGGAGGGGGACGTGCTGGAGCGGGGACATGGCAGCAAGAGGGACAGGAGCTGAGTGAGCTGGGGGACAGGCAGGTGGAAGCTGGCAGGGTCAGGCCAGGCTGGGGCTGCTGGAGAGTGTCCCTGTGTCCCAATAAACTGCCCTTGAAGCCGGATCTGTGTCTGCTGTGGGTGCTGCTGCGCGGGGAGGGGGCCGGGGGCTCTCTGCAGCTCTGCTGGGGTGGCTGCAGCCCTGGGGGGCTTCTGGCTGCTGGAGGGGGTGGGAAAGGGGGCCCTAGGTGCCCCAGGGGAGGGCAGGGGCCTTAGGACAGGGTCCCTGGCTGCCCCCTCTGCTCTCGGGGCAGGTGTGGGGAGGGGATGGCCCCGCTCAGGCTGTGACGGCCGCGGCCCCAGCTTTGGRCCTTTGGTGGCAGCTCCTGCCCGCTCCCTGCTGCAGAGCATCCTCTGAGGGCAGCCGTGAGCTGCGACAGCTCTGTGCGCGTGTGGGAGCGGTGGGGCTGGGGTCCTCTGSGGCCGGGGAGGAGCAGGGCCCGGCCTGGGGGTCACAGTGACCCCGATGGGCTCCGTCAGCCGTGTGCCCCACGCCCCTGGCTCCGCCGCGGCTCCATCTGGCCACCAGCCCCTGGGGCTGGCCAGGGGCCCTTCCTCTGCTCCCCAGCTGTGCTCCGGGTTCTGCCTCCACTTCCCCTGGCAGGGAAACCGTGACTCTGCCTGGAAGGAATTTTCCCCTCCCTGCAGCTTAACCCTTCCTCAGCTGGCCACTGGCCACATCAGTGCTCCAGGAGGTCAGGGAGCCGAGCAACCTGTGGTGTCCTCTTCTCCGCCGGCTCTCCTCCTCCTCCGCCTCCTCCTATTCCTCCTCCTCCTCCTTGTCCTCCTCTTGTAGGGGCCGGCGAAGGGTGCAGGTGAGCCATCGTGCCCGGGCCGTGTCCTGGGGCTGGGACGCGGAGTCTGSCGGAGGGGACRGAGGGGACAGAGGGGAGCGCTCGGGCTCACCTCGTGGCGAGGGAGGTGGCGAGGTGCTGCCGAGCTGCTCTGGGGCAGTGCCCGCGTCCGGCCCCACGCCACAGCATCCCGCTGCGGCCGCGGGCTGTGTCCGCTCCCTGTGTCCGCTCCCTGTGTCCGCTCCCCGTGCGCCTCGGCAGCGGCTCTGCCACGGCTCCGGCCCCGCTGCCCCGTCCCAGCCTGGCCGAGCCTCAGCCCTGCAGCTCTGCGGGACGTGGGAGCGAGGGCCGGCACCGTGCCGGGGCAGCCCCTCTGCCGCTCCCTCCTGCCGCTCCCTTCGGGCTGGGATGGGCCAGGGCGAGCCCCCGGCCCCTTTCCCCTGCGCGGAGCTCCAGCCCGAGGCGGCGGCGGTGGCTGGTGCGGGAGCTGAGTGCGTGGCCGTGACCCCAGAGGGGCTGCGCTGGGTGGGTCACCGGAGCCTCCCCAGGGCCCAGGGACACCGGGGGATGCGGTGTGTGAAGGGCTGTAGAGGGCAGGGGCTGCCCGGGGGCCCCGCTCCCCTCCGGGCCCGCACGGTGCGGAGSTGGGGCTGGATGCCGGGGATGGCTCCTGGCCCCAGCCCACTGCCCGCCCCGGCTGTGCTGTGCTGTGGCACCCACGGGTGCCGGSTTCTGCTGGGCTCAGCTCTGCCCGCCGGGGCGTGTTCCCAGACCCAGCCCCCTCCCCAGCGCCCTCTCCCCTCAGAGCCGCCCCCCGGCCCTGCCGCGGTGTGGGGAGCCCGTGCCGGGGGCTCTGTCCCCACGCTGTCCGTGCCCCCGGCCCGCCGGCCGGCAGACAGGAGGTTAAGGGGGCGAGGGCTGCGGGTTCCTGCCCTGGAGCTCCGGAGGAAGCTTTCCTGCCGCTGGAGCGGGGCGGACTGTCGGGCAAAGCAGCGAGACAGGCAGGGCCACGCGTGGGGTTCAGGAAGGGGGAACGGGGCGGGGGGCACCCGCTGCCCCCTCTGTCCCCGCTGTCCCCGCTGTCCCCCTGTCCCTGCTGACCCCGGCTGAGCACAGGAAGGTGAGGGGGGCACTCTGCTGCTGCTSCTGCCATCCGGAGCGTTCACACCCCGAGCAGGGGCTCCGGGGGTGCTTTGGGGTGGACCAAGCTGGGGAAGGGACTGTGGGGGTGCGTGGGGGCTGTGGGGTTCACATACATGGGGGTTAAGGAGCCCACACGTAATGAGGGGCTCGGGGTAGGCTCTGGGGGTGTCAGGCTGTGGGGTGTGTGGGGCCACAGCCCCAAGGGGCCCATGGGGGTGACACCCAACATCTGTGCTGCTTGTGGGACGTGGGAGATGCGTGTGCTCCTGGCTGGGCTCCAGAGGGGTCTTCTGGGGGTGGGGACAGGATCCTGCAGGYGCTGGGGGAGTCAGGGTGTGGGTGCTGTGTCCTGCCCCAGTGCTGCTCCCTGTTAACTCCATCCCGCCCCCTCSCAGGTGAGCCAGTGGGGGATGCCTGCGTGCTGTGCCCGAGGGGCTGTGGGGAGGGCCAGCAGGCCCTTGGTGTGGGACAGGGGTGTGCACAGTGCCTGGCACCCTGTGCAGAGTCCCAACCRCCTGTGGCCCTGTGGGCGACTGTCCCCAAAGCCTTTGGCCAGAGCCAGGGTGGGGATGGGACTGAGAGAGCCAGCAGTGACCTCTGGGCCAGGGGATGGCTGTGCCTAACAGGGAAGGCCAGGGACAGCAGCAGCATCCAGAGTGGTTTGTGCCAGGCACAGTGGCCTTGGCAGGTGCAGCTGGGTGCTGTCAGGGAAGGGCAGGGCTCCCTGAGGACACCACTCTCCCATCCTGGGTYGCCCTTTGCCCCAGCTGTGGCACCTGGCAACACCTGCCCGTATCTCCCTATGGAGAGATCGATCAGATCTTGGGAACAGGACTTCCTATTCCCAGTGTGTGACAGGTTGTGCCACTCTCCCCTGGGTGGGGACCTCGCGTGTGCCCGCTGGGGCTGGGTTCACAAGGACGGAGTTTGACCGCGGTGCCTCTGGGTTCATGACCCTGGACTTTGAGAGGGCTGTGGGCACGGGAGCTGCTCCCAGGTTTCCCCCCCACATTCCCTGCTACTGCCAGCCCGCTGTGCTGCACCCCRCGCCCCCTGCTCTCCCTGGCTGGGGCARCCTGTGGGGGCCGTGCCCCTCGCAGCCAGGGGACCCTCTGATGGTGGCTCAGACCCTGTCACGTGAGGGTGAAGGGGGTGACACTGAGTCTGCATCTGGCCTTGGCTGATGGGGACACCCGCTGGGCCCTGCAGCGTGGTGGGGATGTGGCTGCTGGCTGCCACCACCCGCTCTGTGCCTCCTTTTGCAGGGCCAGGCCAGCGCTGGGGAAGAAGGCCGGGGGTCCAGGCGCAGAGCCCGCGCACGCTGCCCGATGGTGCCACCCCCCCGGGCAGCTCTGCCCCTGCAGGGTGCTGCTGCTCCCGCCAGGCTGGGAGGCAGGCGGGTGGAAAGCTCATCCCAGGGTCTGTCACCGCCCTGAACCCCGTGGCCATTTAATCCTTCACCCATTAACTTGGACTAATAAACCYCGTGTGAGCGAGAGGCTAAAAGCCGGGCTCGCTCCAGCGCCGTGTCTGCCAGTGCTGCTCCTGCCGCCCGCCATGGCAGCCGGCTTCTTCATCAGCAGGACCGTGGGCATCGTGGCCATCGTGCTGGGCGTGGGGGCTGTGGCCACCATCATTGCACTCTCGGTGGTGTACGCCCAGGAGAAGAACAAGGCGACACCAGATGTGGGCATCACCACCACAGCCCGTCCTGGCACCACCACCACGACCACCACAGCCCGCCCTGGCACCACAGCCCGCCCTGGCACCACAGCCCGCCCTGGCACCACGGCCCGTCCTGGCACCACCACCACCACCACCACCACCCCTGCCCCCAACAACACCTGGAATCAATGGAGGTTGCCGGCCACGCTGAAGCCAGAGTTCTACGAGGTGTCCCTGCAGCCCTTCCTGCAGCCCGATGCCAACAACATGTACATCTTCAAGGGCAACAGCAGCGTGGTCTTCAGGTGCGAGGAAGACACCGACCTCATCCTCATCCACAGCAACAAGCTGAACTACACCATGMAGGGCTCCTTCCACGCCATATTGCAGGCAGAGGATGGTGGCACTTTCCCTCCCATCAAGCGCACGTGGCTGGAGACTCCCACCCAGTACCTGGTGGTGCAGCTGTGGGCTCCCCTGCAGCAGGGCCGGCGGTACCGGCTGTCCACCAGCTTCACCGGGGAGCTGGCCGATGACCTGGCCGGCTTCTATCGCAGCGAATACACCGATGAGTCGGGCAAGTAGGTGGAGGGCAGGGGATGGGGTGGAAGCCACATGTGGTGGTGGGAAGGGGAATGGCGGGCACGGGGCTGGCACGGGGCGGTGGAGGGCATGGGCTGGCTATGGGGCTCCTCTCCCACCAGGACCATGGGATGGGTGTGAGGAGCCTCTGTGTCCCCCTTGCCTCCTCATACTGCCCCAGTGGAGATGGGAGAAAGGGGGCTGGGGGTGCAGCCTGCACAGGGACCCCCAGGACTGATGGGGCTGGCTYGCAGGCAGGTGGTGGCCACCACGCAGATGCAGGCGGCTGACGCACGCAAAGCTTTCCCCTGCTTCGATGAGCCGGCCATGAAAGCCAACTTCTCAGTGACAATAATCCACCCCTCCAACTATACGGCCATTTCCAACATGCCTGTCAAAAGTGAGTAGGGTAGGAGACCCCTTTGGGGGGCTGGGGGCTTGGCAGGGCTGTGGAGTGATCCTCTGATCTCCACAGACACCACGGAGCAGATGATTAATGGGGAGACCTGGAATGTCACTGAGTTTGAGACCACCCCGCGGATGTCCACGTACCTTCTGGCCTTCATTGTCAGCCAGTTCAGCTTTGTGAAGAATGACACGGAGAACCTCCTGGTAGGATGGGGTGGGGTGCACCCTCTGCCCACCTGGGTGGAGAGCCTGGGCCACTGATGAGTCCTGCATCCCTCCTCTCCAGATCCGCATCTGGGGCCGCCCCAAAGCCATCGACGAGGGCCAGGGTGACTACGCACTCAATGTCACGGGCCCCATCCTCAGGTTCTTTGAGGAGCACTACGACACRCCCTACCCGCTCCCCAAGTCCGGTGGGTGCTGCGGGGCTGAGGTGCCCACTGCAGGGGGGAGGATGGTCCAGCTGCTGCCAGCAGGGCACTGACTGGACCCCTGCACCCCCCAGACCAGGTTGGCCTCCCTGATTTCAACGCGGGCGCCATGGAGAACTGGGGGCTGGTGACCTACCGGGAGAACTCTCTGCTCTTTGATGACAATTACTCGTCCATTGGCAACAAGGAGCGCGTGGTGACCGTCATCGCCCACGAGCTGGCACACCAGGTACCTGCTGCACCCCTCGCCCGCCCCCCTGGCTGAGGGCTGGCGGCTGAGGGAGCGCTCTGCCCTCTGCAGTGGTTTGGGAATTTGGTGACGCTGCGCTGGTGGAACGACCTGTGGCTGAACGAGGGCTTCGCCTCGTACGTGGAGTACCTGGGCGCCGACTCTGCGGAGCCCTCCTGGAACATCGTGAGTGCCAGGGACGATGGGCGTGGGGGCAGGCGGGGGAGCGGGCACCCCAGGGGCTGCCCCGGTGCCAGGAGGCACACACAGGGCTGAGGAGGCTGCTGCTGCCCCCTCTGCAGAAAGACCTGATGGTGCTGAACGAGCTGCACGCGGTGATGGCGACAGACGCCCTGGCCAGCTCCCACCCACTCTCCTTCCGCGAGGAGGAGATCAACACCCCGGCCCAGATCAGTGAAGTCTTTGACACCATYGCCTACAGCAAGGTGTGCACGGGGGTCCCCGGGGTGGGGATGGGTCTGGGGTTATCCCTGGCTTCCCTGACCTGCTGTCCCTGCAGGGAGCGTCGGTGCTGCGGATGCTCTCGAGCTTCCTCACTGAAGACATCTTCAAGAAGGGGCTGCAGGTGAGGTGCTGCTGATACTGGGGGGCAGCAAGCCCAGTGCAGGGTGGGAATGCCATGGCAGAGACCTTCCTGGGTGCTCTGGGGGTGTCCCACAGCCCAGACTTGCCCTTGCTCACCCGTGTCTCCTGGTGCTCTCCCACAGTCCTACCTCCACAMCTTCTCCTACGACAACACCGTCTACACTGACCTCTGGGACCACCTGCAACGGGTAGGAGCGGGCTGGTGCTCCTGCAGCCTCCCCAGCCCTGGCTCTGGGGGGCTGCCTGGTGTGACGGGGTCCCAGTGCTGGGTGAGGGTAGCAGTGCTGGCCAAGCCCCACGCTGCCCATGCCCCTGCCCCCGGTGACCAGTGGCACTGCCATCCCCACAGGCAGTGAACCAGAACAACGTCTCGCTGCCTGCCAACATCAGCAGCATCATGGACCGCTGGACGCTGCAGATGGGCTTCCCTGTGGTGACAGTGGACACCCGCAGCGGCAGCGTCAAGCAGAGCCATTTCCTGCTGGACCCCACATCTTCTGTGGACAGACCCTCTGCCTTCAAGTGAGTGTGGTGGGTCTGGCTGGGAAACAAGGGGTCAGGGGATGGGGGCCAGTCCCACCACCTGTCTGTCCTTGGCACAGCTACACCTGGATCATCCCCATCACCTGGATGACAGACAGTGGCATTGGGGACGGCAACTACTGGCTGACCAAAGTCACAGGTATGGTGCATCCTGGCCGTGAGTGGGGGTTTTGCTGCCACCTCCACTGCCACGGCACTGGTTGGGGTCTCAGGGAGGCAGTGGTGGTGGGGGCTGAGGCTGGCCCTCCCTGGTGGGTGGGGGTGCAGCTCTGGCAGAGCCTCCTGTCCCCTTCCCAGACACCAACAACAACTTCAGTCTCAGCAACTCCAGCTGGCTCCTGCTAAACCTCAATGTCACTGGGTACTTCCGTGTCAACTACAACCAGGAGAACTGGGATCAGCTCCTCAGCCAGCTTGGCACTAACCACACGGTACAGGGGGTGCTCAGGGCTGTGGTGTGGGACCCCATTCACACCACCCCACCCAGGCTGCCCTGGGACACTGACTTTGCTCTCTCAGGTCTTCCCTGTGATCAACCGTGCCCAGATCATCGATGATGCCTTTAACCTGGCCAGGTGAGCCCTGCCAGGTGGTCTGGGTGCCACCGGGGTGGGGGGCTGGATGGGRTGGGTGCCCTGGGGTGGGCAGTGCCAGTGGGCTGGGGAGGTGACGCTGCCCTCCCCCCTGACAGGGCCAAGCACGTGAACGTGACCTTGGCTCTGGACACGACACGGTTCCTGAGCCAGGAGACAGAATACATGCCCTGGCAGGCAGCACTCACCAACCTCCAGTACTTCCAGCTGATGTTTGACCGCAGCGAGGTCTTTGGGGCCATGTCGGTGAGTGGTGACACCCCCAGGCTGCGGTGAAGGGCCAGGGTTGTCCCCACAGTGGTGTGGGGGCTGCTGCCAGCCAGTGTCACTGGGCACTGACTTGCTCTTGCCCCCAGAAATACATGAAGCAGCAGGTGAGCCCTCTCTTCAGATACTTCAAGCGCATCACCAATAACTGGGAAAAGCGCCCTGAGGGCCTGACAGAGCAGTGAGTGCCTGGGGCTGGGCTGGATCCCTGGGGTCTCCCTGACTGCACTGGGGAGAGGGCACAGCCCTGCCTCCAGCCACACCCTCACGGCCTCTCCCCCCCCYAGGTACAACGAGGTCAATGCCATCAGCACCGCCTGCTCCTACGGCGTCACCGAGTGCCAGGAGCTGGCCATGGACTACCTGCGCCGGTGGCAGAATTCCTCCACCAACCCGTGAGTCCTGGGCAGCCCCTGTGCTGGGTGTGCTGGGGCTGGGCACGGCGARGGGCTCCTGGCACTGACGGCTCTCATCCCAACAGGGTCCCCCCGAACCTGCGCTCAGCCATCTACTGCAACATGGTGGCCTCGGGCGGGGAGGAGGCCTGGGATTTCCTCTGGAAGCAGTTCCAGGCGGCCCCTGTGGTGTCCGAGGCTGACAAGCTCCGCTCGGCCCTCGCCTGCAGCCCCCACCCCTGGCTCCTCAACAGGTACGTGTGGGTGTGGCTGGCACTGCGGGGTGTGCCCGCCAGCCCGTCACCCCCATCCCGCCTGCTGCCCCTGCCAGCCCCTCACCCCCTCACCGTGCTCCTCCAGGTACCTGGAGTACACCCTCGACCCTACAAAGATCCGGAAGCAGGATGCCACCTCCACCATCAACAGCATTGCCAGCAACGTTGTGGGGCAGCCGCTGGCCTGGGACTTCATCCGTGGCAACTGGAGGACGCTCTTCAACCAGTGAGCACCGCGGGGCTGGGGGCACCCTGTCTGCCTGCGCCCCTCGGGGGTGGCACTGTCCCCTCCGCTGTCCCCTCCCCCTGGCTCAGCACACTCCTGCTCTCACAGGTACGGGGGCGGCTCCTTCTCCTTCTCCCGCCTGATTTTATCTGTGACGCGGCGCTTTTCCTCAGAGTTTGAGCTGCAGCAGGTGAGGCTGGAGCCTGGCCGGGGACAGGGGGACAGGGGACCGCCGGACGTGGCAGAGCTGCCCTTTGCCAGCAGCCCTTGAGAGGGGGTTTCCTGCCCTTTGTGTGCCCAGAGGTCCGAGAGGCTTCTGTCCCTGTCACAGGCTGCTGGGTGCCTGCTGRGGTGGTGGCAGGGATGCCCAGGGTCTGTCAGAGTGCTCCTGGGGGCTGTCAGGGTGCTCCTGGGGCTGTCAGGATGAYGTTGGGTGGTGCTGGGGGCTCACAGGGGCTATTGGGCGCTGTTGGTGTCCTGCCAGGGAGCAGCTGAGARGCGCTGGGGTGGTGCTGGAGCACTCACAGGGGTTCTCAGGGGCTCTCGGGGTGTTCCTGGGTGGTGTCGAGCGGCGCTGGGAGGCGCTGGGACCTGGCAGGGGTTGCTGTGCCCAGCCCCTGCCTGCAGCCCCGTCTCTGCCTGGCAGCTGGAGCAGTTCAAGGAGGACAACCAGGACGTGGGMTTCGGCTCGGGCACGCGGGCGCTGGAGCAGGCGCTGGAGCAGACCCGCGCCAACATCAACTGGGTGAAGGAGAACCGGGACACGGTGCTGCAGTGGTTCCGGGACCAGACCGGCGGCGGGCCTGCGCTTCTCTGAGCAGCGGGACGGAGCCTCGGCCGCTGCCCACTCCACCCACTCCATCCCCACGGCCCTGCACTGACGCCTGGATGGGCACCGGGAGCGCGGGGGCTTGGCAGGGGGAGCTGCGGCTGCTGCGCTCCGGGGGCGGAAATAAAAACTCGCCGGGTTTCCAGGGGCACCCTGGGTGCTGGGGCCGTGCTGTGGGGACTGACGGACTGCGGAGGAAGCGCCCTGCAGGCGCGGGGCAGGGCGCGGGGCTGTGAGCCCCCCGGGCTGTTAGGAGCCCGGTGCTAAGTGGCTCTGGGGGCTTCGCTGACGCCAGCCCCCAGCCCCTCTGTCTGACAGCTGCGTGTGAGCTCTCCTGCTGCGCCCTGCTCGGGGGACCGGCACCAGGACCCCCCTGGCTGCCCCTGCTCTGGGCAGGTGCTGCAGGGCCGGGGTGGGCTGGGACGGTCGGAGGGACCGTCCCTCATGGGCTACCCTGAAGGGACCGAGCTGTCTTTGGGCTGGGCTGGGGAGGGTCTTTGGGTACCTGGTGATGTGTGGGCACCTGGGATCCAGGAGCAGGAGTCCCGCGGTGCCCCGTGTCCCTCAGTCCGGCCCTGGGAGGCTCCAAGCAGCAGGTGGAAGCCATCCCATTACCCGAGGCTGTGGCACGTCCGTGGGGAGGCTCCAGGGCGGTGCAGCCGGGAATCCSCTGAAGCTCTGTGGGGATCCCCGCAGCGGGGATGTAGGGGGGTGACCCCCAGGTCTCTAAGCCCATCTCCGGAGCCCCAAGCACCTCCGGGGCAGTGCCCGCAGCAGGGCTGCAGAGGGGGGACCCCCAGGCACCSGGCCCCACGCCGGGAGCCCCGCGCAGCCCCGGCAGCGTCCCCGCCACGGGAGCTGAGCCCCAGCCCGCAGCGCCGGGCGGCGAAGCATCGCGGGGCTCCGTGTCCTGGCAGCAGCCCAGRCCCCGGGGACAGAGGGGACAGTGTCGGGGCGCCGGCGCCCCCCGGCCGAGCCCCAGCAGGGCGGAGAGGTGGGCGATGTAGCGGGTGGCGAGGCGCAGGGTCTCGGTGAGGGCAGGCTGTGCCTCGGCTTCTCCGTGGGACCCCCGCGCAGCCCCGCACCCCCTCCCTGCCCCGAGGGGAGTGGGGACGCGCTGTTGTGTCTGGCCRGGGCTGGGGGCTGTTCTGGCCGCCTCTGGGGGTAACCCCGGCTCTGTTTGGGCCGGCGGTGCGGGGCGATGCCTCTGCGCCCACCTGGGGGTACCGAGCTCCCCCAGCCTCGCCCCGCTCCGGGCGGGCGGCGGGAGCCTGGGAATGCCGGGCCCATTTGCAGAGGTGTCAGATCTGACTCCTTCGGTCCTTAATTGGCCCTGCCGGCGCTGGGAAGTGTGTGGGGACCCATTCACACGGCCGTGAGAGATGCTGACGTGCCGCCGGCCCCGCACCGCGCCCAGCCCCGCACCGCAGCTCCCCGCACGGCCGCGCTGCCCAGCCCGGGACTTGACCTTCCCCGAGCAGCCCTGGCACCAGCAGAGTCCCCGCAGCTCCCTGCCCAGCTCCCAGCCCCGGCTCCGGGCGTGCTGTGGGAGCTCTGGCTCAGACTGGCGGCAGCAGACACAGCCCTGAGCAGGGTCCCTGTGAGCCCATCCCATCCCATCCCATCCCATCCCATCCCAGAGAGAGGGACAAGCAGGACCCCCGGAAACCACACAGGCATCTGACCCGGGAGGTGCCAGAGCAGGGGTGGAGGGTGCCCAGGGGGCAGGAAGATGTCCTGGCAGGGTCCCAGCAGGGCGGGGACCTCTCAGCAGAAGGGCTGGGGACTCCCGGGGGCACAGCCCGAGCTGGGCACTGACTGAGCTCTGTCGTGGTGCCCTGGCCATCTTGGCTCATGGCCCTGCACCCATCGACACGGGCTGAAGGGATGGGGAACCTCCCTGCTCGCCGGGGTGAGGGGTGTCCTGCAGTCACCAAGAGCTGGGAATGAAACCCTCTRACTCTGTAATTTCAGTATTAGACAGTAGCATTACTTTATTTCAGTGCTGGGTGTGCAGGGGATATCTCCTATTACACACAGCACAGGTGGCCGACAGAGTAGTTTAAATCTTTGTAAGTTTTTAATCACATTTCCCAAAACTCATACATCTATGCTAAACATCCCTGCAAATTCTTTTGCATATTTATATCGCTTATTGGAGCTTATTTACATAAGAGTAGGGGTCTTTTGGGGGTTTGGGGAGCACCCCATTCCTCAAATTATCTGGTTTTGGTCATAGGCCTCCAGAATAATTTCTTCTCTTTGAATCCATCCCAGCTCTCTGGTCTGGCCAGGATACACCTTCCTACTGGTGTTGCTCCAGCCCACAGTCTTTGAGGCTAAGATAACCACTTGCACACATTATTACAGGACTAAGCACTCTTGGCCGAGGCTAAAGGAATTCACAAGACTCTAACACTATTATTTACAATTAAAGATTTTCCCAGCACTGCGGGGGCTCTGACCCCARGGCCGGTGCTGCCCCAGCCCAGCCGCACCCAGCACTTGTCCAAACAGAGAGGTGGGAAGCGGCTGCGGCGGGTGCAGAACTCATTACCCGGGAGCTCATCAGCTAATGCGGCCCAGGAGGGGGCCGGGCAGCGGGGCAGGGCCGTGCCTGGCCCGGGCCGTGGGGTGCAGCTCTCCCCCCAGGGACCCCTGCGCCCCCAGACTGGCCCTGGGGGTTGGAATGGGGCTGGCACTGGATCGGCTGGGTCAGTGCTGGGCACTGCTCAGAGGTGCACACAGGTTTGGGGGTGCTGTGCCCCCGGCTGTGTCCCCTCAGCTGTGCCCCCCAGGCTCTGTGGGGATCCTGTGCCCCTCACGTTCCCAGGGCTTTGCACACCCCGTTTGGGGGGTCCTGCACCCCGCTGTACCAGCGGGCTGTGCACATCCGATTCTGTGCCCCCCGACCAGGCTGTGCACACGCGGTTCGGGGGTCCCGTGCCCCCAGATGTGCCAGGGCACACCCAGCTCGGGGGTCCTGTGCCCCCAGATGTGCCAGGGCACACCCAGATCGGGGGTCCTGTGCCCCCAGATGTGCCAGGGGACACCCAGATCGGGGGTCCTGTGCCCCCAGATGTGCCCCCCGACCAGGCTGTGCACACCCGGTTCTGTGCCCCCCGACCAGGCTGTGCACACCGGCTCCGGGGGCCCGTGCCGTGGCCGTGTCCCCTGGCTCGCTGATGGATTTTCCGTCCCTCGGCGGGGCCGTTTCCCGGGAAACCTTCACACCCGCCGGCCCCGACACCTGCGGGCCTGGGAACGCGCCGGGGGGGCTCCTCCCAGCCCCGGCCCCGGCCCTCGACACCCGCCGCCCGTGGGGTTCCCCTGCCACTGCCCGCGCCGGGCAGCGCTGCGGGCTCTGTCAGGGGGCTCCCCCAAAGCGGGTGGGGGTGCCCCACAAAGCCACAGGGGCAGCTCCCTGTCTGCGGTCCTGCTGCAGGGGGAGACACAGGGACACGGCACCTCAGACCCACTGCAAACCCCACTGAAGCCCATGAGAGCCCCAGCGCACCCACAGTGCACCCCGAGTGCAGCCCCAGTGCACGCCGAGTGCAGCCCCTATTGCAGCCCGACTGCAGCTCCCCCAGCAGACCCRCTGAGACCCCGCTGCACTCCCGTGGGGGTCCCAGCCCCGTCCCCAGCCCAGCGCGGGGGCGAGGGGCAGCACCGAGCAGCTTCACACCTCTGGGGTGAAATTCGTCACCCCGCGTTCACAGCCGCGGCCCCCGGCCCCCTCCCCAGACCCCCGGCCTTTGAAGTGCTGCTCCTGCAGCCACCGAGCGCCTCTTCACACCTCGGGGCCGGCATAAAGCCGGGGCGGCCGGGAGCCCCGGGCACTCAGCTCCCAGCCCCCGGCGCTGCCATGGCCCACGGCCGCACGCTGCCCGCCGCCGCCCCGCTGCAGGACTGGGGGGACCCCCTTGGCTACAGCAGCAGCTCTCCCGCGGCATCTCCCGACTCCTGCGGGCTCGCGTCCCCCGCCGCCGCCCGGGGAGCCTGCCGCGGGCACGCCGCCGCCCGGCCCAGGGGCAGGAAGGGGGCGCGGGGCGGCGCGGGGGTCCCGCGGCAGAGCGCCAGCGAGCGGGAGAAGCTGCGGATGCGGMGGCTGGCGCAGGCCCTGCTGCGGCTCAGGCATTACCTGCCGCCCTCGCTGGCGCCCGCCGGACAGACCCTCACCAAGATCGAGACCCTGCGCCTCGCCACCCGCTACATCGCCCACCTCTCCGCYCTGCTGGGGCTCGGCCGGGGGGCGCCGGCGCCCCGACACTGTCCCCTCTGTCCCCGGGGYCTGGGCTGCTGCCAGGACACGGAGCCCCGCGATGCTTCGCCGCCCGGCGCTGCGGGCTGGGGCTCAGCTCCCGTGGCGGGGACGCTGCCGGGGCTGCGCGGGGCTCCCGGCGTGGGGCCCGGTGCCTGGGGGTCCCCCCTCTGCAGCCCTGCTGCGGGCACTGCCCCGGAGGTGCTTGGGGCTCCGGAGATGGGGTTAGAGACCTGGGGGTCACCCCCCCACATCCCCGCTGCGGGGATCCCCCCAGATGTACTTGGCGGTCCGAACATCGGGATGGAGACCTGGGGATCCCCCTCCTACATCTCTGCAACCAGGACCCCTCCAGAGGTGCTTGGGGTTTCCAACATCGAGACGGAGACCTGGGGACCACCCCCCTACACGCCTGCAGTGGGGACCCCCCCCGGGCTGAACAAGGCTGTCACCTCCACCGCGTCCCCCTGGCTGACCCCTCCCCACTCTGCCGGGGCTGGGGCCCCCCCGGATCTCCCCGGAGATGTCCTGGACATGGGACTGGTGCTGACAGAGTTCGTGGGCACAGGGACAGTCACCCAGGTAYGTGCTGGTGGGGATAGGGGTGACTCTCAGCATAGGGCAGGGATCAACCCCCTTGGGGTGGCCTCMGAGTCCTCTTGGTGTGGGGCGGTGCAGGAACTGCTTTTGGGGTAACAACAGCCTTGTCTGGRGTAGAGAATGGAGAGGTGAGCTCTGCTCTGTGCAGAGGGTGAGGTGGATCCCTCAGCCTGCCCCTTCTTTCCTGGTGCCTCCCGCCCTGATGTTCATGGGGATCSCATTAGTGGGGACAGAATGGAGTCCGTTGTCCTGCTTGTCCCTGCTCAGGAGCACTTCCAGAGGGTGGGCTGTCACTCCCACTACCCCAGCCCCGCCTGTACCTCTGTCTGGCTGCTCACCCTCTCCCTGTCGGCTTCCCAGGATCTCTCTGCGGACCTGCTCTCACTGCTGGAGGCTCTGCTCCCGCCACAGCCCCGGCACTGACCCAGATGAGTCCCCGGGCCCGGAGCTCCCAGTGCCCCCCGATGCCTGTCCGGACCCCTGCAGCCTGGGGACACCGCAGCCCTTGGCAGAGCTCAGCAAGGAGCTGCCCCGTCGGARCCTGGAGCCGTGCTGGACGCGCCGGGTGCCGGCTGGATGTGAATAAACCCTTGTGCCCTCTCTGAGCGTCCGTGTGGCTGTTCCCGGGAGCTGGGCAGGGATGGGGTTTGGCATGCCCGGGGTGTCCTCGCTGGGCTGCAGCGCTGGGGGCTCTGGGGCAGCCAGGCACCAGCTGGGAGAGCAGCTTGGGGGAGTATCAGGAGAGACATTCCCCTTGCGTTCCTGATCCCGGGCTAGGAAGGGGTGGGGATCCCAACACGCTCCAGATCCAGCCTTCCCATCTGAAAGTTCTGGGCCTGTGGGGGCTCCCAATGCAGAGCAAAATGGATAGATTTGGGGTTCAGCTCAGTGTGGGGATGGGGCTGAGCCCACGGGCTGGAGACCCTGYCAGGAGCAGAGTGTGGGAGCCTGCGATGGGGACTCTGTCCCCAGCCCCCTTGGTGGCTCCCTGAAGTCTGGGGTCCCCATTAGCAGGAGGATGTTGGGACCTGGCAGCCATGTGCTAATGTGACAGGGGAGTATCCTCCCAGCTCTGTGGTCTGGGGTGAAGGGCGGGGAGTTAATGAACCCCATGGAGTGTGAAAGGACTCTCTAATGAGGTTAATATCCTCTGCTAGGACGGAGGAGGGGGTGACAGAACGGGAGACAAGCCTTTGAGATGTAAAGCAGCCCCCTGCCCTCTCCTAGGGTGCAGCCCTCACTCCCCAGCCGTGGCTGAAGGGACCTGGGCATGTGCTGCAGCCATGAGGACACTGCCGTGGGGATGGCCACAGCCTGGGGGAGCTGCTGGCAGTCTCAGGGCTGGGAGAAGGGACCTGTGGGTCTCTGGGGCCCCCAAATGCTGCACCTCAATGCAAGGATCCCTTGTGTGCTCCAATACYTGGCCCTGGCAGGGCACTGGCAGCACCCCCCTGGCCCGGGGGGCTCCCTCCACAGATGTGGGGCACGCCCCACTGCCCGTCCCTGTGTGTGAGCACAACACACTCTTACGTGTGTGTCCGTGTGCTGTGGGTGGCAGGGGAAGGAGCGTGCTGTTCCAGGCTGCAGGTACGTCAAGGACCATTCAGAGCTGCCAAGGGCGCCCACGCCACAGCAGCAGCAGCTGCAGGTGCTGGCTCCCTGCAGTACCTGCCCGGTGCCTGCCCCGCTCCCCTCGTGCCCCAGGGCAGATGCAGGAGCCCTCAGCACAGAGCCTGGGCACTGTGTGAGCATCGGCCCTGCCATGGCCTGGCTGGGGACTGCCAGGCAGGACACCCTGGATGCAGGTGAGGCGGGGGGAACGGGGTGTCTGCTCCTCCAGGCGTCATTGGTGGGCKGGGTGGGGTCACCATCCCAGGCAGGATCATGAGGGGTACTCTGGGCAGGGAGAGGGGCACAGCAGCAATGGCCTGAGGTGGGTGGCGTGTTGGGGTCAGCTGCCGTTGCCTTCCTCTGCCCTACTTGGTGCCAGGGACCCCCCATAGCTCTGGGGGCATGGAGGGGCTCTGGGGRCTGCTGGAGGCTCTGGGGTGGCAGCAGGATGCAGCGAGCAGGCAAGRATGGAACACAGGGAAATGAGCTCAGAAATGTGACGTCGGCACTGTGGCCCTGGGCAGGGGGGCTCTGGGGGATAGGACCCACAGTGCTGAGTGTGACCCAGAGCCCCCACCTAGGCTTGCCACTGTCCCTGTGCCTGTTGTGGCAGGTGGGGGCCATGCGGACCCAGGCCCTGCAGTGGGAAACACCAGCGCCGAGCCCCCCAGCCCCACGCCCCCCGAGTGGGGCTGCGCCTGGAGCCCCCCCGAGGAGGGCGGCGAGGAGCCCCTGCGGCTGCCCACCTTCTCCCCCGCCGCCCAGGTGCGCGTGGCCGTCACCTTCGCCCTCTTCGCCCTCTCGGCCGGCTGCAACCTGGCGGTGCTGCGGGCGGTGGGGGGCCGGGGCAGCGGCCGGCGCCCCCACATCCGCCTGCTGCTGCGGCACCTGGCCGCCGCCGACCTGCTGGTCACCGTGGTGGTCATGCCGCTGGACGCCGTCTGGAACATCACGCTGCAGTGGCGGGCGGGCGACCTGGCGTGCCGCCTGCTGATGTACCTGCGGCTGCTGGCCATGTACGCCTCCGCCTTCGTCACCGTGGTCATCAGCCTGGACCGGCAGGCGGCCATCCTGCGCCCGCTGGCCATCGCCCGCGCCCGCGCCCGCAACCGCGCCCTGCTGCACGCAGCCTGGCTGCTGAGCGCGGGGCTGGCCGTGCCGCAGGTACCCACCCGGGGCTCCTGTGCCTCCTGGGACAGACCCCCAGCCAGCCCGGTGTCTGGTGACACGGTCCGGGCTCACCGCCGGGGCTGCTGCCGCTGTGGGACCTGCAGGGCGGGGATGGGGGGCCCTGTGGGATGGGCACGGAGAGCTGGCAATAGAGCGGCTGTGGCAGTGATCCCTCTCACCCAGCTCTGCCCACTGTCAGTGCGGGGCAGAGCCAGGGCAGGGGCGATAAGAGCTCCCACCCCCCTGGCTGGGTCTGTCCCTGTCCCTGCTCCGGCCTCCCTGGCTCGGGGGGCGCAAACCCCATCACCCCCATCACCGCCACCCCACCTCTCTCGTGTCCAGCTGTTCCTGTTCCACACCATCACCCTGCGGCCCCCGCACAACTTCACCCAGTGCACCACCCGCGGCAGCTTCCCCCGGCCATGGCATGAGACCCTCTACAACATGGTGGGCTTCGCCTGCCTCTTCCTGCTGCCGCTGCTCATCATGGTGTGCTGCTACGCCCGCATCCTGCTGGAGATCTCCCGCCGCATGGGCTCCGGCCTCTGTGAGTGCCAGGCGCCGCGGGACACGGCCCCATGCCCAGGGGAAGCCCTGTCTGGAGCYCTGTAGGGACGCCTTTCCCCAGGGCACGGGGTCCCTGTCCCGGCCCCATTCCCCCTCACGGGCTGTGCCCCTCAGTCTCGTCGCAGGACGCGTCGCTGCGCTGCTCCAGGAACAACATCCCCCGAGCGCGGCTGCGGATGCTGCGGATGAGCCTGGTCATCGTCTCCTCCTTCATCCTCTGCTGGACCCCCTACTACCTGCTGGGGCTCTGGCACTGGTTCTGTCCCCGTGCCATGGAGAAGAGGGTCTCGCCGGCCCTTACCCACATTCTCTTCATCTTTGGCCTCTTCAACGCGTGCCTGGACCCCATCACCTACGGGCTCTTCACCATCCCGCTCCGGGGCTGCTGGGGCTGCCCATGCAGGCACGGCCCCCTGGCCCAGCCCCCCTCCCCGGCCACCGGCTCCTTCCGCTGCTCCGCCTCCTCGCTGCAGCCCAAACGGGGAGCCCAGGGGGCACGGGGGTCCCGGGGGGCTGCCAGGGACGCCTCCTGCCACAGCAGCTCCCTGTGAGACCAGCAGGATCGCTGGGGGGCTGGCAGCAGGATGAGTGGGTCAGCACAGCTCCAGTGGAGATGGGGTCACTGCAGACGGGGATGGAGTCACTGCCGGTCTCTCCCCGCACCCTGAAGTGCCGCTGTGGGTTTGGGGCTGCGTGGTGCCCCCGTCCCCTCTCCCTTCTCTGTGCCCTGAACAGCAATAAAGTGTCCTACGGCCACCTCTTGTCCCTCCCGTGTTCCCTGGCTGGGAGCTGAGCTGGGGTCTCCCTGACCCACTGGAATCACAGCTGCCCCTGTCCCCACCGTGGGTGGCTCAAGAGTCCCCAGGAAGGGGCGGACTCAGGGCCATCCTCAGCCTGGGTGCTCCCCTCCCTGCTCATCCCCACAGAGCTCTGTGTCCAGTGGCCGCAGCGCCGGTTCCTGACAGCCAGCACCGGGCTGGTGGCAGTCCCAGGGCGCTGCTCTGTGGGCTCTGCTCCAAACAGGAGCTCCCGGCTGCTGCCCAAGGCTGTCGGGAGGCTCACAGGGCCACTTCCCCGCCTGCAGCAGCCGCCCCAAGGCCAGCGCTGAGGGCGGAGCCAGCTCGGCTGTGGGCCCGGCGAGGCGGGCGAGGGCTCCGGGGCTGGGCTGCCCCCAGCACCGAGGGCATTGCCAGGGGCAGGGACAGCCCAGAACTGCTCGGGCATCCCCCCAGCCTCAGGGGAGGCAGCACAGAGCTGGGCTCTGCCCGGGGGTCCCCACTGTGCTGCGGACGGACGCTGGGCTCCTCAGGCGCCACAGGTTCCCTGAGGGAACCCCGCCACAGCCCCCGGGCAGTGCGGCCGCCCTGGGGACACAGACGGGGCGCTGCTCCTGCTGAGGGGACCCTCTGGCTCCAGAGCCTGGTCCTGTGCCAGGAGCAAGCTCAGCTGGTGTGGCCGGGGGCAAGGAAGGAGGGCGGCCCAATAACGGTAGTGCCAGCCATGCTTGCAGGGATTTATTTGAAAGTGGCAAAGGAAAACTCTAGTGGAGTTGCTTCAGCTCTGAAAAATKATCTCAGGCTTGCTTGAGGGCTGGAGGGCCAGCACACCAGTCACTGCAGGGRTCTTGCACAGAGGCGTCACCCCAGGCTCTTGTGGGGGCCTCCATTTTGTGGGGGGCCCGCCATTTTATGGGCCGCCATTTTGTTGGGGCCCTCCATTTTGTGGGGGGGCCCGCCATTTTGTGGGGGCCCCTCCATTTTGTGGGGGTCGCCATTTTGTGGGGGGTCTCCATTCTGTGGGGGTCGCCATTTTGTGGGGCCCCTCCATTTTGTGGGGGTCGCCATTTTGTGGGGGCCCGCCATTCTGTGGGGGTCGCCATTTTGTGGGGTGGGTCTCCATTCTGTGGGGGCCCGCCATTTTGTGGGGGCCCTCCATTTTGTGTGGCTCCATGGAATGAGGGGCTGCAGTCCCAGCTGTGTGTGGGTCCTCCGTGCTTCTGGGGCAGGGATGGGCCTTCCTCAGTACATCCTCATCCACAGGGTGAGGGGGATGTGTGAGGGGGCCGAGTCTCAGGCACGGACTTGAGTATGAAAATACCACCTGGAACGGGCACACCACYTGCTGCCAGCCCTGAGGAACGCTGCGAGGGGAGGAGCTGGGAGAGCCGCGGGATCACCCGGCAAAAAGCCTCCCGTTGTTGGATGCTGCTGTTGCTGTGGCCCTGCTGCTGGGAGCACCCTGCCTGAGAGAGACCGCCAGCCCAGGGGCAGCTGTCCTTGGGCTGATGGCGCTGGGTGGGTGCCAGTGCTGCCCCGTGCCCTCGGGGCCGCACAAGGGGCAGTGCAGGCTCACCACAGTCACGTCACAGTCTCGAGGGTGCCCCGGTGTTGAGGCTGGTGCTGSTCCCACCTGTTTCCATGTGGAGCTTCCCAGTGGAGCCAGGGAACGGGGAGAGGGTGGCCAGGCAAGGGGACGGGGCGGGTCATGGCAAGTGGGAGGTGATGCCGGGGGACGCCTGCACTCGGGTGACTGTCACCCAGCTCAGCAGTGCCACGGCACCCCCTGCTCCAACCCCCGCCTGCCCAGGGCACGGCTCAGAGGCAAAGAGTGACCCCAGGGCCACAGCCATCCCACTCCCTGCTCCACTCAGGCACAGGCACGGCAGCTCTAGGTGCCAGCTCTGCCACTGATGGGTCTCTTCTCGGTGAAGAAGCTCTTGAGCAGCATCACCTGCCCGATGCTGACCACGAAGAGGATGAGGGTTTCCCCCAGTGACCAGTAMGAGACGCGTCCATTGAGCTCCTCGGCCCGGCTGCGGTCCTGCGCCTCCCGCAGGCGGTAGTGCGTCTGGGAGTCGATCACCGCGTTCAGCATCTCGTGGATGGTGACACAGGCAGATTCCATCTGGAGGACAGGGACAAGAGCGCCCTGTCGCCCCTGATGTGGCACAGCTGAGGCAGCCCAGGACACTCAAGAGCAGGATCTGTGTTGTAGGCTCCCTGCCAGAACCCACTCAGGGTTGTTCCCTGGTGGGACAGAGCTGCGAGRCCCACCAGGGACCCCGGATACCCAGACCAGAGGCTCACACCAAGCGATGGAATGGCTGATGCAATTCCCTCACGTGGGATGGACACAGACTGCTGCAGGTAGGGGAGCCCAGGCCTAGCACAGCCCCCCCGGCCCAGGCAGAGGATGTGGTGTGYGGTGGGGCTGTTGGCTGGCGGTTGGCACTTCTGCATCCAGCCAAGGAGGAGGGGAACAAGTCCCCAACTGCTGTCCTGCAAGGCTGCTTGGCGGCTGCAGCAGGACCCTCCCTCCCCTCCTCCCTCCCTGCCTCTCTCCTTTCCTCCTGGGACTCACCTGTGTCAGGGCAGTGACGCGGTTGTTCATGTCGGGCAGGATGGGCGGCTCATCGCCCACCTGGAAATCGAAGTAGACAGTTTTGTGGGAGAAGGTGGAGAACTCGTTGCTGAAGCAGAAGGTGTAGACACCCTTGACCTCGGCGTGGTGCGAGAAGCTGTCRTACTGCTTCTTGGTCTCCTGGTAGATGGTCTTGCCATTGGGGTCCTCCACATAGCAGTCAACATCATAGTGTCCTCCGCTGATCACCTGTGCAGGGACAGGTATCTCAGAGGGTGGCACAYGCCAAGCAACGTGGCAAGGGGCCCCTTTACCCTGCCCAGCCCCACAGCTGTGTGAGAGGCCAGCAGGCACCGTGCCCATGGGATGGGGCCCAGGCCAGGGGAGCCTGGGGAAGTTGTGCACCACAGTGCCAGCAGCTCAAGTGGGGTGCCCATGGCTCAAGTGGGGTGCCTGGAGACAGGGACAGCCCTCATGACCCAGGTCAGGGGCATCCATGGCTGATGTAGACACATCCCTGACCTGGCTCTCGGGTGGGCACTGCTGGGCATCAGGCTGGGGTTGGGAACAACTCCTCGTGCAGCATGGAGGGAGCTGGGCTGCACATGGGAGGAGGGAACTGCAGTCCTGCCCGGGGCTCTGCAGGGCACAGGATGGGAGTGTGGGCAGAGGCACGGGCAGAGGCAATAGCACACACATGGGCAGGGGTGTGGGCAAGGGGGCACGGACAAGACATGGGCAGGGGCACAGGGATGGGGCACAAATCGGGTGTGGACAGAGGGGGCCCTGACAGGGCCGTGGGCAGGGGTGCAGGCACGGAGCATGCAGGGCTGCAGGAAGGTACAGGCAGGGAAGTACCTGATAGTCCAGGGTGAACTTGATGCCGCTCTCCAGCTCCTGGTGGAAGCAGCGCTGGGCGCTGTCGGGCAGCTCCAGCGTCAGCTCCGTGCCGCCGGCGCCCAGCGCACCCAGCAGCGCGGCCAGGCACAGCGTCCGCAGAGCGCCCCGCACCGAGCCGGGCATCGCTCCCTGCACCGAGCCCGGCATCCCTCCCCGCACCGAGCCCGGTATCGGTACCCACACCGAGCCCGGTATCGGTACCCACACCGAGCCCGGTATCGCCCCCGCTCCGCCCCGGCCCGCCCCCTGACGTGGCGCTTCCGCTGCGAGCCGGGCGGGGCGGGGCGCGGGCGGCACCTCCGGCCCCGGGGCGGGCACCAGCCGGGATCCCGGGAGCGTTCCACCGACCCCGGCACACTGGGAACCCCCTGGTATCACCGCGAACCCCGGGGATCCCCCGGCCTGGCGGCTGGTGCCGGCTCCACGCGAGATCAGGCTCCGTCCAAAGCTGAGCGCTTTATTAATGCGGTGCAGAACTAGTGCAGGGCCACGGCRTCACCGCAGCACCTGCCCCCGCGCCCCCACGCACACGCAGTCTTGTATTAAACGCGTTATTCGAGAGATGGGATCCGTCGGCAGCCACGGCCGCGGCCACCGTGCCTGGGGTGAGGCGGGGGCTGCGGGCTCCCTGAGCGGGGCCGGCAGCAGAGYGGGGTCTCGGCTGTGCCTGCGACTCTCGGGGAGGGATGAAGCCCTGGGGTCAGCCCGTGTCACCCTCGGTGACTTGGCATCCTTTGGCAGAGGCTTCCCGTGCAGCCGGGYCGGGACCGTCCTGCTCGGGGATTCAGCGCTTCCTGAATTCAGAGCTCCTCGCCGTSGTGGGGAATGAACCTCCTGAAGTTCAGACGCTTCAGAGACGAGACAAGCCCGTCCCGGCCCACAGCCGACGAGGCTGCGGGGGTGCCGGGTGAGCGCCGGGGCGCTCGGGAATCCCGGAGGTGGCGGATTGTCTCCCTCTCCCGCTCCGGGAGAGCACCGGCACGCTCCGTGGCCGGACCGGTGCTCCCGCTTCTCCAGCCCCCGCTGGAAGTGCTGAGTCCCTTCCCCTCCTGGAAGGCACTTCGGGAACGCCTCGGCCCCAGAGATCGTCACCGGGGGCTCCGGGAGGGGACTGGGGGAGACAACCAGCAGGATGTAAGAAAAGCGGATTGCCGCTAGTGAGGAATAAGTGAACTGCAGGTGGGAACCTGGGAACGGAGCTTGGCGATCTGGGACGTTGCGGGATGGATCTCCCGATCAGCCCGCTCCCGATTCAGCTCTGGGCTCAGGGCTGGATCCCCCGGTCACCAGCATGTCCCCAGAGCCAGTGCCCACTCTGTGTGGGACCTGTCCCGTTCCTGCAGGGACACCCCGGCCTTGGCCACCTCCCTGTGAACAAATGGTGACACCGCTACTGCGCCACGACCTCCTCAAAGTCGGAGAGGTGCCGCATCTGCTCCGCCTGCATGGAATGTCTGCGCAGGAGCTTCCTGTGCGCTCTCAGGTCACCCCGCCGGGGTGAGCCGGGTGTGAGGGGCACCAGCGGCTTCAGCCCAGCAGCCAGCGGGGAGGGGGCTTTGCTGGAGCCGATGTCAGGAATCGGGGGGTTGGGGTTCACGTTCAAGGGGGGCAGATATCCCGGCCTCGTGTGGGAGATGTGGTCCAGCAGCAGGGTCCCGGATCCCCGCCGCTCCAGCAAGCCGGGCGGCCGGCGCCGGGCGGTGCTGGGCGATGTGCTGGTGCTGCCGGAGGGAGAGTCACAGGAGCCATCCAGCAAGGCCAGGTGCGACCCGCTCAGCTTCCTCCTCTCTGACGGCCCCTTCCCCGCCTCGGTGACCGGGGAGTCTCCGTTGTGTTCGGTGCCTGGCCTCCACCAGTGGGGAGTGTCCATCCCCGCGGCTGAGCCGGCGCTCTCCGGCTCCTCCGGGACTGTGCTGCTCCGGGGCAGGCACGGGTGCGTGCCCGGGCTCTTCTCGTGGGTGCCTTTCCGTGCCAGCGGCCCCAGTGCCTGCTCATCCACTGGGGGGAAGAGAGACGGGTCCCTTCCCTTGCTGCTGCTGCTGCTGCTCCGGGTGAGGGAGGGCTTTTTGGAGAGCGAGAGGTCGCCGATGCCGGTGATGAGCTCGCTGTCAGCGCAGACCCGAGTGTCGTCACGGTGACCGGAGGCCGCCAGCACCGAGGGTGCCACCAGACCCCACGGCTCTGACCGCAGCCGCTTCAGCCGGGGCAGGTGGGCTCTGCGGGCAGTGCCGGCCCTCTGGCCCGGGGAGGGTGGCTCGGTGTCCCCAGGGCGTGAAGGGTGTGGGGTGACAATGCTGCTCTCCTTCTCGGCAGGGGAAAGTGCTGAGCTGGAAGTTTTCGGGTGAGCACTGGAGGGGGCTGTGCCCTCCTCGAGGGGAGCCCTCTCCTTGAAGTCCAGCGCAGGGGCAACGTTCAGGTACTGCTTGGCGGTCTTGGTGCCAGAGGCTGATGTGTCCAGGGTGATGATGATCACCTCCTTCCCCTTGGCTCTGCAGGCATTCAGGAGGTGCTGCAGCACAGCCTTGTCCTCGGCATTGATGGCGTGGACCAGCGCTGAGGCTCCGGAGTGGTCCTCCAGGCTGGGGTCTGCGCCGCTCTCCAGCAGCAGGGACACCACGTCCCCGCCAGCCCCCCGGATACAGGCGTGCATGAGGGCGGTTTTCCCGGACTTGTCCTGGATGTTGGGGTCGGCTCTGTTGTCCAGCAGGTACTTCACCATCTTGGCCTTGTGGATGCTCTGCTGGTCGACGTGCGTGGTGATGCAGGCCACCATCAGCGCGGTCTCCCCCTTCTCGTTGCTCTCGTTGATGTAAGCGCCCCCCTCCAGCAGCAGCCGGGTCAGCCGGAGCCGGCCGAGCCACACAGCCTTCAGGAGGGAGTTATCCCCCAGCTCCAGCTCCGTCACTTCGTCCATGGCTGCTGCTTCCCGCTGGGGACGGCAGCGGTGGCTGGCGGCTGTGGGGGAACCACGGAGAAGAGATGAGCCCCACTGCTTTGTCCCTGCCTTCCTGGGATGCTCTGGGCACTGCCCCACATCCCACGGACMCCCTGACCGTGTCCACCCACCTTGTGCAGACAGCTGCCCGGATGCCTCGGTTTCCCCAGGAGGTCAGAGAGATCAGCTCCCCTCGATTTCCCCAGGAGCTCAGAGAGCTTCTGAGGATCTCCACCCGCCTGCTGTGTCTGGGGGCCACAGCACGGAACCCCCTGGAGACGGTGTGAACTTCCCTGACGGCTTCCTGGGCTGGAGCCGGGATCTCTGCTTCCCCACTGCTGGAGGGAAGGAGAAACAGCCACAGTCGCGCTGTCTATCGTGTTTCTACTGCCCCCTGCTCCTACCGCCCACTGACCACCACTGCCCCCACTCCTGCTGCCCCCCGCTCCCCGTCTCACTCCTCAGAGCGTTCCTGGAGCCCCGAGCAGCCCGTGCTCCCCAGAGTGCCCCTGGWGAGGGCACAAACCTCCCGGCCCTTCCCCACCCCTCCGTGCCCTCCGTGGGGATCCTGCGGCCCCCGGCCCCGCGGTCAGTGCTCACACTGCTCCCCGCCCCTCCCAAAGGCACCCACGGTACCACTCCCTGCCCGTGAGCCCCCCACGGCCCCTTCCCGTGGCGACCCCTCGGACCCGGGGGGAGACGCGGGCGTCGGTTCCCCCCACTCCGGCCGGGACCGGTGTCCCCCGCGCCCCTCCACGCCGCGGCCACCCCGCTGCCGCTGCCGCCGCCGCCCCCGGCTGCGGTGCCGACGGTGGGGCGCGGCCGCTGCCCCCGGCCCGCTACCTGCTGCCCTGAGCCCGTGTCCGGTGCCGCTCTCCGGTGTCGGTGCCGCTGCCCCTGTGCCGCGGCTGGTGCCGGTGCCGAGGAGTGCCGGTGCCGGTGCTCGGTTGCCGGTGCCCGGCGCTGCGCGAGGAGGAGGCGGCGCGTCCGCCCGCAGGTGGGTGCGGGGAGAGGCGGGCGGGGGTGTCCCTGATCCGGGGGCAGGGGGGGTCTGTGTCCGTATGCTGGGGGTCTGTGTCCGTGTGCGGGGGGCTGCAGGGGTCTGTGGGGGCTGCAGGGGTCTGTGTCCGTGTGCGGGAGGCTGCAGGGGTCTGTGGGGGCTGCAGGTGTCTGTGTCCGTATGCTGGGGGTCTGTGTTAGTGTGCGGGGGGCTGCAGGGGTCCGTGTCCGTGTGCGGGGGCACCGTGAGCGGGGTGTGAGGGGACAGTCTGCTCCCCCCCGTGCGGGGTGTCTGTGCACAGGGTCGGGGTGAGTGTCCCTGCTCCTGGGGCTCTCCAGACCCCCAGCTCGTCTGAGCCAACAGCTGTTCCCACTTGGAGCAGGGGGATTATGGCCCCCCTTAGCCGATGTTAATGACTCCGGGGCTTGAGCGCACGTCTGGGGGAGCCTGAGGGCACACCTGGGGCACAGGAGCGCTCTGTGCCCCGCAGGAGGAGCTGCGGTCCCCGTGTCTGCTCCCTGGCACGGCTGCCCTCAGCGCCAGGGCCATGTGCCCGGACAAGCAGCAATGTGCTGCCTCTCTGGCCCTCCTTTGTCCCCACATCTCGCATCTGGGCAGGAACCTGCTTCCCAAGCAGCGTCCCCCACTTTCCTCAGCGTCTCTTCCGGGGCAGTAAGAGGGAATTCGGAGGAGGAGGGCAATGGTCACAGATGCCCCCAGCCACCACTCCAACCCCACGGTTCTGCACTTCTGCAGCCCGTCGCAGCTGTGAGGGTGTTTRTCATCACACCCTCCGTATCACATTAACATTTGGGGAGATTTCTCTTGTGATTAATAAAGTATAATCTAATATTGCAGCGCTCTTCATTCAGAAATGATGATGACAATGAGAATCAGAGCCAGCAGAGAAATTAAATCAGTCTTATTATGTCAGGGAGCATTTGGCAAACCTTATGGCAGGTGCCTCTTGACTTGGTAACACAGGCACTCTGCAGTACCTGCCTAAACTGGCCATAAACCCCCCAAAATGTGTCCATTTTCTGACCCACGAGCACACCCGTTTACTTGTCAAGAATAAACGCATTAACTCCTAAAAGCAAGATAATATAAACACCTTAACAAAATAAAATAAAAAAATAAATCCTGAAACCTGTACCTTGAGAAGATGCCTCCTGTGGTGGCAGGAGGAGCCCAGGCTGCCCAGCAATGGGGGCAGCACCAGGGGAAGCCACCACATCCCTCTGCTGAGGGGGTCTGCTCTGCTCCCAGGACACCCCAGCATGGGCCAGGGGTGGACAGGGAGGGAGGAGGTGTTTGTGGGGAAAGAGGGAAGCTCCTGGGTCCCTGGTGGTTGCAATTAGGAGAATGTTGGAAGTAAGTGTTGGACCCCACTCCCCTTGGCCCAGCTGTGCCTTGGCTTTGCAGAGCCGATGTGTCCGCCTATCTTCATCCTCCTTGTCTTCCTCACCAGCATCTCTGCCGTCCCTGAGGATGCCATGGCAACAGGGCCGCAGGGGCGGCTGCTGGAGAGGCTGCAGCTCTGAGCAGGGCTCTGAGCCAGGGGTGCGATCTCAGCAGTGCCCCGGGGGCAGCACGATGGGGTCCAGGCATGATCAGTTKGGGACAAAACTGCGATGGGGAGGCTTTGAGGTGTCTGGGTGCCACCACAGGGTGCTCTGCCCACAGGGAACAGCCCTGGCAGGGTGTGGAGGGCTGGGCAGGGGCTGGGGGTGCTGCTGGTGGTACCAATCCCCTGTGGCACGGGTGGTGCCGGTACCAGACCCTCACTGGGGCAGGGGGCTTCTTCCTCCCGGCAGGACAGAGGGGGCAGAGGGGACAGAGCTGTGCCACCGAGAACAGCAGAGCTGCTGGATGCTCTGTGGGGCCRTCCCAGCACCATCCCACCGGGATGAGCGGCCAGGGAGCTGCCACCCCTTTATTACAGCCTGCTGGGGTTATGGGTAGAGTCTGGCCCAGCCTGGAGAAGGAGGAACTGCTTTCTGGACTCTGACCGGGCTGTCTGGTCTCTGTGGGTTCCCAGGGCATTCGAGGGGCTGCAGTGGTGCCTTGAGGGGCTGAGATTGAGGGAGCAGGGACAGGATGGCGAGGGGMTGTTGGCTCCGTGTCCTCCTCAGCGCTGGGGGAGCTGCTGAGCAGAGCTGGGTCTGTCTTCTGGGGAAGAGTTTTGTCCCAAAGTTCCACCTTTGGATCTCTGGCACCTTTGGACTCGCGGCTCAGGCACAGGGAGGGTGCCAGTGCAGCCTCACCAGGGGCTGACCCAGCCCCATCTCASCCGGGACGGGCAGGGTCTGTTTTGGGAGCTTTGCCGAGGGCTGTGTGAGTTGTTCCTGCCAGCTCATCCCTGCACGGCCGTTCCACCGTGACAGCCCCACTCCCTGCAGGCCCGGGGGTGCTCAGCATTCTGGGGGGGGGACCCTGCTCCTGCTGCTGCTGCTGCTGCTGCTGCCTGGGACACACCCGGGCCCCTGGGCCTGTGGGGCGCAGTGGGGCTGCCCTGGGCACAGGGGACTCAGCCCTCGGGAGTTCAGCCCCAGCCAGGCCCCTCCTGGGTTTTCATGGAACCAACCACGCCCACAGCCCCTTGTTTTCCCCTCAGAGCTGAGCAGAGCTGCAGCCTGGCTCAGGTTTGTACCTGCTTTAATCGGGACCCTGATTTGTCCTGCTGGAAAAATGGGATCAGTCAGCCCAAATCCATGGCGTTAGTGACAGCCCTGCCGCCTCCTGTGGCCGTGCAGTGTCACATACGGCTGTTCCTTGTCCCCTCTGGTCCCTGCTTCGGCCAAAAGGCTGAGCTGGCCGTGGTGGGACGTGTCCCAGCATTGCAGCACCTCCACCAGGCTGGAGCAGCAGCTCACCCCGGAGTGAGGGATGGAACAGGTGTCAGTGTGACCCCACACCCTGTGGCACTGCCAGGGGCACGGGGGGTGGCACAGACCTCTGGGACCAGAGGGGGTGTCCGGGGGGACCTGAGGTGGGTGATGCAGAGGGTGATGATGCAGGGGCTGATGCAGGGGCTGATGCAGGGGCTGATGCAGTGAGTGATGATGCAGCAGGTGATAACAGGGGGTGACACAATGGGTGATGCAGTGGGTGATGCACTGCTTCTGGAGGAGACTGCATCACCCAAAAGCAGCTGCATCATCACGGGGAGCGGCTCTGGTGTCTCCATAGCAACCGTGGGGTAAAAATAGTGCCGCAGCTTTAGGGAGCTGTCAGGGCCTGGCAGGGATTGCTGCTGGGATGGGTGCGTGGGGAGCACGGGCTCCGCAGGGAGCAGGGGCTCCACAGGAAGCAGGGCTCGCCTGGCTGCAGAGAGCTGCTGCCCTGCAGGGCTGCTCTGGGGCCTTCGAGGGAAGCAGGGAACAGGGTGTGGGGCTCTGCATGTGGGAACAGGGTGTGGGGCTCTGCATTTGGGGCTCAGGTGAGAAGCACAGCAGCACAGAGCCCCTGAGTGCTTCTGCACTGACTCCCTGCCTGTCCCCTGTGCCTGGCCTGGCTCCTGGCACAGCAGGGTCTGTGGGTGCACCAGTGTGGAGGATTCCCTGTGCCTGCACTCTCACTGCCATCGTGCTGAGYTTGGATCCAAGGCTGGATCTGTGTCCCATTGGTGGCTCTGCAGCTGCACAGGCCACCATGGGCCCCACACGTGGCTGTGCCTGCTGTCCCCTCTCTGACCTGGAGATTCCCTGCCCGTCTGAGGTTTGAACAAAGTCCCAACCTTTYCTGTGAGCGGTGGGGTTTGGAGCTGGGTGGGACAGGGATCTCTCCAGACTCTGCTCCACAGCTGGGGAGTGGGTTTCACTCAGACCAACAAATCGTGGGAAGGTCTGGGAATGGGGCTGTGGTGGTCACTGAGCAGCCAGAGCTGCTCCCCCTTGAGTCACTGCTCAGCTGCTGGGCCTTGGAGAGTGGCAGCTTCCCTTGGACCCTTGGGCTCTGGGGAGCTGTGGGACTGGGYAGGATGCAGGTGATGGGCTCTGGGGATGCTGTGCTGAACCCTCCTCCCTCCCTGGGAGCAGGGCTGGGAGCTGTCCTGGTGGGCAGAGGGGCAGGGAGTGTTTCTCTTCCTGTCCTTGCCCTTGGCTTCTCGTGCCCCTGTGTCCACCCCCCCAGGTACCCCTGTTCCCCCCCATTCCCTCCCCAATGCTGCAGTAGCTGTTGCCTTGACAACACATCTCTCTCCCTGCACTCCCCCATGATTTTCCTTTTGCCATCTGCACATTCTTGCACCTCCGGGGTGGGTTTTCCCCTGGATGTGCCCCAGAGGGACACAAGAGAACCCCTTACATGGAAAGRCTGGAGACACCCTTGATTCCAGGGTGGAAATCAGCAGGTCCTGCAGGAGGGAATGAGAATCTGGGGGTGGTGGCAGGAGATGAGCCCCTTGTGCTGTAATGGGTGAATCACCCGATCCTGGAATGGTTTGGGTTGGAAGGGACCTTAAAGCTCCTCTCATTCCAGACCCCTGCCAGGGACAGGGACACCTTCCACTGTCCCAGGCTGCTCCAAACCCATCCAGCCTGGCCTTGGACACTCCCAGGGAGGGGGCAGCCACAGCTTCCTGGGCAGGCATAGAAGGGATGGAGTGACAATGCAATTTGTGTGATTATTTGCCAATTAAAATGAGAGTGTGCTGTGGTGGGGCAGCGAGAAAAAAATGCCTGGACTCTCTGGGCACTGTGTTTATTGCTTGTGGCAATGGGCAATAAATCCCTTGTGGTTTTGGGGGTCTTTCTGGGGTTTTTCTGGTTTTTGGGTAGGTGATGTCCTGCTCTGAGCTCCTRGAATCAGTGCTGCAGCTCCACTGCTGGCAGGGCACAGGTGCTGAGGTCCAGTGTGTGCCTTGCCATGGAATGGGGATGCAGACTGCAGCTCTCCCTCAGCACTGTCCTGTATTTTTTTAATATCATTAAACCTAGTTTTATAAATATTCATGGCTAGAAAATCAATGCAAAAATATTCCATTCTCTCATTTTGCTTTTTTCAATTTTAGAAACTTGTTTTCTCTCGAGGAGCCATTACAATACTCTTTGGGTTGTGTTTAGTTCTGATGGACCCCACAGGGAACAGCAACAGGGAAATGTCAGTGCCTGGTCCCTGGGAATGGCAGAGGTGTGGGGCTCCAGACTGAAGTGGGGATAAATCCCAGGATCTGGGCAGCTGGATCCTGACTCAGCCAAAGCTGAGGGATGAAATGTCTTCAGCCTGGAGAAGGGAAAGCTCTGGGAAGGCYCTGGAGCTGCTTCCAGGGCCTAAAGGAGCTCCAGGAGAGCTGGAGAGGGACTGGGGACAAARGATGGAGGGACAGGACMCAGGGAATGGCTTCCCACTGCCAGAGGGCAGGGTTAGGTGGAATATTGGGAAGGGATTTTTCTCTGAGGGTGATGAGGCTCTGTCACAGATTTCCCAGAGCAGCTGTGRCTGTCCCTGGATCCCTGGCAGTGCCCAAGGCCGGGCTGACAGAGATTAGAGCAGCCTGGGACAATGGAGGGGGTCCCTGCCCACAGCAGGGGGACGGAATGAGAAGAGATGAGCTTCAAGGTCCCTCCCCACGCCATGGCACCTCTGCCATCAGCGTGTCCCAGCTCCCGCAGCTCCGCAGCTGAGCCGCGGCTGCCGGCAGGCGGGGAGCGGCGCGGGGGCAGGAGAAGCTCCGAGTTTGCACTCCTCGGAGCGTGTGTCGGAAGCGAAGGATCCGTATTTAATGACAGAGCGCTGCAATAACCCGCAATTAGCCGCGCTCGGTGCCTGTGGGGGCGGCAGCGCCGGGGTGAGCGATGCTGCTCCGGGGCCGGGGTCACCGCCCGTCCCGGGGCTGCCAGCCCCCCGAGGGAGCCTGGCCTGCCCTGTGCCCTGCCGGGGGCTGGGCTGCTGCCCTCGCTGTGCCTCCTGCCCCYGGGGTGCYCCCCGAGCCCCTGACTCCCGTGGTRCAGCCATCGCCGGGGCTGAGGCGGGGCTGGCGGGGACAGGGACAGCGGGGACAGCGGGGACAGCGGGACGTGCCGGGGCCGCAGCACACGCGTGTCCCCGCAGCCCGTGCCCCGCTCCGGCTGCTCGGCCCCGGCTGCCCCAAGGGCTGCCTCAACTTTAATATCGCCGCTGAGTGAAATTTCCTGGTGCGGCTTTCATGTCGGCCGGGACACTTATGAAATATCCGGCTCCTGTTTTTTTTTCTGGAGAAGTGGAATTTCCTATTCGGGACTTCAATATCGGGGCTACGTGCCCGGGGCGAGGAGCGGCTGCAGAGCCCCGCTGCTGGCTCAGCCGTGGCCCCCCCGAGCACGGGGAATTCGGCTGCCTCAGGGCTTTTCCGGTGGCTCTAAGCCGCCTTTTCATGGCTGATCACCCCACCTGCCACGGGGCAGAGCCGAACGCTCGCTGACAGCCCGCCCGCGGCTGTTTGCACAGGGATCACATGAGGTCCCGGCCCCCCTCTGAACCCCTCATGCAGAAGGCAGCACTCACATCTGGGGCTCCTGGGGGGCTCCAGGAGCTCACCCCACCCATTTCAGGGCTGCCGGTAGCTCCAGGCACTCACCCCGGCCATTCTGGGGCTCCCCAAAGCTCCTGGTGCTCCCCAGAGGGGACCCCGGTGCCGAGGGATGCCGTGACCGCTCCGGTTCCGTTCCAGCTCACGGCAGGACGGTAGGGATGACCCTGCTCTTCCCTCACTTCATTCTGTGCATCCACCAACACCTCCACAGCTCCCTGGGCAGCGGGAGGGGCTGCGTGGGCCGTGTGTGGGGCAGCCCTGGGACCCCCGAGTGCTCCGAACCCCCCGGAGCCAGCCCCTGGTGTGGTGTGGTCACATCCCGCCCCCCTTGGCCTGGTCTGGAGTCACTGAGGGGCACAAAAAGCCACCGAGCAGGGGTGACAGAGCCTGCCCCAAGTTCTGACCCTTCCCTCCCTGCCCGGGTTTCCCGGCCGGGCCCGGCTCTGGCGGAGCTCTCGGTGCCGGCCGTGGGGAGGCTGCAGTGGGGACAGCCGCAGTGGGGACAGCCCCGGGGCACAGGGCAGCTCTCCCCGAAGGACAGCTCTCCCCCGAAGGGCTGCAGCGCCGAGGGAGCCGCGCCTGGCATGCGGCAGTGTGGCCACCAGATGGGCCCGGGGGGCCACAGCTCCCRCAGCGGGGCTGTGCCACAGTCTGGGGCCAAGCCGGGCTCGGGACGGGGCCCGAGCTCAGGAGCAGGGGGGTCTGGGTTTACGGGGTGCATCTTTAGGGGTGCAGCCCCTCCCCAGGCCAGACTGACATGGAGCTGCTCCTCCACTCCGCTCCCCGCCCTGATGCCTGCACACGGAAGTTGAGGGGACCTGGGGCACCCATCCCTGTGAGGCTGGGGATCCCCCTCCAGCCTTTGGCGAGAGGCAGGGAGTGCAGGGAGCTGCAGGGGAGTCTGTGGGGCTGGCCATGTTTTGAGGAGCCCAGTGGGGCTGCAGCAGTCAGTGGCTGTGGGGGCATGTGGGGCCAGGGCAGCCCTGGGCGGTGCAGCCGATGGGTTCCAGCCAGGAAGAACAAACCTGCTCCCCGTGCTGCTGCTGGCTCTTTGCTCTCCACCCAGCCTCACATCCAAGCACCCCGGGATGCCAGCGTGCTGGCACACACTCTGCAGAACACTTTGGCGGAGGCAGGAAAGATGTGACCGGTGGGAATAGCTGGGAAACTGGGGAAAAGAGGATGGGCGTGTGAAGGGGTCCCTGGGTGCTTTGGAGCACCGSTTTGTCCTGCAGGGGCAGCCCCTGTGGGACCCCAAGCTGRAYGRGAGCACAGGGCTCTGCCAAACCCCCMCTTACCTCGTCCTGGGGTTCGCTGCCCTTGTCCCTGTGCRGTGCTCATCGTTYCCTTCATCTGCTGTGGCTGGAGATGGCTGGCAGGAACTCACCTAGAAAACCGGGGAAATGTCGGGAATGCACAGCTTTAAACGGGAACAATTCCAGGCACAGGAAAGCACAGGAGTTTTACACTCATTTCTACTTTTATAATTATTCTTTACATTGGTCCCGAAGAATTCCAAGCTAACTTTGCTGAAACGCAAGCAAACACTAATGCATTAAAAAGCAATTCAAGACCTTTTCCGAGAGGAYGCATTTCCTGCTGGAGACCTGCTGCAGATGCTGAAAGAGAAAATCCCGGAGTGAGGGACCTGCRGGGTTTTAGAGATAAAAGATACTTCTGTATCCCCTGCGTTTGCTTTGCTTTGTCCTGAGCGCATCTGGAGCTGCACACGGGCGGATCCTGCAGCAGCCGCAGCCGGGACAGCCCGGGGGCCACCAGGGGCCAGCGTGTCAGGACGGTCGCTCGTGTCACCCTCACACCCTTATCAGTTCTCCGTCCAACAGTCAGAGTGAAGAAGCTGGGCTGGAAAAGTGATAAGGGCACGCGGGTGGCGGCAGGAGACGCTCGCCGGGAGCTGCGGGATGTGACCCGCAGGAAGGCGGCGGTGATGGAGGCCGGGGTATCCCGGGGGTCTCTTGTCGCCGCGGCGGTGTCGGGCACCTCGGGGTGCCGCAGCCCGGCCCGGCCGCGCCGCCCGCAGCGAGTGCCCCGCGCCCTGGGCTCCGTCTGCTCCAGCCCCCCGGACACTCCCCATTCCCAACTTTCATAACTCAGTCCCCTCCCTGCGGGGAGGGACCGTCCCCCCGGGCCCGCGGGGCTGAGCCGGCTCCCGGCCGGGTGGGACCTGCCCGCCGCCGGATTAAGCTGAATAAATCGCGGGGGTGCAGCAGGGCGGATTCGTCTGACGCTGCAGAAAGGCACCCCCAGCCTCCAGGGCCCCGGCCCGCCACCGCCGCCGTGCCCCGGGGCCGGGGGTGCCCCGCTCCCCAAAGGCAGGAGAAGCCCACCGCAGGTGCAGGGGAAGGGTCTGGTAGCGCCGCTCCTGCTCCAGCTGCTCTGAGGGGTGTTGGGACACCCGTGACAGCCCGTCCTGTGCCCCAGGGCAGTTCCCCTGTGTCACCGTGCTCCCGCGCTGTCCTTCACATCTCTGCTTGCTGGGTGCTCAGGAGAGCGCTGAGCCGGCTCTGTCCCGGTCAGTGCCGGGCATCCCTCACCCCCAGGGTGTCCGGGGGCCGTGAGCAGCCCTGGCCGCCAGCACCTCCGCTCTGCAGCGCCCCGAGCCCGCCGTGTGCAGCTCCGGTGCAGCGGGGGCTGCAGCGGGGCACTGCACATCTCCACTCCCAGCTCGGGCATGTGTGAGCTTGCCGTGGCACTGCTGGGGAGCGCTCCGGGCCGGGCCTGAGGGGACCTGGGCTGGGCCGGAGATTCTCCTGGAGTGACTCAGCGCACACAAACCCCCGGAGCTGCGGGGTGGTGCCAGGCAGGGCGTCCCGGCCCCGCTGCCCCAGGGACTCGCTGTCCCTCGGCCGTGGATGTACGGGGGCTTGGCAGCGATGGGAAGGGTGGAGGTGATAAAGCAACTGTCGATAGCAGTGCCCTGTGTTGGTTCAGGTGCCCCACATCCTCCCTGTCCTTCTCCCAGCATCTCCTTCCTCCCCACTCGCTGCCTCCCGGGGCTTTGCCGCCCTTTCCCAAGCATGGAACGAGCACAGGATGACATTTCAGGTGGAAATAATGTGTTTTTTTCCAAACTAAGACATCATTATGGTTCCTGTTGGAGGAGGGTGAGCTGTGGGAACTCCTGCATGCACGGGACATCAAGGCCTGTGTTGGCCATGGGCTCTTGTGGCTGTGGCTGCAGTTTCTTCTCATTTTGGTCCAGGTTTATTTGCTGGATAAATAAAATAAAATATTTATTTATTTATTTWATTTTGTCAAAGGACAAAAGGTGGTGATGAGGCCAGGACAGATGGCACAGGGTGCAGGGGGCAGCTGGAGCCACTTGTCAGCACTGTGCTCCCTGTGTCCCCCAGGGACACTGTCCTTGTCCCCTTGGCCTGGGGTCTGCCCCACCAGAGCCCCCCACAGGGTGGGAGAGAGGGGGAGATGGTGTCAATCAYGTCCCCTCTGTTTTGGATGGTGGGAACGAGAGGAGTAGGACAAACCAGGGCAGCAGCAAAGCGCTGTAAGAGCACACCACTAGTGCAAGGGGTCCTACCCTAATACCCCCTGCCCAAACTTCCCCTGCCCAAACTTCCTCTGCCCAAACATCCCTCACCCAAACACCCCCTGCGTAACCCAGGGCATGGCCACAGCCCTTCCCCTCCCAGCTGTGATGAGTCTCAGGCAGTTCTGGGAAAGCCTGGTGTTCCAGGGAGCAGGCGGCCGCAGTCCCGCGGCGTTGCTGGCGGCTCTCAGGGGGCTCCATGGGCACTGCCACCTGTCCCAGCAGTGCCAGGTCCCCGCCGGGCAGGGTGGGAGCTGCAGCAGCCAGCCGCAGTCCTGCAGCACTGCTGGCGGCTCTCAGGGGTCTCTCAGGGCACTGCCACCTGTCCCAGCCCCGCATGTCCCCGCGGGCACGGCGGAGCCGCAGCCCCAGACAGAGCCGCGGGGCTGGCTGCGCCCAGAGCCAGGGCTTTGATCCCCCGGAGCGGCCGCTGGGCAAGCACAAAACCCCAGCGCAGCCCCGGGCCCTGTTGGTTCTGGGGATTACGCGGCTGAGCGGCCCCAGGGATGAGAACATTCGGGCCAGAGTAAACAAGGCTTGGCCCGGGACGGGCCGCTTGGCTCGGGCCGCTGGTTCCCGTGATGGCACAGGGGCTGCTGTCCCCGGAGCAGGGCAGCCATGGGGCCGGGGGCTGAGCCGCCGGGGCTGTGATATCCCAGCGGGTCCCGGATGATCCGCAGGGCCGGGATTGTCCCAGCGTGTCCCGGCTCTGCGGGAGTCACGAGGGGCTGGTGCTCGGGTGCCAAGCAAACATCGGGCGCTGCTGCTGCCATCAGCAGGTTTATTTGTGCTGCCTTTCCCCCCCAAACCTCAGTTATTAAAGAGTGAGAGGTCTCCTGCTGCCGCTGGAGAGCGGGGGRCGGGGGAATGCCCCCGAGGTGGGAGGAAATTGCAAATACCTGGGAACRCATCCCTCTGCCGGCGCTCCCTGCTCAGAGCGGCCGGATGGGACCCCTGAGGGCACGGGGGGCCCTGGCGTGTCCCACCAGCCCCACAGACAGCCTCGTGTCCTGGGGCACCTCGGGGTGATGGGCAGCACASTGAGCTTCCCGAAACCCCGGTCTGTGCTCGCCCGCTCGGACGGGACCCCACAGACCTTCCCGTTCCAGCCCTGACACGAGCGGGATCCAACCCAAACCTTCCACCGCAGCAGCCGGCCCCAAAACCCGCCCGGCCTGGCCCTAAACGCTTCCAGGGCAGGGGCAGCCGCAGCTGCTCCCCCGGCGAGGTCCCGGGGTGGCCGTGGGGCTGCACTGCTGCCCGCAGCCACTGGATGTCACCTGCAATATGGGCTGTGACACTGCGGGGCACGGCTGTGACACCGCGGGGCTGTGACACCGTGGGGCTGTGACACTGCGGGGCATGGCTGTGACACTGCAGGGCTGTGACACTGCAGGGCTGTGACACCGCCGGGCTGTGACACCGCGGGGCTGTGACACCGCGGGGCTGTGACACCGCCGGGCTGTGACACCGCGGGGCTGTGACACCGCCGGGCTGTGACACTGCACGGCTGTGACACCGCGGGGCTGTGACACTGCAGGGCTGTGACACTGCGGGGCTGTGACACCGCCGGGCTGTGTCTCTGTTCCCACCGACACATTTCCCATTCGAGTTCCCATCTGAGTTCCCACGTGGGACTCCCCCAGCCTCCCCCCGCCCTGGGCTGGGTGGGCTCGGTCCCCTGGGCCGTGCCCGGTGTCTCGGGGGTGTTTGCACGGGGGCTGAGTGAGAGCTGCACCATCCCTGGCTCCGGAACGGCGCAGGCTGGGAATACCACACRCTTCCATTTGGTGTTTCTTTCCCCTAGAGGGCAAATTATTCCTTATTAAGGTTCATTTTGCCATCCACGTTGTTCTGCTGTGGTGGGATGCTGCCTTTTAATACTCAGGTTTAGGAACTGTGAGAGAATCACAGAACCCTGGAATGGTTTGGGTTGGAAAGGACTTCACGGACCACCTCATTCCACCCGTGCCATGGCAGGGACACCTCCCACTGTCCCAGGCTGCTCCCAGCCCTGTCCAGCCTGGCCTTGGGCACTGCCAGGGATCCAGGGGCAGCCGCAGCTGCTCTGGGCACCCTGTGCCAGGGCCTGCCCACCCTGCCAGGGAACAATTCCTGCCCAAGATCCCACCCAAACCTGTCCCTGCGTTGCTGAGCCCTGCGATGAGATGCAGGTGGAGCCAGAGCCAAGCGCTGCAGCGGGAAGTGCCGGGATTTGGGAAAACATGTTTTCCCCATAAGCTGCTACTCAGCTGTTGGTGGGGAGGGCGAGGAGCTGCAGCGAGCCCGGCACTCCCCGTGCCCCTCTCCCCGGCCAGCCTGAGCATCCTGACCGAGGGGGGACGGCTCCGGGGACATCCGGGGAGGGGCAAACCATGGGCCGAGTGTTCAGAGCCCCGGCCCGGCACTCTGAGCCCAGTCCCGGCACTCTGAGCCCCCTCCCTGCGCTCGGAGCCCCCTCCCAGCACGGCCCTGCGCTGCTTGCCCCGGGCAGGCGGCCCCGGCGCTGTCCCAGCCTCCTCCCTGACGCGGGTGTCGGGGCCTCCTCCGCGTTYCTGGGCTTTCCAGAAGAATGCAAATCGAATAAAGGATCAAAGGCCAGTGAGCAGGAGAGCAGGGTATTTCGGGAACGCCCGGGAGCGGGGATTGCTCACAGCCTGGCACACATGGCTGGGCATGGATGGGCTGGCACCGGGGGGTGACAGCCCCGGGTCTGCCCCACACCGGGCACGGCAGCCCCAGCGAGTGGGGACAGCCCTGGGTGTCACAGGGGTCATCCCTGACCTCGGGGAGAGCTCAGGAAGCGAGGTACAACCTGTGGGGACAAGAGCAGGTGAAGCCACGGAGCTGCTGCAGGGCTGGAGCCCCTCTGGAGCCAGGCTGGGAGAGCTGGGGGTACTCACCTGGAGAGGAGAAGGCTCCAGGGAGAGCTCAGAGCCCCTGGCAGGGCCTGAAGGGGCTCCAGGAGAGCTGCAGAGGGACTGGGGACAAGGGATGGAGGGACAGGGAATGGCTCCCACTGCCAGAGGGCAGGGATAGATGGGATATTGGGAAGGGATTTTTCCCTGTGAGGGTGGGCAGGCCCTGGCACAGGGTGCCCAGAGCAGCTGGGGCTGCCCCTGGATCCCTGGCAGCGCCCAAGGCCAGGTTGGACATTGGGGCTTGGAGCAGYCTGGGRCAGTGGGAGGTGTCCCTGCCATGACACAGGTGGAACAAGGGGGTTTGTGGGATCTCTTCCAACCCAAACCACTCTGGAATTCTGTGATGTGGCCACTGCTTTCCCCTGTCCCCAGAGCTCCCTGTGTCTCKAACAGGCAGAGCCAGTGCACAGTTGTGCTGCAGGTGTCTGAGTGAGGGCTCCCTGCACTTCTCTAATCACAAACTGGATTAAAGTRGAGTCTGATATCCTATAGAATAGAAGAATATCTTGGCCATGGACCCACATCGTGCGAGGCTGGTGCAGTCCCTCAGTGACTCCTCATTCCAGAGATGCTCCTTGGCTCACGAGCCAGGCTCCATTTCCAGTCAGAGCCCCCCTGTGCCCCTGCCCCGCAGGACAGACCCTCCCAGGGGCTCCAGCCGGGCACAGGGCCTGGGCAGGGACACCCTGCAGTGACCCTGATCCCATCCCTGGCCCCCAGCCCGGCCCCCCGAGCCCCCAGGGACCCCAGCCTCACGTGGGCTCAGCCCACGGGCACTTCTCCTCGGGAGCCTCGGCGGGGGACGGGCTCCTCCTCTTTCCTCATTCCCATTTATTTTTGGCTCCCGAGTTGTCATAAATGATTTGAGCTCAACAGTTTTTAAAATTTGAACTCCAAACAGCTATTTAAAGCCCTGACAGGATGCAAGAGTGTATTAAGAGCTTATTTTTAGAGCCTTTCTTAGGGTGAGAGGCTCACTCAGCATCACTCGCTCCCAGTGACGGACTGGGACCAGTATGGGAATCCCACTGGGCACCGCGGGGCTGCCGGGGGGGGATGTCCGGGCTGGGGGGAGCGGCAGGACCCCCCTTTCCCAGTGCCAAGAGAAGCCRAGCAGGCACAGAGTGCCCAGTCCCCAGCTGCTGGGGATCAAACATTGCGAGGCAAAATGGATTTGATTGGAAAGGGCTTTCAGTGTGCTGGTCCTCAAAGTTCTGTGATTAATATAGCGATTAATTGGCATGCTGAAGGTTTTAAAACTTCTGTTAATTAGAGGTTGATGTGACTGTGTATCCCAGTGCCTCAGGATGGAGGAATCTTCCCAAGCAACACCATCTCTCTGTGCACTGTTCCATTCTGACCTTGTGCATGTGGACTCTCCTCCCAGTGTGCACCAGTTCTGGTGGCCTCACACATTGTATATTTTATTTTATTTTATTTTATTTTATTTTATTTTATTTTATTTTATTTTATTTTATTTTATTTTATTTTATTTTATTTTATTTTATTTTATTT
>CADDXX010000523.1:126167-183852 GCA_902810485.1 Alauda arvensis | reverse complement strand
TTTTATTTTATCCTGCCTATTGTTCTGATCCAGGATATTTTTTTGGCCTGCCCTTAATTAGTCGTAATTCCGAGTTTTTGGTAAGTCACACACCGCACATGCTGAAGTGCTAATGAGGCATTTCCACGCTGAATCACCAACTAATGATTTACCAGGACGATTTTGTTATTAAATCCGCAAGCCCTGGCTCTGGTGAGCAGCGCCGGGAGACGCCTGTTTGCTGATACACGGAGACAGCGGAATGCAAGCAGAAAACATGATGAGCCCGTCATCAGAGCGCTGACATATTGATGTGGCACCTGCACCTGCCTGCGGGGCTCTCCGAAAAGCGCCGCTGAAGGAGCCTGGCAGACCGGGATCCGCAGAGCCGGGCTGCCTGCGGAGCTGCCTGCGGAGCTGCCTGCGGAGCTCCCGCCCCGCCGGGAAAGGCTCCGGGAGCCGGGGCAGCCACGGGCACACAGCCCCGGCCCCACGGGCACAGACAGCGGCTCCAGGGGCTGCGCTCTGCTCCGCCCTCCGCCCTCGGTGCCGTTTGTCAGCAGGAGGGGAACCGAGCCCATCGTGGTACCCAAGGACATCCCGGGCACTCCCCGGTACCCCGGTGTATCCCGGTACCTGAGGGGATCCTTGTACCTGAGAGCATAACAGCTCCTGAAAGCGTCCCAATTCCTGAGGGCATCCCAATTCCTGAGGGCATCCCGGTTCCCGAGGGGATCACAGTTCCCGAGGGCATCCCGGTTCCCGAGGGATTCCCGGTGCCCCGGGGGCCCATCCCGGTTCCCGAGGGTGTCCCGGTGCCCCGGGGGCCCATCCCGGTTCCCGAGGGATTGCCGGTGCCCGGGGGCGCATCCCGCCAGGCTCAGGGGATGTCAGTGATTATTCCCGCCGGGTTCTGGCCGTGCCAGGGGTACCCGGTGCCTCACAGCGGTGACGGGGCCAGGCCTGGGGCTCGGCCGGGGCTGTGGGGTGGGAAGAGGCTCCTGCTGGCCCGGGGGTGCTCTGGGCTGCGGAGCTGAGCCGCATTTCCCTGCCATCCCCCTCCCGTGCGGGAGCAGCGCGGGGGTGCCGGCCCTGTGTCCCGCAGCACACACACGGTGCCACTTGTCCCCTCAGCCTCTCCCCAGTGCCGCCGCTCCTCTGGGGCCGCGCTCCCAGCACGGGGCGGGAGGCAGAGCCATTTCCCAGGCACAGCCGGTGCTCGGAGCCGCGCTCCCGCTGCCGCGCTCTGCGGGAAGGCGAGCAAGGAGATGGAATTTTTAACCAATTCCATCGCTGCCATCCGCACGCCGCAGCCCGGCGGCTCCTGCCTGTGGAAACATCTCCGCGGGGGACCGGGGAAGCGATGCATTTAGAGGGATTCTAGCAAGAAATTGCAAAAATGCCTCCCCGGGGCCGAGGTAAAGGGCTGTTAGTGGCGGTGTTTATTCATGAGCCGAGCCAGCCAGGGAAGGATGGATCTCRGAATTGCTCTGGGAGCAGGGAGGGGAGGTGCACGCGTCTGTCTCCCCGCTCCACCTGCACTGGCAGCTCCATGGCCGGGGGGAGAGCAGGTCCCAGCCCGAGGGCATGAGGAGGGTGGAGAGATTTCCGCCAGATATTTTGGTTACTGCAAGAATCCAGGTGTGCCAGGGAGGTCTGTAAWTGGATGGGCAGGGAAGATTCTGATTAAAGASCCATTTCAGAATCAGCTGATCCGGGTGGGGAGAGGGAGAATTTAATGCATCAGTACTGCCCCGTTTTGGGCAAAAGGGCAAGGAAGTGACAGAGCCCTGTCGTTGTCCCTGGATTGTGTATGAAGGGGCTCTGCAGGTGAATAAAYCTCTGARTCCCAGAACAGTCTGGGCTGGAAAGAACCTTAAAGCTCATTTTATCCCACCCCCTGCCGTGGCGCATCTTCCACTGTGCCAGGCTGCYCCAAACCCCATCCAACCTTTCTCTGGTACTTCAAGCCCTTGTAAAGAGTCTCCCTGCATCTCCCCTGCACGTTCCCAGTCCATGGATGTTTGGAGAGCATGGATTGCCTGTGCCCTGAACTGCTCTTCTCCTGCCCCTCCTGCATATTTCGCTTCTCATTTGGGAGAATTTGTCCCTGTTTTTGCTGTTGCTGTGGCGCTGGGACTGAGGCAGCTCCCACACCTGTGTGCTGGCCCCAGAGGTGCTGCAGCGGCTTCGGTGGGACCCCGGGCCTCGTGGTGACTTTGGTGGCACCGTGAGGGTGGAAGCGGCTTTGGGGTGCCCCCCAAGGYACCGAGCCCGGGCTGCATTAACCCTTTCCTGTGCCGCCGGGCAGGGCTGGCACCCTGCGTGCCGCCGTGGCGGGGCAGGGTGTGCGGGGAGCAGGAATGCAGAGGGAGATGAGATGTGACAGCSCATCTTCCTGGGAACATCGCTGTAATCTGCACCAGAATGCGCCCAGCCAGCCGGAATCGCCGCCGGCCGGAGCTGGGAGCCCGGGCGGGACCGGCCCCTCCCGCACCCGGGACAAGGGCCAGACACGCTCCCTGCTCCCTGCACCGCTCCGGGCACCCCCAAAGCAGGTGGGGCACGGCCAGGGCTGAGCCCAGAGCGCACAAACACGGGGCTCTCTCACCGCGGGGGCTGCTGCTGCCACAACCACTCTGCTGAGGGTCCCGGCAGAGCCCTGCCCTGCACYGCGGAGTGATGGAGGCACCCACGGGGCTCGTGTGGGTCAGGGCTCCCCATCTCCAGCCTCAGGAGCATCTCCAGGGGGTGCTGGCAGGGSGCAGGCAGCTCTGCCCGCAGGGCTGGGCTCTCAGGGACAGCTCCAGGGTGTCACTGCACCCCTCGGCGTGTGATCCTGCCGGAGCAGGGACAGTCCTGGCCTGGCAGCCTGGGCTSTGTCCCAGCAGGATTGCTCAGGGATTGGCTGCAGTCCTTGCTCGGACACACGGTGTGAGTTTTCATCCCCGGCAGAGCAGCTGCGGCTGCCCCTGGATCCCTGGCAGTGTCCCAGGCCAGGTTGGACACTTGGCGCAGCCTGGGGCAGTGGGAGGTGTCCCTGGGACAGCGGGAGGTGTCCCTGGGACAGAGGGAGGTGTCCCTGCCATGGCAGGGGTGGCACTGGGTGGCATTGAAGGTCCCTCCAGCCCGCACCAGTGTGGGATTTGGAGGAACCTCTCAGGAATCGGTGCTGGCCCCTGCGGGTGGGGAGGCTGGGGGCAGCGGAAGGGGCAGAGCCGTTCCTGCCCCCCCGGGAACACGCTGGGAACACGCTGGGGGTTTGTGTCTCTTGTGCCAGCACCAGGCAGAGAAGGATGTGCAGAGCAGCGGGGAAGTGGACGCCAGTCGCCATGGCAACCGGGATGGAAACATCATCAAAATATGTCAAACGAGGGGAATGGCAAAAAATAGAAACGCAGCGTGGTGTGGGCAAACACTGCAGCTCCACGGGGCTGCTCCTGGCAGTGTCCCCGCGCTGTGGCGGTGCCACCACCAGCTCTGAGCCGGGCTGGCACTGGGGGTGTCCTGTGACCCCAGAGCTGCCGTGAGTGCACCCCAGAGCCCCGGACTGGCCGGGCAGCCACAGGCTCCTCACCAGCACAGGGACACGAGCCCTGCGTGCTCAGCTCCAGTGGGGGCACGGCCGTGCACAGACACATCCAGCACCCCTGCGTGATCCCCCCTCCACAACTAATTCATTTGTAATAATAACCCATGTGCTTGTTTCCAGCTGTTTCATCCTTTTTTTTTTTTTTTTTTAGTAAATGAAATTGTAAACAATTTGTGCTATTTTATCTGTCACTTATGTTCCCAGGATTTGTAATTTTAATGCATGACATCAGTTAATCACAACTCCCTTCCAGCAATAGTTTTAATGCAAACCGCTTCTCCCTTTTTTGGCTCATCCGGCGCTGTCACTGAGGGCTGCAAATGCGATCCCAGCCCGGCGTTTGCTGCTGCTGTTTCACATTCACGGCTGACGCTGGGAAGTGGGGAGGAGCAGGGATGGGGCAGGGATGGAGCAGGGGCTGCCCACCCAGGACCGCGGGAGCGTCCCGGCCCGTGGGCAGAGCCTTTCCCTGCAGCTCAGCTTTCCCTGCAGCTCAGCTTTCCAGGCGATTCCTGACCCAGCCAGGAGCGATCCGCGCTCCGGGTGACCCTGCCCGGGCCGAAGGAATTCAGGGCAAGCGCTGGAGCAGGAGCAGCTTTGTCAAATCATGAGCTGTAATCGCCGGAGCTTCACGGCCGACATCACACGCTGCTCGTACAGACACGGCTCCCGATTGCTGAATCCATCCCCAAAACAAACAGCTCCGGCAGCCGATGTGCGGCTCTGACAGCTCGCTAACGAGCTTCCCCCGGAGCGGGGCTGCGCTGGCAGCCGCTGCCGAACGCGCGGGGCTGCCGGGACCGCCGCAGGACCCAAACCCGGACCCTCGGCAGCCTCGGGGGGACGGGGACGGGCTGTGTGCGGTCACCCCAGCGAGCTGCGGGGGTGTGCATCGGCCTCGGTGCTCTGCAGCCCGCCCCGGAGCGGATCCCAGCGGGGCCGGGCCTTCCCGGGGGGCTGCGGAGCATCCCGGGCTGGGAGGGAGCATCACCGCCAGATTCCCGCTCCGGAGGGGCTGGGAGGGAGCATCGCCGCCAGATCCCGCTCCGGAGGGGCTGGGCCCGGCCCAGGTGTGCCAGCGGATCTGTCCCGTGCAGTGCTGAGCTGATCCCTGCCCCGGGCACACGGACGGGTCTCACCCTCCGAGCATCACCCCCTGCCCTGGCCACTCCCTCCCGCTCCCCCCACCACGGGCACATTCGGGGCCCGGCCACCCCGTGCTGCCTGCACTGTCACTCCCTATCCAGCTGCCCTGSTCCCAGATTTATTTTTCCAGTGGATATTTAATTTGCTTTACTCCGGGCAGATTAATTTGTTGGGGTTTAATAAAAATCTCCCCTKTCTCGACACTGCATTTTGGTTATCCGAGGTGCTGAGGTCAGATTTGCACCTCCCCTGTGCCCAGCCGGGTGTCCCTGTGTGTGCACATCCAACGGGTGGCATTTGGCATCCAGAACATTTTTAACTTGGAAAACGGGAGAAAAATCAAGCGATGACAAGCACATTTATTTGTGCAGCCGCGGCTGCCAAGGGCTGGGGTTTAGAGGCAGATTTTTGCCATTTGCTGAAGTCACTTGGAACAGRGAGACCGAATCCAAGGCAGTGACACCTCCGACAGCTTGGAAGGGCTCCTTCAGCTGCAGCAAAGCTCAGCAGGTTTGACATTTGAAACTCCCTCATTCCACTGCCAGGCAAAACCTGGGGCCTTTGCACTGCATTTTTCCTGCTGTTCCTCAGTGCAAGAATTCCTGCTTTTTCTGGTTTCACACCATTATGAACACACAAGCTCAGGAAAGGAATGGAATTCAGCTGTGATGATAAAATTGGCTCTGGAATAGCAGGAATCTGGCTGGTCCATGTGGTGCCAGGCCCTGGGGAGCTCTCGGATCCCGGGGCTGCAGTTTTTGTGTCGCTGCTCTGAACACAAAAGCTCCGGGAAAGTGAGAGTTTAAAGGGWTGTTTGATGTTCTGCTTTTCAGGATTAATCCCTGAACTAAACAACAATCCCTGAGGTCCTGCCACAGGCAGGAGGAAACCCCCCCCCTGTACATGTTCCCCTTCTGCTGCTTCTGCTCCCCAGAGCCYGCTGCTGGAGGGGATGGAGATGTCCCCCCTCCCTCCGGAGCCAGCAGCGGGGACACTCGCTGCCCCGGGTCCCCTCCTGGCACAGAATTCYCCTCTGGTGGGTTCAGCCCGGGACAGCGGAGCGAGGCAGGAAGGATGCAGTGCGGGAGGAATGCAGTGGAAGGGACGTGGGAGGGATGCAGCAGGAGGGAGAGATACAGAAGGGATGTGGGAGCGGGGCAGCAGGAGCGGGGCAGCAGGAGCGGGGCAGAGGAGGCACACTGTGACCCTGTGACCCTTCCCAGGGTCCTGCCCGGCCGCTGCCTCCACCCTCCGGCCACTTTGTCCTCCTGGGACTGAGACAGGTCCTGCCAGGTGTGCGTGAGGCTGATGGAACCAGTGGGAAACCCTGGCATGGGGGATCCATGGGGAGAAGAACAGCTCCAAGCTGGGAAGCCGCGGGGTGAGAGCTGAAGGCTCGTTAGCCCCCATTAGCCCTCATTAACAATGGAATTAACAATGGAATTAGCAATGGACTCCCAGGTGCACGAGAGGCAATGCCCCAGGTGCTGGCAGCATTGCCGGGGGTGTTTCTGGGTCATTTTCGGGTATAAAAGGGGCAAACGCTGCCCTGGGTGAGCAGCGGCGTCTGTGGGTCCTGGGGTGTGTTTGGATGAGGTATCTCTCACTCTGCAGCCCCAGCCGTGCATGGAAGCTGATCAGGAGCACCAGTGGGTTCCTCTCGGAATTCCTGCTCCACAGAGCAGCCTGTCCGGGGCCGGGTGAGCTCTGCGCTGCCGAGGATGCTGGAGCTGGGCACGGCCGAGGGGCCGGGAMTGTGCTCCAGGTGAGGCAGCACCTGCCCCGAGCCCGTCCCCGGGGGCACCTGCTGCTCTCCCGTTTGGGGTTTTTGGTTTACGGGGGAACGGGTCACCGAGGCTCCCGGGTTACATAAACACAGGTGTACGTACACAARCACAGGTGGGGTGAGCCAGGTTGTGCAAGAGCCCGGCTCGTCTGAACGCGTGCTGTGCTCTGCAGAGTCCCGAGGGCAGGGACCTGCGAACGGGTCAGCTGAGGTGAGAAATGAGGAAGAAATTCTTSCCCATGAGGTTGTGAGAGRAGCTGTGGCTGCCCCATCCCAGAGCTGTTCAAAGCCRGGCTGGAAGGGGCTTGGAGCAGCCTGGGATGGCAGGAGGTGTCCGTGCCCATGGCAGGGGGACTGAGGTGGGCTCCAAGGTCATTCYCACACAGACCGTTCTGGGATGGTGTGGAACAAAGCTGCAGGAGGCGCAGGAAAGCCTCCTTTAGCAGGGAGTGGCAAACCTGGAATCACCGGGGTGCTGCAGCTGGCAGGAGCTGACACAGCCCTGTGTGTGTGAGAGCTGCGGCCAAGCTGGGGCAGGACCCTGCCCCCGATGGAAAACGGGTCTGGCTTTGWGAGCTCTGCCTCGGGAAGGACGCCTGAGAGCAGGAGGGGTCCCGGGACACGGAACCTCCAGCCCATCCCCGCGGGGCAGTGGCACTCCTGCGGGTCCCGGGGAGAGGAGCAGGGAGGGAGGAATGCCGCTGGCTCCTGGATTTGAGCAGGCTCTGCTCTCCCGGAGCCGCATTTCGCTGCCGCGAGCAGTAACTGGGTCAGGCAGGGCGAGCCGTACCTGTCCCTGCGGCACCGGCACCGGCACACGGCTGTCCCGGCGAGCGCTGCCCGGGGACACCCCGAGGGTGGCTCTGGGGACACCCCGAGGGTGACACTGGTGCACCCAGCGCTGCCGGGACACCCCGAGGGTGACACTGGTGACACAGAGAGCAGCAGCAGCGGAGCGGGGCCGGAGGGTGCGGGCAGCTCCCCGTGCCCGGCCTGAGCCGCGCCCTCGGGCAGAGCCCTCGGTGCCCCCGCGGCTCCCGGCCGCGCACGGAGAGGCAGCAGCAGATCCCCTGCAGCCTCTTCCCCCTCGCAGGGCTGAGCGACGCTCCTGCTAAAAACAGGGATCCTGCTATTTTARATACCAGCTCGCGGGATGATTCAGTGTCTGCTCAGGCAGACACGAGGCAATCAGGATGTTGGTCTTCAAGCCTTATTTTAGGGGAAGCCTCTTCCTTCTGTGCTGAGCGTGCCCAGAGATGTGGTGGGATGGAAAAGCCCGGGGCAGGGCCCGGTGGCTGCCCGAGCTGGGAGCACGAGGTGCGGCTTCCCGGGAAGGGCAGCAGGCACCGAGCCCTGCGCCAGCATCACCTCCCCAAACATTCCTCTGCAAAGCCTCCGGTGTCCCTGCAGCTCCCACAGCTTCCTGTGCCTTTGGAGCGCGATCTTCCCTGCCACATTTCCATCGCCTTGCTGCTTTTCCTTGCCCTGTGCCTGCAGCACATCCCCCCTCCTCCAGACGGGGAGGTGAAGGTGCTGGGGTGCCCCAGCCCTGGTCTCTGACCCCCCACTTTCTGTCCTGGGGTAAAACCCTCCCTCCAGCCGCTGCCAGAGCTCTGACACGGGTAATGTCACCGGGAGCAGCCGGCTTYAGCAGAAAATTCCCTCTTTCAGATGTGATTGATTTGGATTCCCCCCAGCCCTGGTTTCCAGGCACCAATGGCTGCTGGAAACGCTCTCCTGGTGACAGAAAATCCATGGGAAAGCAGGCAGCCTGATGAAGTATTCATGGGCATTTTTATCACTGGTTTTTACCCGCTGCAGGAAAGTCAGCTTTATTTTTAGTGGATGGTGGATCCAGCAGCAGCAGAGGAAAAATGCTCCATCTCCCCTCGAGCTGCATGGGAGGCACTGGAGAGGGCCCATGCCTGGGAATGGGAACGGAACAAACCATCCCCGAGGTGTTTCCTGGCTAATTCCGGGATGGTTGGAACACCTGAACGAGGCTGTGGCTGATCCTCTGCTGCCCCAAGCGCTGCAGCCCGTGGCTCCCAGGCAGCTGAGCCCGCAGTGATTCCCATGGGCTCCCTAATCCCCAACCTGCCTCTGTCCCAGGGAGRGCAGGAGAGTGAATCACAGCTGATTAATTTGCCTTGTCCAAAAGAATCTCCCTGAATTAGCAAATGTTTTATTTGCCTCTATAATGGACAGGAAAACATCCCCCAGTGCCCGGCAGTGCCAGTGTGACCCCCGCGAGTCCTGGTGTCACTGAGCCCTCACAGGACACTCACATCTGCCTTTAAATGAACTTAAAACTTATTTCTGAGCCAGCCAAGCTCGGCCAGTGCCTTCCCGGGGTTTTCCCACTGCCTTTTCCCCACGGGCACTGCTCGCTGCCCGGCCGGTGCYGAGATGTGCTCTGTCAGCAGCAGATGCTTAATCTGGTTAAAAATAAATCCATCACTCTCCTGTGACTGATGGGAATCTGTTACAGCAAATCCCAGAGCAATGTGGAGCCTGGGCACGGCTGCCAAACTTCAGCACTTTCTTCCTGCAGGGCTCCAGGGGAGGGCTGGGGTCCCTCTGCTGCGGGTCTGGAACAGCTCAGGAAGTTATCATTCCCTGCCTGTTTGTGTCCCTCTGCTCTGGGTCTGGGACAGCTCTGGAACTCCCCATTCCCTGTCTGTTTGTGTCCCTCTGCTCTGGGTCTGGGACAGCTCTGGCACTCCCCATTCCCTGCCTGTTTGTGTCCCTGTGCTGAGGGTCTGGGACAGCTCTGGCACTCCCCATTCCCTGCCCGTGTTTGTGCCTGTTTGCTGACACAGCCACAGGTGACTCCCAGCGGGGACACAGAGTCCTGGGGCCTGTCCTTGCTGTGACAGGGATGGCCTGTCCGTGTCCCTGGTGTCCAGGGATGTGGGACAGTCCTGCTCTGGGCATCCCCAGCGTGCCCTTAGGGGGGATAACCCCAGTGCTGGGAGTGAGTGCAGAGCCTTTGCCCTGCAGACAGTGGGACAGTTCAGGGGTGAAGAGCTGGTTCAGTGAGTGACCCCGTGTGTCCCCTGTGACACCTGAGTGTTGTGTCAGCTGCAGTCAGGGCCTCTTTCAGCCCCAGCCCAACTCCTGTGGCTCCTGCAGCTCCTGAGCCACCAGCTCAGAGCAGGTACCCGAGTGTTCCCAGCTGCCTGGTGCAGAGACAGAGAGGATTTCTTGGTGACAGTAAGGAATGRATCTGTTCCAGAGATTTGGATATTAAATCCTTAATTAGCAGCAGACTTTGGTGTGCAGGAACCCAGCAGGGCCCTTCCCAGGAGTGCTGGCAGCAGCTGCAGTGCTGGCCTTGCTCCCCCGGGCTAATCCTGCTGGCCCTGGGGATTACCTGCGTGTCCTGCCCCAGGACAGGCTGTCCCAGGTGATCCTGCCCAGCCTGGAGCCAGGGGACACCTGATTGTACCTGGGGACACCTGCAGGGACAGGAAACAGCTCCAAAATCCCCAGGCCTCAGCATCAGAGGGGGCTCAGTGCTGTTCTGTCTGTCAGGGGCAAAKCCCACACAGGGGTAACAGCAGGGACTCAGCTCCGAGAGTGCAGTGGGTGTCCCCACCCTGCCCTGGCTGCAGCACCAGGCTTTGTTTGAGCCCCAGGGGGAGAGCACTGAGAGGCTCCTCCTGTGCCACAGCAGGGCTCAGGGCAGTGGCTCTGAGATGAACCCCCATGTGCTGTGGGTTCATCTCCCCACTCCTCCCCCTGGTTCAGTGGCTGCCCTGCCCTGCTCCCATCCCTGGGTGTTCAGAGGCCTCTGATGGTGCCTGTCCCACTGCCAGAGCTCCCCCTCAGCCCCTCCCTGGCACTGCCCCGGTGACAGCAGGGCCGGGCCGTGTCCCCCGGGGCGGCCACGGGCCCGTGTTCCAGCAGTCCCCGGGCCAAGCAGCTCCATCCCGGCAGGGCCAGCACCCTTCCCAATTCCAGCCCGTTCCCTCCCGTTCCCATGGCAACCTGTGACCTCACTGGGCTCCTTGGAGCTCTGCCAGCGTTTCCTGCAGAAATAAGGCCAATGACCAGGGCTGTCCTGCTGTCCCCCCGTTCTGCAGGGGGTCTGTCACACCTGGGGCTCGGGGCAGGGCTGCCGGGCCACAGTGCGGGTGTCACCTTTGGTGTCCGTCACGGTGACATCTGCGTGTCCCAGTGCTGCTGCCTTAGGAGCCTGGGGCACAGGGGGCACCAGGGCACTCCCCTCCCTGCACAGGCTCCAGCTGCAGCCGGTGCCCAGTTTTCCAACTGCCCAGTTTTCCCAGTGCCCAGTTTTCCAACTGCCCAGTTTTCCCAGTGCCCAGTTTTCCCAGTTTTGCCCTGCTGGCAGAGCACATAAGGCCAGGATGGAGAAGAGGGACCAGAGTGAGATAAATGGAAAGAAACGGAGGAACCGGTCCCTCTGCTGTGCCTGGTGATGCCACTTTGCCTCGAGGTCCTCCCCTGCCCAAGGGTCCCTTTAGGCCCGGGATYCACTTCCCCAGGCTCCCATCTGCTCTGGGGTCCCTCCTGGCCCGAGGCTCTGCCTGTTCCCGGGGTCCCCTTTGCCCAGGGGTCCCTCTCGCTCTCGGGGTTCTGTGTCTGGGGGTGTTTCAGCCCTGGCTGTGCCTGGGGGTCCCAGCCGCGGGTRGGGCTCCGTGCCGGCCCGAGGGTCCCACAGGCGGGGATGGCTCCGGGTCCGGGGGTGTCTCTGGGTGCGGGGTTCCCCCGCGGTGCTGGTTCTGATGGTGCTGGGCAGGGTCTGGGGGTGTCTCTGGGTGCGGGGTTCCCCCGCCGTGCTGGCGGTGCCGGTTCTGATGGCGCTGGCTCGGCCCCGGCATCCCGCGGCCCGGGGGCGGCCCCGGCGAGCGCAGCGCGGCGCGACCACCCCCGCAGCCGGCGGCAGGGAGAGAGGGAGGCAGGGAGGGAGCGGGGAGGGAGCGGGGAGAGCGGCAGCGAAGCAGGGCCGCGGCTCCGCTCGGCTCGGCGCGGCTCGGCGCGGCTCCGCTCGGCGCTGACGGTGCCCGGTGCCGCCGCCGTCACTCGCCCCGCCCGTCCGCGGCTCCGCGGCGCTCACGGCACAGCCGGGGCCGGGGGGCTCAGCGGGGCCGGGCCGCGGGATGAGCGGCCGGCGGCTCCCCGGGGGCAGCGGGGGCCGCTGATGCTGCGGGGCCCGCGGGGTCTGCGGGGGCGGCGGGGGAGGCTCGGCGCGGCCCCGCCCGCGGCGGGGGCCATGTGAGCGCGGTGCCGGCAGGATGCAGAAGGGGATGCGGCTCAATGACGGGCACGTCGCCCACCTGGGGCTGCTGGCGAAGAAGGACGGGGCCCGGCGCGGATACCTGAGCAAGCGGAGCGCCGACAACACGAAATGGCACACCAAGTGGTTCGCGCTGCTCCAGAACATGCTCTTCTACTTCGAGACCGACTCCAGCTCCCGGCCCTCGGGGCTCTACCTGCTCGAGGGCTGCGTCTGCGACCGCGCGCCCTCCCCCAAGCCCCCCCTCTCGGCTAAGGACTCCCTGGAGAAGCAGGTGGGCGACCCGGGGGGCTCCGCGGAGCGGGAGGGAGGATGCCCCGCGGGGATGCAGGCCCCGCAGCCCCGGAGCTGCCGGCGCCCGTGACCTGCCCCACGCGTGACCGGGCTGGCGAGGCGAGGATGAGGCCGGTCTGTGCGGGGGAAGGGGGATGAATCCCGGGGCTGAGGTGCCGGAGCGGCGGGCGGGTTCGTTGTGGGGGTGTCGGGCTCTGTCCGGGGTACCCCCGCTCCCCCTCCCATCTAATTACCGGCGGGTAATTAGCGCGGGGCTGCGGGGCGCCTCCCAGCGGCCGCGCTCGGCGCTGCAGAGCCCCCGGCCCGGCGGGGTTCGGGGCAGAGGGGTTCGGGGCAGAAGGTTTTGGGGCAGCAGGTTTTGGGGCAGCAGGGCTCCCCCGGGCCGGCCCCGGCTGCGCGGCCTCGCTGTTCCCCACTCCCCGTCCGTCCCTTCCGTGCTCTCCTGGTTCGCCTGGCGGCTCCCCCTGAGCAGCCCGCGGTGGGTGCGTGGTGCTCGGCAGGGGGAACTCAGGGCCTTGTTTTCAGGCAGGTTTCGCCCCGCTCCCGCTCGCCACGTGTGCGGTTTGCACCTCCATCCCCAGCCCTGGCCGGGGCAAAGCAGAGTGCGGGTCCCCTGAGCCCCCCGCGCTGGCGCTTTGCCGCCGCCGGGGGCTGCGGGCGATCGGCGCCGAAACACCAAAGCCTTTGCGAGGCCCTGGAMAATCCAGGTGTTCCCCAGCCCCGGGGCTGCTGCGGTCCCGGCCGGGGGGATCAGCCCCTGACGGGCCCCGGAGGTTTCTCCGCAGCAGCGGTGCCGTTCCCGGCTGGGCTGGGGGTTCCTGGAGCAGCAGGGCACGGCCGTGGCGTGTTTGGGGTCTGCTGGAGCCGGGATGTGCCGTAGCACCAGGAGAGGTGCGATGGTGCCAGGCAGGGGGAGAAGGGCTGGCTTCCAAATCCCCCTCCATGGCTTCCAGAGCCACCCCCAGCCCCTCAGCCTGCACGGGAGGCAGCTGCATTCACCCTGGGACCCTCTGGCGGCGTGTGGGGCGTGGGTGTTGCCCCGTGGGTGGCACACAGGGGTCCCTGGTGGGGACAGCGCGGGGGTCCCGGCCCCACCACCCCGGGCTGGGCACCAGGGGAGGGCACGGCGCCTTTGGGTCCGGCTCTGCAGGGCTTGCATAATTCCTGCCTGCCTGGCGCTGGGAGTGCTGCTGGCACACCGCAGGATGGGCCCGGGGCACCCCCCGCCACCCCGGGGCACGGGGCAGCCCGGCAGGAAACCATTCCCGAATCCCGGCTATTCCTGGCACTTGGAAAAGCCTGCCAGGAGAGCCAGGCATGCAGCACCACTGCTCCCTGGCACATCCCCTCCCTCCTGGCTGGGAGCGCAGGAATATTTCCTTGTGGAGAGCAAAAGACGCGGTTTGTGCCCAGCTCGGGGCTGTGGCAGCTCGGGGGTCACACTGTGACTGTGGTGGCTGTCAGTGCTGTCCCTTCAGTAACAGACACTGCGTGCTCCTAGCTCAGCTTCCATGAAGTTTCCCGGCCAGGCTGCAATGAACCTTCCTGGCCAGGCTGGAATCAAGCTGGGAATCGAGGCTCTGGGTCCTCAGTTAGTGCAGGAGGGATTTTGCACCACGCAGACGCTGTGGGGAGGGTGTCACAGCCCCTTTCCCSTTCCCAATGCACGCAGAGCGTTGATCCTGGCCGTGAGTGGGGGGCTGCTGCCACRGGGAGCTCCACAAATCCGTCCCCTGCCTGTGCTCCGCGTGGATTTGCCGCGGTTCAGCGCCTGGCTCGTAATTCCGTGTAATTCCTTAGGCCAAATGGGGCTGGGAGCCGGAGCCTGGCTGCCCGCCGCTCCGCAGCTAATTAATGGCCCAGGGATGAGCTAAGCGGCCAATATTGATGGTGCAGATCCGCAGCCCGGCCGGGCGGGAGGAGCACACGGGGCTCTGCTCTGGGGCTCTGCTCCCACCGCAGGGACAAACCTGGGCTCCAGGCTCGCCTGGGACCCGGCAGCCTCCACAGGGAAGGTGCTGAGGAAATTTCTAGCACTGCCCGTGATCCCAGCGAGTGCGTTCTGAGGGTATTTATCCATCAGAGCCCGGGGACACTGCTCCTTGCAGCAGAGGAGCTCCAGTTTGGACTCCTTCCTTGCTGGAGTGCAGCCTGAAAGGTTCCCAGTGCTCTGCAAAGGAGAAATTTTAAGAGGCTTTCAAACCCCCTCTGTGAATGGACACGTATTTTGCTTTGAGGGGGGATTTTTTCTCTGGAGCACAGTGAATTTTAGCATTGGTGTTTGTGAGAATAAGGGAGCAAAGACACGTGGAAAACTGGAGCACCACAGAGAGGTTTGCTGCCTCTGGAAACTTTGTTTTGTTTTTCCAGAAATTCATTTTCCTTCCAAGCAGTTGGATGGGGAGGATAATTTCCTGCTGGGTGAGGTCAGGCCRTGGCCTGGGGAAGGGGCTGAGCAGGTGCAAGGTGCAGAGCTGATCCAAGCCCAGCCTCGAAGGCAGGGGAGGCCCCAGTGTGGGGTGAGGGCTCTCCTCTCCCCTGGGCAGCAGGAATCACAGCTGGGTTTGGGATCACAGCACCAGCGAGGTTGGAAAGGCCCCCTGAGGCCGTTTCAGTCCAACCCCAGCACTGCCAGGGCCCCACAGCCCCCAGTGCTGCACCGACTCAGCTCCCGAGCATTCCCAGGGATGGGGACTCCCCCCTGCCCTGGGCAGCCCGGGCCCATCTCCTGACCCAAATCCCACGGGGTGTTCCTGGGCAGGAGCCCCCAGCAGCGTGCTGAGCCCCCAGCAGCGTGCTGAGCCCCCAGCAGCGTGCTGAGCCCCCAGCAGCGTGCTGAGCCCCCGGCAGTGTGCTGAGCCCCCGGCAGCGTGCTGAGCCCCCAGCAGCGTGCTGAGCCCCCAGCAGGAGTGGCCCGGGCAGGGCTCTGTGTTCCCCCAGCTGGGGCTGCCCCTGGATGGGGATTCCCTTCCCCACCACCTCCAGAGCGTTTTCCAGGGGTGGGGCAGCAGGGTTCACCCTGTGCTGGGGCTCCATTGCTGAGGCACTGGCAGGGCTGGGATATTTGGGTGCTTCGAGGACTCACAGCAGCCCCAGGCCCTGCTCTGGAGCCRCTCCTGGCACTGCAGGGCTTGGGCAGCTCTGTGAAGGTGCAGCAGAGGGGCCGGGGGAGCCATCCCCGCGTGGGGCTCACCTGGGTACCCCCAGAAGGGCGGAGGGGGCCCAGAGGGGCCAGACCCCACCGGGGGAGCAGGGCTGAGCAGGGAACCCATGGCCATCCTGRGCAGGGCAGCTCCCAGGCTGTCCCAGACTTTGGGATGGATGTCCCAGGCACTGCATGCCCAGATCCCAGCTGCAGGGCCATGAGCATCTGGGGCACTGGAATCCTTCTACCTGAATGTCATTCCAGGCAATCCGATTTTTTGGAGACTMYAAGTCATMATTTGTGGACTTAAACCTGAGCTGTTCATTAGCATTGGGGTGACACCRKGTTTTTAATTAATCAGTGCATTAAGTGATGCCGTGTGGGGATTTCTGAGTGAGGGGGRTGCTCACAGTGCTGGTCCCAGCGATGCCTGCCAGCATCACCAGATAAAATCAGGGGAGAATTGATTTATTTGGATTATTTTGTGAATATTTCTGCGCATGACTCCAGAGCCTGCTCCACAAGGGTGATGCTCACCTCTAGTAACCATTTCCAAATATCCTGACAGCCCCTGCTGAAACAAAGAAGGGAAATTGCAGCCCCTGGGATATTTTTTCTTATTGTCAGCACGGAAATGAGCTGCTGGAGCATCCAACTCCGAGGTCCTGTTTTCCCAGAGCACGTAGTATGTAGGTCAGGGATGTTAAAAGCTGCCATGGCTGGCTGTGGATTTTTAGACTCATCCATCCAGAGCAGGAAAATTCTCCTCCTCTTGCCCTTTGTGTCAGCTGGAATAACCATCAGCTCCCGAGCGAGCGGCGGTGGCGGTGCCCGCCCTGGGAGGGCGGAGGGCAGGCGGCTCCGGGGACCTTGGGGACATCCCCGAGCGGGGAAAGACCCCGGCGGTGGCACAGGAGAGGGTGACAGGCGCTGCTCTGGCGCTGCTGGGGCGGCTCTCTCGGGGTGCCCCCACGCTCACAAGTGTCGGGGGCGCTGGCAGAGCCCCCAGCCACAGCAACCCAAGGGGGCTGGTGCCTCGTTCAGGCTGRAACAAAAACCGCCCTCCTGCAAATGCTAAAACATTCCGTGAGGGGCTGATTTTCTACTCTGGCAATAACGTGKGGTTATGAGCTCATTGGAATTTATTTCGGGGCCTTTCTGCACATCAGGGGCCTCGGGCAGGCCAGCCCCGAGGCGGGCAGGGCCAGCGGGAGCCGGGCGGGGACACGGGCTGTGTCCCCAGGGAGAGCCGGGTGGGGACACGGGCTGTGTCCCCAGGGACAGCCGGGCGATGGTCACGAGGCTCTGGGTCCCCGGGGAAGCCGGGTGATGTCGCCCGGTGGGGTCACGGGGCTGTGGGTGCCCCTGGAGGTGCTTTGATGTTTCCCTCGGTGACCTGGAACTCTCCCCGCGTCATTATTTCGGACAGAACTCTGTGTTCCCTGGGGGCTTCCTGAGGGAAATCCCGGCTGGCCGGGTACCTGGGCATCCCCCGGGGCTGTGTCTGTGTGTCCCGCGGGGCCGGACGGACACACATCCCCCGGGGGCTGTGTCTGTGTGTCCCGGGGGCTGTCCCGGGGCTGTGTCTGTGTGTCCCGCGGGGCCGGACGGACACACATCCCCCGGGGGCTGTGTCTGTGTGTCCCGGGGGCTGTCCCGGGGCTGTGTCTGTGTGTCCCGCGGGGCCGGACGGACACACATCCCCCGGGGCTGTGTCTGTGTGTCCCGGGGGCTGTCCCGGGGCTGTGTCTGTGTGTCCCGCGGGGCCGGACGGACACACATCCCCCAGGGGGATCCCTGCCCCCGGGATCGCCTCTGCTGCCTTTGGCCAGAGCAGAGTGAGGGGGTTGGGATGCGGGGCCCGGTCCCAGGGCTGGGAGCTGCTGAGGCCATAAATGAACCAAAGCCGGGTGTAAGAGGAGCCGGGTGAGGCTGTGGGTGACTCGTGCCCTGCCCTGGGCAGCACAAACTGCCCCGGGGATGCTGAGCTGGGGCCGCGCTGGAGCTGGGGGCTCACCCCGGCACTCCCAGCCCCTGCCTGGTGCCAGGAGTGTTCCTGCGGTGCTGTCCCGCTCCTGTGCCGGGTCTGTCCGTCCGCCCGGCCCCATCCATGCCCCGCTCCCGGCCGGGATGTGACGCTCAGCCCCTGGGAAGCGCTCCCGGGCTGTTGGTGCGATGTGTCACTGTGATGGCAGAGAGGGATCATCTTGTAGGCGGAGATAAAAGGTGGTGGGAGTTTTATTATTCAAATATAAAATAACTTCCTCCTTCCCAGCACGCTGCACTTCCTGGGAAGTGTGTGGGGATAAACGGGAGCAACACACGGAGCGGGGTGGGGGGTGTGTGTGCTCGGAGGGGCCGGGCTGGGATGGCACGGGCAGGGCTGGGCTCTCAGGAGTCGGGCTGGGATCTCAGAAGCCGGGCCGGGATCTCAGGCAGAGCAGGATCAAGGATTCCGCAGGGGGCTCACACCCGTCCTCATCGGCTCTGCTGCCAACAGCCCGGGGGCTGCCACTGGCAAAACCTCCGGGGGTTCCTGGGTGTGAACTGGATCCCATCTGTCCGGGGCTGATGTGCTGGGAGGTGCCTGGGTGGGTGAGGAGGTGTTTGGCATTGGGCTGTGTGATGGATGGGGGTGTTTTGCCATGGGCATGGCTCCGTAAGGACAAAGCTTGTCCACAGGATCGGCAGTAAAAGATCCTGCACTTGAGGGATCCATGGCAGGAGTGAAGGAGCTGCATCTTCACGGGGGCCCTGAGCTGCTCCTTTGCTCCCCAAAGGTGGAAGGTGTTTCTGAAGGAGGGCTCTGCTGTGCCCTGGGCAGCCCGGAGGGGCTGGGTGAGCTCCGAGAGTGGCCAGGGGCTGGGGCTGCTGGCTCTGTCCGTGCTGCTGCAGCGGCTGTGCCCTGTCCCCCCTCATCCCGGGCTCACCCAGAGCTCCTGAGCTCGGCTGGGTCCCTGTTCCCGCACCCCCGGGCCTGGCCGGGGGCAGGGAGGGAAAAGCGTTTTGGGGTCCGTCGGTGTTTCCATGGCACAGCCGGGGGCTGCTGCCCCTGGGGCTCCAGGCAGKTTTTACCCGAGAATTCAGGTCCCTCACGAAAGGCAGCGGAGGAGCAGATGATGTCAGGATGAGCTCGTTCAGCGGGTTTGGTTTAGCCCAGTTATTCCGKGCAGTACCCGGCACTGCAGCGTGGTACCTGTTTCCTTGGAGACTGCAGGGGAGCAGAGGAGCGGCACAAACCCGGCGGCGGCACCGCGCACAATTAGCACAAACACTGCAAATGTCAAGGGAGCCTAAAAATAACCCGGCAGCGCGGCCACCCCCCGAGCCCCGGGGAGCGGGAGGGACCCGSGCGGCCGCGGGGCTCCAGCCCGAGCCCGAGGGGCTGGCAGGCAGGGATGCAGCAGGGATCGCAGCATCACCGAGGTTGGAAAAAGCCTCTAAGACCGCCAGGTCCGAGCTTTAACCCGCGGGTGGTTAACCCACAGGCCCGCAAGCTTTAACCCGCGGGTGGGGATGCAGGCCCAGCTCGGCATCCCCTGCCCGTTCCCAGGTGAGGGTGCCCCAGGCTCGGGACTGCAGCGCCCTGGACTTGGTGGGGTTTGGTGGATTGAGGTTTYCCTAAATTTAGATTTTCCCAGCAGGATTTCCCCTGGCATTTTCCTCACCGGTGGCACGGCTGTGCTGAGGGCAGCCCCTCAGGGCCCGGCTCCCGGTGTTTCCAAAGGTGTTTTTTGTCCAGCCCGTGGCGGGTCAGGAGGGGCTCTCTGTGCCCGCTGTAACCGTGCCCCTGTGCTCTCCCCCAGCACTACTTCACTGTTAACTTCAACCACGAGAACCAGAAGACGCTGGAGCTGAGGACCGAGGATGCCAAGGACTGTGACGAGTGGGTGGCGGCCATCGCCCACGCCAGGTGTGCCCCGCGGGCGGGTGGAGCTGGGCACTGCCAGAGGCGGAGCAGGACATCCCACGCCGTGCTGGGGACCCTGGTGCTGGGTGGGGGCTGTGTTCAGTCGCTCCCCTGTCCCCATCGCCACCCCGGTCCCACCCCGGTCCCAAGCTGCTGCCCCCCCGGCACTGCCTGTCCCAGCCTGGAGCCAGGGAATGCCCGACTGACCCCGGGGCTGAAAGCCCGAGGGGAGGGGATTGACCCGGGACAGCAAACCTGCTCAGGAAGGGATTCACCCGGGACAGCAAACCTGCTCAGGAAGGGGTGTCCGGGCTCCTGTCTGTGCCCTGGGAGTGCAGGCACAGCCCAGCTGCCATGGAGAGCAGAGCAGGTGCTGCTCTGGGCTGGCAGCGATCAGTGCCAGTGGGATCAGGGAATGGCAGAAACACCCTCCCCTGCAGCCCCTGCCAGCAGCAGGAGCCTGGAGGAGCTGGTGCCACACACGTCCTTCTTAAACCCTGGGGATGTGGCAGTTACAGGGGTCTGGCCACAGGCCTTTGGGGGGTCTTTTGTGACTCGTACGATGTCACCGAAGTTGGCTCTGTCCTTCCTGTTTGCCCCTTGCGGGAGCCCATTTCCCCCCCGGACGGGCCCTTTTGGAGCGTTCCCAGCTGCAGGAGCTGCCCCGGGCTGGTTCCCCCGGGGGCCTGGCAGGGACGAGCCCTCGCCRAACCCTCGCTGGGATCGCATTCTGGGCCGCGTTCCGGGGCAGGGGCTGCGGGGGAGGGACGCTCACGGCCGTGTSTGCTGCAGCTACAGGAACCTGGCGACGGAGCACGAGGCGCTGATGCAGAAGTACCTCCATCTCCTGCAGATCGTGGAGACGGAGAAGACTGTTGCCAAGCAACTCCGGCAGCAGATCGAGGACGGGGAGATCGAGATCGAGCGCCTCAAGGCCGAGGTGAAGGGCTCGGCGCTGCCCTGGGATGCGCTGACGCTCCCGGGGTGACGGTGGCAGGGCGGGGGTGTCACCCGCTGTGCTTSTGCTTCCCTTAGCGACACAGGGCTGGCCCTTCTCCCGCGGGAGGGCGGGGGCATCGCCTCCCCYGGGGCTTTTCCTGGTGCAGCAAGCGGCTGTGGCTGTGCCCCCCCAGCACTGAGCGTGTGAGGGGCTGGAGAGCATCCCTGGGAGCTGCTCCGGCACGGGAGGGCTCCCGGCAGCAAGGAGCGCTGGGGAATGGGCCGGGGAGCTGCTCCTGGCCCCTTGGGAGAGAGGAAAACAGTCCCTGTATCCCAAAAATCCAGGGAGGTTTGGGTTGGGAGGGATCCCACAGCCCGTCCTGTGCCCCTCTCTCCGTGTCCCCCTCTGGAGTCACCGCAGCAGCTCCACGTCCCTCTGGGGGCACGGGAGCTGCAGGCGGCTCTGCAGCGGGCACGGGAGCTGCAGGCGGCTCTGCAGCGGGCACGGGAGCTGTACGGGAGCTGCAGGCAGCTCTGCAGCGGGCACGGGAGCTGCACAGGAGCCGAGGACAGCTCTGCAGCGGGGCACGGGAGCCGTAGGCAGCTCTGCAGCGGGCACAGGGCACCTCGGGGATCGCTGTGACCCCACGGATGCAGTTCCTGTGTGCGGTTCCTGTGGGATCAGCCCTGCCTGCAGGTGCCCCTGGCAGCGATTCCCTCGCTGTGGAAGGGTGAGCCCAGGCCGGGCAGACGGCAGCGAGGTGCACGGATGAGSCAGCAGACGGTGCCGAGGGACACGCGTGTCCCCGGRGCGCCGGGGAGGAGGAGGAGGAGGCTCCGGAGCCGCCTGGCAGCGCGGGGGATGCTGCTCGGCGCSGGGGATGCTCTGGGGCACCGGGGGCGCTCGGCAGAGGGGGAACACTCGGTGCTAAAGGTGATGCCGGGTGCTGTGGGGGCGCCGGCAGTGGGGGATCCCCTGTTTCCTGGCCATCCCCGAGCTGCCTGACCCTGCCCTGCAGGACYGTGCCCCCCTCACTGCCGGGGCTCTGCCAGGGTGGGTGCTGGCACTGCTGGAGTGCTGGGTGGGCAGTGGGGATGGCTGTGTGGGGTACCCACATCTCCTACCCCCCCCGGGAAAATCCTCTTTCCAAGCTGTTCCCTTCTGTTCTCTTCAGCACAATCCAAATCCAGATCACATTTTCCCAGTTCCCACGTTGTGCATGGCACATGTGCTGCTTTCTTGCCTTTTCCTGACACTTTCCAAGTGCTTTTGGCCGTGGGGGCCGGGACAGGCGATGAGCAGAGGAGGGAGAGAAAGCACAGGGAGGAGCAGTGAAACCCAAAGCCGRGAGCTGATGGCTCTGGTCCCACATGGGAGGGAAGCAGCTTTGGGGGCTGCTCCCCTCCTGCACAGTTTGGAGTCCAAATGCTCARGAGTTTTCTGCCTTTTTCTCTCCAAGCTGTGTTTACTGAGTTGCTGTGAAGGCTTTTTTGGGAAGCAGGGATGGGGTTTGGGTTGGGCACCCATCAGGATTTCCAGGTCCCTGTCCYGGTGGGGTTCAGAGGTGCTGAGGAGTCGGTGACAGCTCGAGGAGCCCTGAAAGCTCTGCCAGGTCTCTTCATCTGCCTCATCCACCAGCTGAGTCCCCATCCCTGGGSGGATTCAAAAGCCTTGTGGATGTGGCACYTGGGGACAGTGGTGGGTTASTGGTGGCCTMGGCAGTGCTGAGATGGGGTGGGTTTGATGATCTCAGAGGGCTTTTCCAGCCTGCAGTGCTCACTGGCTCTGTGAGCGTGTGATGCCCATGAGGACAGAGCCAGCACAGCGTGTCCCTGTGTCTGTCATTGAGCCAGAGGCTCCCGCTGTTCCCAGGCATCCTGGCAGCTCCTGGCGTGCCCTTGGCTCCTGGGGTRCCCTTGAACCCYRGGATGTGCTCAGCCCCYGGGRTGYSCTCAGCCCCTGGRRYGYSCTCAGCCCCCGGGGTGCCCTCAGCCCTCAATCCCGGGACGCCCCCAATCCCCGGGCTGCCCTGGGAGCCCAGGACCCCTCAGTACCAGCAGCTGCTCACCCCTGTGCCCGCAGATCGCGTCCCTGCTCAAGGACCACGAGCGCATCCAGGCCAGCCAGAGCAGCGCTCCCAGCGACGACGACAGCGACATCAAGAAGATCAAGAAGGTGGGTGGCGGCCAGGGCTGGCCCCGGGGGAGCCCGGGCACGGCAGACGCGCTCCCCGCGGGGCTGGAGGAGGTGTGTGAGCAAGTGCTTCTGCCAGCAGGGGTTTGGGAGGAAAATGTTCAGCCCGAGTGGGAGCGGAGCTGTTGGCAGGGCACCCCTGCATCCCCCAGAGCACGAGCTGTCCTGGCCACTGCTGGCTCCTGCTGCACCAGACTTCTGTTCCATGGCAGTCACAGCTCCCATTTCAGCAAAGGGAAAGCCATCACCGCGGCAGCATTCCCGCAGGGAGCCACAGCCCGGCCCGGGCAGGCCCTGTCCTGGGGACACAGAGCAGGGCGTGCTGCGGGTGCCCAGCTACACAAGGAAGGGACCTTAAACCTCACCTCGCTGCATCCCCTGTCTGTGCCGGCAATGCTGCCACTGCCCCGGGCTGCTCAAAGCCCCRTCCAAGCTTCCCTTGAGCTCTCCGGGGATGGGGCAGCCCGTGCCGGGTTTAGAGGAGCTGGTTTAGAGGATTCCCAGCCCGGAGGGTCCCGAGCAGCCCCAGCGCGGGGCAGCAGCGCACGCACAGCTCGGCACAGAGCCGGGAACATCCCGGGCTCCCTGCCCGGCCCCAGCCCCGGCCCTGACCCCCGGGCACTGCTCCCTCAGGTGCAGAGCTTCCTGCGGGGCTGGCTGTGCCGCAGGAAGTGGAAGACCATCATCCAGGACTACATCAGGTCCCCGCACGCCGACAGCATGCGCAAGAGGAACCAGGTGGTGTTCAGCATGCTGGAGGCTGAGGCCGAGTACGTCCAGCAGCTCCACATCCTCGTCAACAACTTCCTGCGGCCGCTGCGGATGGCTGCCAGCTCCAAGAAGCCGCCCATCACACACGACGATGTCAGCAGCATTTTCCTCAACAGGTGAGACCCGTTCCGGGAGCTCTGTGGAATCCCAGCAGCTCTGCCCTTCCTGGTGCTCAGAGCCAGGGCTCCATCAGCTCCAGGAACCTCTGCACTGTCCCCCAGCCAGCCCAAGGCTGCCCCGCTCCCCCTGGGCTGGGGATTTTGCCTAATTCCTCGTTGTTTACCTCTCAATCGTCTGTCTGTTCYTGGTTTGGCTCAGTCCTGTCTCGGTTCCTCTTCCAGTGAAACGATCATGTTTTTGCACCAAATTTTCTACCAAGGCCTGAAGGCACGGATCTCCAGCTGGCCCACGCTGGTGCTGGGTGAGTGCTGCYKCCTCCTCCTCCTCCTCCTGCTGCTGCTCCTTCTGTGTCTGCAGCTCCACGGGCATTTGCCAACCAGCAGCAGAACCCGCTGCACGCCCTGTCCTCGCCTGGTCACATCAGGCACAGAGGAACAACCCCAGCCTGACCARATTCTGGCTTTCCTGGGAGGTGGGAGGTGGGGCTGGGCCGTGCACAGGGAGGCTGCAGCTGGAGAACATCTCTGTGTCCATCAGACCCTCTTTAAACCCAGACTGGGCAGAGCTGGGGGGCACCAGGAGCAGGAGGCCTGGCTGGGGCTCAGGGGGCTCAGGGGGCTCAGGGGGCTCAGGGGGATCAGGGGACTGTGCCGGGCTCTGGGGCTGCAGCATCCCACCCTGGAACTGCCCCTACTGTGCCTGCAGCCGACCTGTTCGACATCCTGCTGCCCATGCTGAACATCTACCAGGAGTTTGTGCGCAACCACCAGTACAGCCTGCAGATCCTGGCGCACTGCAAGCAGAACCGCGACTTCGACAAGCTGCTCAAGCACTACGAGGCCAAGCCCGACTGCGAGGAGAGGACCCTGGAGACCTTCCTCACCTACCCCATGTTCCAGGTGACCGCTGGAGCCAGGGCTGGCCCTGGGAGCGCCAGGGGAGATGGGATGGACAGTGCCAACCCCATTCCCACAGCTGGCGTTGGATGGGGGAAGGCAGAGCCTGGGGCTGGTGGTGCCACACGGCTCTGGGGCCTGCCTGGGCCATCACTGAGGGAGGGCTCTGGGTGCTGCTGGCTCCCCAGTTACCCTACACCTCTGGGACTGGGACAGCAGGCTCCTGGCACAGCCCCACGGTGTTCCCCCTCTTCATTCAGCTTTGGCATGAGGAGCTTTGAAGCTTTGACTGCTCAGGCCGGGGTGTCCCTGGCCAGGTGTCCCCAGCCATGGCAGGAGCAGCCCAGGGTGGGCCCCTGCTGTCCCCAGAGCCCCCCTGACCTGTGCTCTGCCCCTCGTGCTGCAGATCCCCAGGTACATCCTGACCCTGCACGAGCTGCTGGCTCACACGCCCCACGAGCACGTGGAGAGGAACAGCCTGGATTACGCCAAGTCCAAGCTGGAAGAGCTGTCCAGGTGAGAGCTGCTGGTCCCTCCCTGGGCTGTGGCACGGCTCCTGGCTGCCCCTGGCCAGGGCAGTGTTTSCCGGGGCTCCTGGGTGATGAAATGAGGGCTTTGGGGGCCTGGGATGGCTCCTGTGCCTGGTTCTGGCCCCTGTTCAGGGCAGGACGGGTGGGGCTGCCCCATGGGAAGGCACTGAGTGCCTCTGAGATCTCCACAGGAGCACTTGGGAATTGGCCATAATTCCCTGGCTTTTATCCTCTTCCTCCCCAGCCCATGGAGTGTTCTGGATGTCAGTGCCAAACCCACCCACCCACTTGAAGTTCTGTCAAGAGATTCCATCCCTTTTGCCACTCCTCAAGGAGCAGGGATATCAGAGGGGCCTGGTGATGGGGGGATCTGTCTGCCCTAAATCTGAATGCTGTGATTTCCAAGCACTCCCATTTCAGTGTTTATCAGCTGGAGGCACAGTCTGGGCAGATGTGCAGGTCACCTTGGGGCTCTGGCTCTGTCTGAGTGGAATCTGCTGCAATTCCCTGACATTCCTTCAGTTTGGGTTTCACCTGGTGCAGCCCCACCACCCATCCCGAGGGGTTGGGAGAACCTGTGCAGGTCCCACCTCAGCTCCTGTTTTCCTCCTCTCCATCCTTCAGGATAATGCACGATGAAGTGAGCGAGACTGAAAACATCCGCAAAAACCTGGCGATMGAGAGGATGATCATCGAGGGCTGTGAGATCCTGCTGGACACCAGCCAGACCTTCGTCAGGCAAGGTCTGTGCCAGAGCCAGCTCCCGTGCCCTGTGTGCTGACCCACCCACGGCCCTGCCCTGTGAGATTTAACAGCACAGCTCCGTTCTGAGTTTGGCTGATCAGCAGCGCATCACTTTTGGGCAGTTCTGGGCACTTTTGTGGCTGCCCTTTTCCCCACCTCGGTGTGGGAGGGGCTCTGTGGCTGTTCCCGGTGCCCCGGGGAGGCAGCAGGAGCACGGCAGTCCCGGAGCACGGCAGTCCCGGAGGATCGCCCTGGGATGGGGCACAGGGAGGGCTGGGACCCGTGCCGGTGTCCCCAGCTGTGCTGCCCATGGCTGGGGGTGGTGGCGGCCCCTGGGGACACAGCGGAGCTGTCGGGGCTGACGCTTGTCCCCCGCAGGTTCCCTGATCCAGGTGCCGATGTCGGAGAAGGGGAAGATCACGCGGGGCCGCCTGGGCTCGCTGTCGCTCAGGAAGGAGGGCGAGCGGCAGTGCTTCCTCTTCTCCAAGCACCTCATCATCTGCACCCGCGGCTCCGGGGGCAAACTGCACCTCACCAAGGTGAGCGGGGACCCCGCGGGGCGGCGGCGGCGGCTCCCGGGCCGTGGGGACGGGCACAGGATGGCCAGGCTGTGTCCCGGGCTGTGTCCCGGTTGTGACCCCGTTGTGTCCTGGCTGTGTCCCTGGCTGTGTCCCGGTTGTGTCCCGGTTGTGACCCCGTTGTGTCCTGGCTGTGTCCCTGGCTGTGTCCCGGTTGTGTCCCGGTTGTGACCCCGTTGTGTCCCGGCTCTGGCCCGGGCTGTGTCCCTGAGCTGTGACAGTCTGTGTCCCGGTTTGTTGACAGCCTGTTCTGGAAGAAGCTGCAATCACAGCCCGGGCTGTCTGGAGCTCTCCTGGCTGCTCCGGTGCCTCCCTGGGCCCCCGTGCTTATTTGGGCAAGTTTGGCAGTTAATTGAGCAAGAATCTTACAGAAATTGCTTGTTACTGGCATTAAATTATCAGTTTGAAGAATTACAGTCCGTGGCAAAGAGCTGATAATTGCAACAACAGACTTTGGGAAAATTAAATTTAAAGCTCTTATTAAATAATTTATAAACAAATTACTTGATCAGTTTGACAAGGAAAACCCAGCGATCCCAGCAGGCAGGGATTTTTTTTCCCAGTGAAAGCAGGCGCTGGGAGTGTCCCCCTGCCCTGGGCTGTGTGTGCCCTGCTGGGACACCGAGCTGTCCCCACCCCTGGCCTGGGGACAAGGACGGGGGAACGGCCAGCCCGGGGGGTTCTGCTGCTGGAGCCTGGCTCCCGCCCCGGGGGGGGCTGTGCTGGGGCCGGGGGGTCCCCGGAGCCCCGAGCTGAGCCCCCCCTGCCCCCTGCAGAACGGAGTGATCTCCCTCATCGACTGCACGCTGGTGGAGGAGCCCGAGAGCACCGACGAGGACGGTAGGTGGGGAGGTGCTGCGGGGTGGGTGGGGCTGGGGGCAGCAAATTCAGGTGCCGGTAGGTTCGAGGAATCCACTACTGAGGTTTATTTAGATTAGGGGATTAATTAGATTAATAATTTACTGTGAACCAAGCAGGCTTAGACAGACCTGACCTTCCTGGGACAGCCAAAAATTCAGAGAAACCTGAATAAACCCTCCCTGAAACCTGACTAAAGCCCTTGCTGGGGGAGAGGGGATGGGAAAGGCTTTCCCATCACTGTGTGGGCTTTTCCTGCTCCAAAGCCAAAACATCAGGACAAGACATTGACCACCTCGACTTCAAAATCGTGGTGGAGCCGAAAGATTCCTCATCCTTCACYGTCATCCTCGTGGCCTCGTCCAGGCAGGAGAAGGCTGCGTGGACCAGTGACATCAGCCAGGTAGGAGCCAGCAGGGAGGGGGTTCTCGGGGTGAGGAGCTGCATGGGGTCCCTGTCAGGGGTCCCTGCCGTGGGGTCCCCCCTGGGCGGGTCCCTGCCGGGCTGTGGCACCGGTTTGGGCACACAGGTTGTGGCCCCCCCGCCTGCCCCGTGCCTAGGTTGGCACCCCGGGGGCTCTCCTGGGGTGTCAGGACCCGCAGGGAGCMGGGATGTGCCTGCTCGGGGGAAAGCCAAGCCCTGACCCTGCACCGCTCCCGCAGTGCGTGGACAACATCCGCTGCAATGGGCTGATGATGAACGCCTTCGAGGAGAACTCCAAGGTCACCGTGCCCCAGATGATCAAGTGAGTGTGGGAGGGGGCTGGGACACGGCTCCTGTGGTGGCCAAACGCTGCCRGGAGCCTCGGGASCCCCTGGGACCMCCCCATGRGCTCCATGGCTGTTCCAGTGYRGTGAYTGGGAGGTGGATGMGCTGCTGAGGGATCTGTGTGTGCCTGGGGAGGTGGGAATGGCAAAGGGGAGAGTTTGGAGAAAATAACCAAGTAAAGAGAGGCTAAAAGTGCCAGAAGGGAGGGGCACGGGGCAGTCATCCCTGCAGGTCCTGGGGTGCAAAGGGGATGTGTGTGGGATGAGGGGGGCTGGTCCCAGATGGGGCAGCACRGGGGTGTTCCTGCCCCATTCCCTGCTGCCAGCACTGAGCAYTCCRYCYRTTCCAGGCTGTGRATTCCCAGTTTTTCCCCTGGGAGCATCCCCACCCGTGTTTTTTTTCCCTGGGGACACCCCATAGGGACAGGGCTCCTTCCTGCACCCCTTCCCGTGGTCTCTTGGTTTCGTTCCAGGCTGGAACCACAGAAATCTCGTTTCTCTGCAGGTCTGATGCCAGCTTGTATTGTGATGATGTTGACATTAGGTTCAGTAAAACGATGAATTCCTGCAAGGTCCTGCAGATCCGCTATGCCAGCGTGGAGCGGCTGCTGGAGAGGCTGACGGACCTGCGCTTCCTGAGCATCGACTTCCTCAACACCTTCCTGCACTCGTACCGCGTCTTCACCACCGCCCTCGTGGTGCTCGACAAGCTCATCACYATCTACAAGAAGCCCATCAGCGCCATCCCCGCACGGTGAGGCCGCCCTGTCCCTGGTGTCCCCCTGGGGCTGTCCCCGCTCCCCCCGGGCTGCGGCACCCCCAGACAGGGCAGGGAGATGGAGCCGAGCCCCGCGGGTGTCCCCGCTCCTGGGAGGGCTCTGCTGTGCCAGGGGGGATCCCCACATCCTCCCGGTGCCGGCTCAGCCCCTCCCTGTGTCCCCAAGGTCCCTGGAGCTGCTSTTTGCGAACAGCCAGAACAACAAGCTGCTCTACGGGGAGCCCCCCAAGTCGCCCCGGGCCAACCGCAAGTTCTCATCTCCGCCGCCGCTGTCCCTGAGCAAGTCCTCGTCGCCCAGCCGCCGGAGGAAGCTGTCCCTCAACATCCCCATCATCACCGGCGGCAAGGCGCTCGACCTGGCCGCCCTCAGCTGCTCCTCCAACGGCTACGCCGGCGTCTACTCCTCCATGGCGCCCTTCAGCAAGACCACGCTGGACATCAACAAACTCTACGTGTCCGGCAGCTATCCCAACAAAATCCCCGACGAGGGGGAGGCGGCCTCGGAGAAGCAGGAGGAGTCGCTGCCAGGCAAGCCAAGTGAGTGCCTGCGGGTCTGGGGCAGTTCAGGGCACGCACACAGAGCTCCTGCCTCCTGAAACCACAGTGATTTCTAATGACAAAAGCAAAAAAAGCACCCAAATCCCCCCCCCCCCCCACCTTGAAGAAAAATCCTGTTTGGAAACATCCCACAGAAACAGAACTCTGCACCTTTCCTACACACGGTGGCTGCACCCAAAGGGAACGGGCCAGACCTCAGGAAAATGGGGAAGAACTGAAAGGTTCTAAAGGCTGTACCTGTGTGCAGTGGGTGTAAAGGGGATCCCTGTTCCTCCAGGCTCAGAGGTGTCTGTCAGGGAGGAGTCGGACACAGATCCCAACCACAGCGATGAAGCAGAAGCTGAAGCTTCCCCAACGAAATCTCCAACGACTCCCAAGTCCATCAAGTGCAAAAATTCATCAGGTAGGGAGTGGGGCCCGGGGGGTGCCCGTGTGTCGGGGGGCTGGCACGCGTGGGGGGCGGTCTGGGCAGCAGCAGTGCCCACAGGGGCCCTGGGTTTCTCCTGCCGCAGAGTTCTCGCTGTTCTCCTACAACAACGGCATGGTCATGACGTCCTGCCGGGACCTGGACAGCACCCGCAGCGCCCTGTCCGCCACCTCTGCCTTCGCCATCGCCACGGCCGGGGCCAACGAGGGCACCCCCACCAAGGAGAAGTACCGCAGGATGTCCCTGGCCAGCGCAGGTACCGCCCCCGGGGACGGCCCATTTCCACAGGGAATTCCCTCCGGGCACGTTCCGGCTGGGGAGAGCCCCAGAGCCTGCTCCGGGTCTGTCCTGGGCACTGCCCGAGGGATGTGCAGGTCACACCTGGCCCCAGGTGTCCCCCTGCCTGGCCCCAGGTGTCCCCCTGCCGCAGCAGCTCAGGGGTGCTGGGGAAGAGGGTGTTCCCGTACAGCCCTGGCTGAGGGGGCTGTGCCGTGCTGAGGCGCCTCTGGCAGTTTCAGGCTTCCCGACGGACCAGAGGAACGGAGACAAGGAGTTTGTGATCCGCAGAGCGGCCACCAACCGCGTCCTGAACGTGCTGCGGCACTGGGTGTCCAAGCACTCGCAGGTGGGCAGGGCTCCCTCCTACTCCCCTCTCCCCTCTCCCCTGCCGCCGGGAGTTCAGCTGCACGCTGGCTGCCTCAGCCAATTCGGCATCGAGGTTTTGGTGAAGGAGTGTGGATGGTGAGGAGCAGGAGCTGGGATCCCAGAGCTCACATCCCGGTGTTTGCACAGCTGGGGTGCACACGAGGGGCAGTCTCTGGGTTTGGGGCGCTCAGGATGGGGTCAGGGAGCTGGGAGCTGTCCCTGCTGTCCTGTCCCTGGTGGCTGGGGCAGTGGGAGCAGTGCCCTGCTGGCTGTCACTGGGAACTCACCCAGCTCTCCAGGGCTGCCGATGCAGTGGAACTGAGCGAGCCTGCTGCCTCCCTGTGCTGGGATTTTGCCGGGAAGGGGCGGCCCCTTCCCCAGCTGGGTGTCAGAAGCAGCTCTGCTGGGATCGGTGTCACTCCCAGCACAGTGACCCGTGTGGCCTTGGCAGGACTTTGAGACCAACGAGGAGCTGAAGTTCCGGGTGATTGGCTTCCTGGAGGAGGTCATCCATGACCCCGAGCTCCTGACGCAGGAGAGGAAAGCGGCCGCCAACATCATCAGGTGAGGGGCTGTGGGCAGGACGTGCCTTCTGCTGGTACTGCTGGCACTGCCCGCTGCTCCTGCCCTCACCTGGCATCGCAGCAGGCACCAGGGCTCCAGGAGGGGCTGTGCCAGGGGTTGGGAGGGGCCAGGGACATGAGGCCATGCTGCTCTGTGGGCTCTGCTGTTTCCCAGCTGCACTAATCCTGGCTTTCCCTGCCACAGGACCTTGACGCAGGAGGATCCAGGAGACAACCAGATCACCCTGGAGGAGGTGGTGCAGATGGTAAACACTCCTTCCTTCCTTCCCTCCCTGCCTGCCCCCATGGTGGAGATAGAGCCCTGGGAATGTGCCCTGGATTTGGAGCCCCCAGGGTGGCTGCAGAGCACTTGCTGCTCTCATGCATTGAAAAAACCCAACCAAACCTGTTCCCAGAAGAGCACAAGAACCACTTGAAACTGTCCTGGAACACCTGAAACACCCAAGATTCTGTCCCCTGGCTCTGCTGGTGGCTTCTGGGTGGGGCCAGTCCCTCCTGGGCTTTGTTTGGGCTGTTGCCCACAACTCTGTGTTCTGGAAACTTCCTCTGAAGAGGAGAGAACAAAAAAGCCCTGAGGGCTTCACTCTGCCCCTCAGGCTGCAGTGACCTGCAGGACGTGGGGGTGCCCTGGTTTGGGGTGCACATCCTGAGCAGGGGCTGTGTTGTGCTGACCCTCGGTGCCTGCAGCCCCCTGCCCTGCACAGGTACCCCCTGCCCCGGGGCTCTGCTGGGCTCTGCCCCACAGCTGCACCCCTGGTGCCCCTGCAGCCTCTCCAGGGGCCCTGGAGCTGCAGAGGAGCCCAGACAGAGTTTGCTTGCTGGAGCTTTCACAGTGCCTGTCCCAAGGGCTTGTGCAAAGGGCTGTTGCTTTGTGCTGGGCTCTTGTGTGTGTTGATCTTGGGGGTTCCTCTGTGTCATCAGAGCTCTTTGGGGTTTATTTGGGCGGGATTTGGGTTTGTGTTCAGGGCCTRTGGGARCTCCTGCCTGGTGAGCACCATTGTTCCTCTGTCCCACAGGCAGAGGGGGTCAAAGCAGAACCCTTTGAGAACCACTCAGCCCTGGAGATCGCAGAGCAGCTGACCCTGCTGGATCACCTGGTCTTCAAGAAGATCCCCTATGAGTGAGTGATCCCCATGGGCCAGGGAAGGTGGCTCTGGTCACCCAGGGCAGCCTGGCTGGGCTGAGCCCAGAGAGTGCAGAGCCTTCCTGGGCTTTGCCAGCAGCCCAGACTTGGCCCAAGTGCAGATCTGAGTCCTGATCCTGTGGCTTCTCTGCTGGCGTGCCCAAGGAGCCCCTCCCACAACACCACACTCTCAGCCACATCCACGGGGTCCCTTTCCAGCAGTGTGGGGATCTCCATCCTGAGTGTGTGGAGCTTGCAGGGCTTGCACATCCCATAACAGCGGGAAATCAAAGCTGACCTGAGCACTGTGGTTTGCAGGGAGTTCTTTGGGCAGGGCTGGATGAAGCTGGAGAAGAACGAGAGGACTCCGTACATCATGAAGAACACGAAGCACTTCAATGATGTAGGTACAGGGGGTGGGCACAGGGGGGGCAGCTCGGCCCCCCGGCCCCAGGGCAGGCTGTGAGGGTCTCCCTGCCTCGGGAACCCGTGCGGGTGGGGCTCTTCCTGCTGCAGCCGCTCCTCCGGGGAAACCTCAAACCCGCTGCGGGCTGGGGGACACGGAGCCGTGCCCAGGGTCAGGCTGAGGCTCGGCGCTGGGTGTCCCCAAGGTCAGCAACCTGATCGCGTCCGAGATCATCCGCAACGAGGAGATCAACGCGCGCGTCAGCGCCATCGAGAAGTGGGTGGCGGTGGCCGACATCTGCCGCTGCCTGCACAACTACAACGCCGTGCTGGAGATCACCTCCTCCCTCAACCGCAGTGCCATCTTCCGCCTCAAGAAAACATGGCTCAAGGTCTCCAAGCAGGTGGGGCTGGCCCCTCGCCGGGCGGGGTGGGAGGCGCTGGGAGGGAGCGACACAGCGGGGAAAGGGTYTCAGGGGGTTCTCAGGAGGGAGGGGGAGTGCAGGCAGACCCTGCCTTGGAGCTGGGTTTGCTCATGGAATCACAGGATTGTTTGGGTTAGAAAAGCTCTCTGAGACCRTGCAAGTGCCACTGTTCCCTCAGCACTGCCGAGGCCACCCCTGACCCCTGTCCCCAAGTGCCACATCCAGGTATCTGTGAAATCCCTCCAGTGACTCCACCACTGCCCCGGGCAGCTGTGCCAGGCTGGACAGCCTCGAAGAGAKTTTCCAAATATSCAGTCTAAACCCTCTCCTGGCACAACTCCTTTTCCCTTGTCCCATCACTTGTTACCTGTGAGAAGACATTGGCCACTGCAAGCCAGACCTTTCCCAGAGAGCCCCTGTAGCTGCGCACACACACACACACACACACACACACAGGCTCTCTTTGGTTTTCTGAGCTCCTCGGACCCGTTCTGGGTGAGCAGGATGAATTCCTGTTTGAGGTGTGGGGTACAGGAGTAGCTGGCACTCACTGGTGCCAGGATCAGGTGTTTTTGCTATAAAATGACAAACTGTGAATGAAAACAGGCGCTGGCCAGGGCAGAGGGGGGAGCAGGGGGAGGCACAGCCAGGGCACAGCTGTACCTGCAGAGGTGTAGGAACAGCTGGTGGGGTGATGTGCCCTGGGCAGGGTGGGATGGAAGTGACCCCCCCAGCTGCAGGGAGAGGGGTTCTTTGGGGCCCCACGAGCAGCACTTTGGTTTCTTGCAGACAAAGGCTCTGATTGATAAGCTCCAGAAGCTGGTGTCGTCAGAGGGCAGGTTCAAGAACCTGAGGGAGGCACTGAAAAAGTGAGTGAATGGTGCTTCTCCTCCTCTCCCACGGYTGCTCCTGGCTGTTGTGGGCTGTGGGGGAACCTGAGCTCTGCTCCCAGCATCGCTCACAGCCTGCACTGAAGGGGTCCTGCTGAGCCAGCACAGTGGCTGGCAAAGTGATTCCCAGGACTGAGCTGCTCCTGCAGTTTCTGGTTTGCCCCTGCAGTTGTGACCCTCCGTGTGTCCCCTACCTGGGCATGTACCTGACTGACCTGGCGTTCATTGAGGAGGGCACCCCCAACTACACTGAGGATGGCCTGGTGAACTTCTCCAAAATGAGGATGGTGAGTGCTCATGGGCACAGGGGCCTGGGCTGCTGTGGCTGTGGCCAGGGCTGTGTCCCCTCAGCCCTCACCTGCACAGCACCAGGAGGCCACAGGTGTCCCCTGCACACACCTGGGGCTGTTCCAAATGTCTGGAAGGGACAAAAAGGTCTCTGCCTTGTGCTGTGCTGGGAGCCCCAGCCCTCCTGGGCCCTGGGATGGGTTCCCTGGGTGCTGGCTGAGCCATGAGCACCCTGTGTGTTTCCTCCCCGCACAGATCTCACACATCATACGGGAGATCCGCCAGTTCCAGCAAACCTCCTACAAGATCGAGCACCAGCCCAAGGTACAGCCTTGTCCCCAGAGCCAGGGGCGTGCTCTGCTCCTCACCTCTCTCAGCTTTCAGCAGCTGCAGGGGCTGGGGGGAGGCTGTGGGGGCTCCAGCAGGCTCCCCCCGTGGCCCCAGGCAGTGGCAGCAGAGCATTTGCTGCGGAGGGACAGGCTCGGGGTGCTCAAGGTTCACACCCTGGACACGCTGGCTCTTCAGGGGCAGCAGCCCCTCCCCAGGGAGCAGAGAGTGTCCTGCCCTCCCCTGTGGCAGGCACCGCCCGTTCCCCAGGGCCCGGTGCCTCGGGGCGCCGCTCACGGCCCCGCTCCGTCCCCAGGTGACGCAGTACCTGCTGGACCAGTCGGCCGTGATGGACGAGGAGAGCCTTTACGAAGCTTCTCTGCGGATAGAGCCCAAGCTGCCTTCCTGAGCGCGGCCCTGTACACTCGCCCCACCGCCCTGTACATAGCCACGTTCCATGGACACCGCCCCGGAGTGACTCCCAGTCTGTGCTTCTCCGAGCATCCCGCCCCCGCCCCCGGCCGCGCTGCACCTCGCGTAGGATTCCCCGCCCCGGTTAAGGTTTAACGCATCGACACTTCGCCGGAGTCCCGGGTTCTTTCCCGATGATGTCACTTTTGTCATTTGTTCCTCCCGGGGGGCTGGCGGTCGGGCAGGTGAGTCCCCGTGTCCCCGCGGGGCMGGCGAGCCCTGTGTCCCCCACGGGGCTCCGGGGCAGCACAGAGCAGCTCTCACTCGGACAGTGCTGGCCGTGACACCCGCGGCAAACTCTGTAAGGTGGGAGAAGGGAACGCATTAAAGGTTGTCCCTCGGTGTGAGCTGCCCTCTGTGTGTGTGCCACCCTCGTGCTGGCCGGGCACGGGGCGCCCCGGCTGCCGCCCCGCTCCCTCCGAAGTCGGGAAGATGGAAGCATCCCCTCGCCTCTCCTCGCTGCATCCGGCTCCTGTTGATATGCTGTAGATCCGTGCCCTTGTGCCCACTCTGAGTACCATGACGTAGAGTTAGAGATGACGAGTGTTTTTATTACATCTACTGTAATCCTGGCTAACCACCCGCTAGCAGGATATAGTAATGTAGTGCTTATTCTGTGAATAGTACCTGGGTTTTTTACATTGTACAGTCCCTGACACGGTTCCCCGGCAGTGGCAGGCATGCTCCACTCACACAACACTTGCTGTAAGCAATACCTCGTGGTATGGGAATTCTCTTTCAAGCCCTAAAACTATTTCAACTTACAGCTTGTTTGGGAAAAAAAAAAAAAGAAGATATTTCCATTTTTTTTGTAAAAATATATGTTTCCTGATTACCTCTTGCTAATAAATCTATTCTATCTCAGGGTGAACCGGGGTTTGTGATAGTTTTACGGGCGGGATAACGCCGGGCCCCGCCCATTCCCGGAGCCACGCCCACTCCAATGCCACGCCCACTCCCGATGCCACGCCCACAGAACGCCCCGCCCCCTGGCCCGCCCCCTGGCAGCGGCTCGGCCCCTTTCGGCTCCGTTCGGCCGCGCTCGGCTCGGCTCGGCTCGGCTGGGCCCGCTTCGGCGCCGCTCGCTCCCGCCCGGTTCGGTTTGGTTCGGTTCTGTTCGGTTTGGTTCGGTTCTGTTCGGTTCGGCCCGGCGCGGCCATGGGCTGGCCCGTGCTGCTGGCCGCGGCCGCGCTGCTGGCCCCCGCCGCCGCCTGGGAGCCCTCGGCACAAGGTACAGGGGCACCGGGAGGGCAGGAGGCCCCTTGGCACGGCTCGGCTCGGCTCGGCTCGGCTCGGGCCCGGCTCCCCGGTGCGCGGGGAGGCGATGGCGGCAGAGCCGCGCCGGTGCCGCCGCTGACGCGCCCGTTCCCGTTCTCTCCCGCAGAGGAGCGGCTGTTCCAGGCTTGGATGCTGCAGGTGAGGCTCGGGGCGGGCGCTGCGCGGTCCCCGGGGCCCCGGGCCGGCCTGACCCGCCGTGTCCCCGCAGAACGAGCGGCGGTACAGCCCGCACGAGTACCCGCGCCGCCTGCGCATCTTCCTGGACAACAAGCGGCGCATCGAGGAGCACAACGCCGGCAACCACAGCTTCCAGAGTAGGAGCTCCCATCCCTGCCTGCCTGCCGCCCTCGCAGCGCCGCGCCTCGCTCACCAGTGTCCCCTTTTCCCCCTTTAGTGGGCCTGAACCAGTTCTCGGACCTGACCTTCGCGGAGTTTAAGAAGCTGTACCTGTGGAGCGAGCCCCAGGTAAGTGCCGGGAGTGCGGGAGGGCAGGGGAGGAGGGGGAGGTCCGGGGTTCTGCAGTGCCCTGCACCCGCTGCTGGCCCTGCACCCGCTGCTGGCCCTGCACCCATCGCTGTGCTGCCTGCGATGTGCCCCGATAAGGTCACATCCTGTGCCACCAGCACACAGCGAGCTGTGAGCCCTGTTCCCCACCCTCACGGCTCTCAGCTGCCTCCCCCCTGCCTGCAGCCGAGCTGTCCGTGTGCTGTCAGCTCCCTGAGCACTGCGGGGCTCCCGCTGCCGTGCCCGCTGTGCCTGGGCTGGTCACCAGCCCCACCCCGGCGAGGGTGGCTGCTGTGGGCTCAGCACAGCCCTCCTGCCTGCCCTGCAGAACTGCTCAGCCACCAAGGGGAACTTCCTGCGCAGCTCGGGGCCCCATCCCGACTCCATCGACTGGAGGAAGAAGGGCAATTTCGTGACGCCTGTGAAAAACCAGGTGAGGAGTGTGAGATGTGCCCCGGGCAGGGGCTGAGCACAGCTGCCAGCAGGCACTGGAGGCTCTGCACTGCTGCCATGCCCCTGTGCCCAGCGTTCTGGGGAGCCTGCAGCACCTCCCAGAGCAGCTCCTCTCCTGTTCCTCACTCAGGGTGCCTGTGGGAGCTGCTGGACCTTCTCCACCACGGGCTGTTTGGAGTCTGCCATTGCCATTGCCATGGGAAAGCTGCTGTCTCTGGTAAGGGATTTTCCTGGGCTTGGGCAGAGCCTTTCTGGGGGCAGGATGGAGCCAGAGGGGCTGGAGGCTGCTGGGAGCAGGAATGGGGAAAGGAGCTGTGCCTGGCCTTGCCAGCAGGCTGGGGCCCCTCTCTGCTGGCAGCACATTTCAGCTCCTGGAGGATTTAAATTCCTGAAGAACTAGAAAGACAGTAGCCACTTACACAACTTAGTAGAATAACTGAGGGTTGGGTGTGTTGAAAATAAACGTGACCTTTGGAAGACATTTCAGCCAGTCCTTCTTGGGGGAGGATGGATTCCTGGCAGGCATGGGGAGGAATGCCCCTGGCAGCCAGGGCTGCTGGCTCCAGGGCTTCCTTCTCTGCCTCCCTGGGACCCAGAGCCACTTCCAGGTGACTCCCAGTGGGTGAGCAGGCAGCTTCATGGTTAAAGCAGTGCTGTGGTGGTGGTTACAGCAGCTGCACAGAGAAACCAGCTCTCAGTTCCTGCTGTGCTTTTTGTGTCACTGAGCTGGGCACAGGTGTGGGACAGGCACTGACTCAAACCCTTCTCTGCAGGCAGAGCAGCAGTTGGTTGATTGTGCCCAGGCCTTCAACAACCATGGCTGCAGTGGGTAAGTGAGAGACAGTCAGAAGACCAGAAATTAGAGTATCTTACATCCTGTGATGGACAGCCTTCCTCAAGATCTAGTGTCAGGATCCTTCCACAAAATGGAGTGGCTTTTGTCTTCTCTTGGCTGCAAAGTGTCAGGGAAAGCACCTTTGGATTTGGTTGCTTATTTTAGTTTCACCCTCCCTAGAGGTGAAGATGTTTCACTAAATCTCCAGCATTTCCCAACCTCTGTTGTTCCTCATTTGTTAGTTTTTATCTGAGCTGTTTTTCAGTCAGCAGCCATAGGCTGGGCTCTGATGGGCTCTGGGACAGCAAGGGGACTCCTGGCTGTTGCTCTTCCCACGGTCACTCACATCTCGTGGCACTGAGCAGAACCCACAGAAACTTCAGCTTCCCCTTGGGCAAGTTCCTCCTACCTCTGCTAGAGAAGGCAGAGGACAGCTTTCTGACAACTTCTGTTTTCTGTGAGATAAGCTGTCCTAGAGGGACACTCAGAGCTGAGCAAAGCCACTCCTGGTGCTTTCCATTTTCTTGTGACTCCTCCTTAGGCGTTCCCACATCAGCACTCCCTGATCATCTCTCTTCTCTTCCCTCCTGAGCTGTGCTTCTGGAAGGTGGCCAGGGAGGGGAGCAGCTGCTTGCTGGAGATGTGGTTCTCTCAACGTTCCCCAGCCAGGCTGGGCATAGAGCACCAAAAACCCCTTTCAGCACGTGAGGCTGGTGCTGTGTGGGGCAGCTGATCCCATCAGGGCTCCTGGTGTTCTCCAGGGATCTGGAGAATGAGGTGTGGCCATGCCAGACAATCCCAAGCAGGGAGATGCTGCAGGAACAGGCTGGAGTTGGTGCCTCTGGAGGCTCTGGGATGGACACTGCCCTTCCCTGTCTCCCTGGCTGGTGGGAGTGGTCTGCAGAGGGGGAATGGTGATGGCTTTGCCCTGCAGAAGCTGCAGTGTTACCATGCTAACAGAGTGGTGTTCCTGGCAGGGGCCTGCCGAGCCAAGCCTTCGAGTACATCCTGTACAACAAAGGGCTCATGGGGGAGGACAGTTACCCCTACCACGCCAAGGTACTGCCAGCACAGCCCCAGCCCTCGTGGCACTGCAGGGCCTGCCACAGGCTCCAACTGCTCCTCTCTGTCCCCACAGAATGGCACCTGCAAGTTCCAGCCAGAGAAGGCCATTGCCTTTGTCAAGGATGTCATCAACATCACACAGGTGAGGCCCCCAGGGCTGTGTTTCCAAATTTCTRGGGCTGTGCCAGGAGAAGGTGTGGGATGCCCAAGGTGTGCTGGGCTCAGCAGCTGGAGCTGCAGCCTGTGTGCTGCTGGAGAGAGAGAGAGAGCTGCTGTGCACAGCCCTGCTCTGTTGCAGCTGGAGCTGCAGCCTGTGTGCTGCTGGAGAGAGAGAGAGAGCTGCTGTGCACAGCCCTGCTCTGCTGCAGCTGGAGCTGCAGTTCAGTGACTGTTCCCTGCTCTGGAGCTGCAGCCTGTGTGCTGCTGGAGCTGCTGTGCACATCCCTGCTCTGCTGCTGGAGCTGCTGTGCACACTCTGCTCACCTTTTGGAAGGTGGCACCGAGGAGGTGCAGGAGCCAGAACACAGCCCCTGGGTTCCTGCCTGCCTCCCACCCCCAGGCTGGCCCAGAGCCCTGGTTCTCATCTCACAGCTCAGCCCTTGGCTCCCTGCTCATGCAGGAAGGCAGGGCTGTCCCTCCCTGTGCCCTGGCTGCAGGAGCTGGCCCCAGCACAGGCAGGGGGTGAGGGCAGAGCCTGGATCCTCCCTCTCTTTGCAGTATGATGAGGATGGCATGGTGGAAGCTGTGGGGAAGCACAACCCAGTGAGCTTTGCCTTTGAGGTGACGGGTGACTTCATGCACTACAGGAGAGGAGTGTATTCCAAGTGAGTGTGTGAGCCTCACCTGGGGAGACTGAGCTCCAAGGTGGATTTAGAGTGCATGGAATAATTGATGCTCCAGTGCTTTCAGCCCAGRGCAGCTGTTAACAGATCGAAAAAAAAAGAACATCTGAGGTGGATTATTGATCTTYTCCTTTGCTGCAGTTTGAAAATGTTTAAAAATAGATGCTCTTGAGATGGGAGCATGTACCATGAGCTGTCTTGTTCCATAGCACAGCAGCAGCTTTCAGCAAGTGCAGTTTAAAGGCTGAAAATGTAGAGGAAACACACATTTAGACTCAAGAGCTCGCTGTTCCTGTGCAAGACATGAAGCAGTGCCTTTGAATTTCAGGGCAGTACAAACCAGCTGCTGGTTTCAGTTGGGAAAATCCCTTTGCACTGTAGCTCATCTTGGTGGGCCAGGAGCTCAGAAGTCCAGGCATTGCCTAACTCCAGATCTGGCTGGCAATTTCAGAGTGGAGAACCAGAGCAGTGTCTCCTTTCTGTGGCTTCCCTCGCTGCTCTCCACAGCTGGGAGCTCCGAGCATCCCGTGGTTGTGTTTRTGGTCATTTCTGGSTGTGCTCAGGACTGSCTTGGCTGGCTGCAGGCTGGCTCCAGGCTGCCTTTGCCCCAGCACTGTGTGTTCTGTCCYCAGCCCACGCTGTGAGCACACCCCTGACAAGGTGAACCACGCCGTGCTGGCCGTGGGCTATGGGGAGCAGGATGGCACTCCCTACTGGATCGTCAAGAACTCCTGGGGCCGCTTCTGGGGCATGCAGGGGTAAGGGCACTGCAGCTCCCAGCCTGGCCTGGGGCACTGCCAGGGGTCCGGGGGCAGCCCCAGCTGCTCTGGGCACGTGTGCCAGGCACTGCCCACCCCTAGGTGCCATGCTGGCTCTGCCAGAGCAGGGAACGCTCACTCTCACCCATTTCTCTCTCTTGCAGGTATTTCCTCATTGAACGAGGCAAGAACATGTGTGGGCTGGCTGCGTGTGCCTCCTACCCTGTCCCCCAGGTGTAGGACAGCACAGCCTGGGGACAGGGCTGCAGGGACTGAGGGGTGCCAGCGTCTGAGGGCTGGAGTGAGGGAGGGCAGGACGGGGTGCCACAGCTGCCTGCTGCAAGGAATTCCCTGCTGGGAGGAATTCCCTGCTGGGAGGAAGGTGTGTTCCCTGCTGGAAGGAAGGAGTGTTCCCGGCAGGAAGGTGTTCCCTGCAGGCACACACCTCCTGCAGCACCACCCCAGCCTGCCCTCTCCAGCCAAAGCCGTGTCCCTGCCGGGTTCCCTGCTCCTGCCGTGCCTCCCTCCACCTGCCCCGCCCCGGGACGCCCCGGGCAGGCAGCGGGGGCTGTGAGGGGGGTGTGGAACCACCCAGGCACCGGCTGAGGGCACACCCAGCTCCCCCCGCCCTTCGGGTGGCTTTCTTTGCAATCACCAGGTGCAAATTTTAGCGATTTAAAATTTTCCTGTGAAGGTAATTTCCCCGTTCTTTAAAGGAAGGATGAGTGAGTGCTGTGATTTGTACACTTTTAYCGATTTTCATGAAATGTCTGCTATTTTTTGTATTAAAAACCAGGGTATTTTAATGCACAAAGGAGAAACGGGTGATTTTTCTTTAACCCAGCAGTGAAGAGCCTCGGTGCTGGCTCTGACCAGGCGCTGGGGGAACGAAGCCGCGTGTGCGCGGGGGCAGTCTGTGTTCTATCACTGAAATCACAACAAAGCTGTCCCGTTACCGGCGCGCCGTGCTCTGAGCTCTGCGCAGGGCGGCCCGTGGGGCTGCGGCAGAGACCGTGCGGAGCGGCAGAGACCGAGCGGAGCGGCAGGCGCTGCTCGGGGTTCGGAGCGGGGCCGTGCGGCGGGGTGAGAGCAGGAACGGGGCCGTGCGGCGGGGTCACGGCAGGAGCGGGGCCGTGCGGCGGGGTGAGAGCAGGAACGGGGCCGGGCAGGGACCGGGCCCGGCCTGAGGGCGCCGCCGCCATTTCCGGGGCACGCCCCATTTTCGGGCGCACTTCTGGCGTCACTTCCGCCCCGTGCCCGCCATCCAATGGGAAGGCGCGGCGCGTTTTGGCGCGGGATGCGAAGCGCGGGGCGCGCCCCCTGGCGGCGGGGCGGGCGGCGATGGCGGCGGTGCCGCAGAACAACCTGCGGGAGCAGCTGCGGCGGCACTCGGCCCGCGGGGCCCTGCGCGCCCCGGCCCCGCCGCCGCGCCACCGCCCGCCGTGAGTGCTGCCGGGGGGGACCGGGTGGGACCGGGGAGCGCCGGGGAGCGCCGGGGAGCGGGGCGGCCGGGAACTGACCGGGGTCGTCTCCTTGCAGGGGCTTCACATTCAAGAAGGCGCCGCGGGGCCTGGCGGCCGCCTCGGTGCTGAGGGACAAGGACGTGAACACCTCGCTGGCCCTGCCCGTGCCGGCTCCGCACGACAGGAAAGCGCCGGCGCGGGGCTGCGCTGCCCCCCTCAGCCCCTGCCCCCAGCCGGCCCGGGCCGCCCCCAGCCCCGCCGAACCGCCCAAGGGCCCCGGGACTCCCGGGCCSAGCGCTGCGGCCCCCGGCAGAACCGGGCCCGGCTCCGCTGCCCGCCCCGTCATCACCATCGGCGATGAGTGGGATGACATCGACGACTTCGACCTGTCGGGAATCGAGAAGAAGTTCTCWCGGCCGCCCCTCGTGTCCCCCAAGGGGCTGCGAGCCCCGCGCAAGGAGCCCCCGCGGCCGAGCCCTCGCCCGGGCCCGCCCGGCTCCCCCGGGACCCTGCACAGCCCCGGGCCCGGCGGGGAGGCAGAGCCCGGGGCCCAGCACAGCCCCGGGGCCCAGCACAGCCCCGGGGCCCAGCACAGCCCCGGGGCCCAGCACAGCCCCGGGGCCCNGGCCCAGCACAGCCCCGGGGCCCAGCACAGCCCCGGGGCCCAGCACAGCCCCGGGGCCCAGCACAGCCCCGGGGCCCAGCACAGCCCCGGGGCCCCGCACAGCCCCGGGGCCCCGCACAGCCCCGGCTCGCAGCGCTCCGTGATCTGCCTGGAGGACTCGGATCCCCGCAGCGGCAGCGCGGCCGCGGGGCTCGGCCTCGGGCAGGAGTCACCGGCTGAGCCCCCCGGGGATGCGGACAGCGCGGGGAACCGCCCAGGTAACGGGTCTGTGTGCAGGTACCGGGCTGGGAGAGCTCTGCCTGCTCCCTGGGGCTTGGCTTGGCTGGTCAGGAGTCAGAGCGAGCTGCGAGCTCGGGGCTGACAGCAGCCCTGATTTCATTCAGGTTCCTGGATCCTGGTTGGGTACCCCCAGCCTGGAAGCAGGGGCAGGAGCAGCAGCTGCTCGAGTACTGMAGTTACAGCTTCCTACATGGCATTCCTGAAATGATCAATAATTACAGGGGTGTTATGGAGAGAAAAGCACTTAGAAAATTCGTACAGGAGAGACATAAACTCATCTTACACCTAAATGAAATATTAAACCAGAAAAAGTGCACTCTCTCCATTATTAATACAAACATAATAAACACCACAAAGGAACTCCAGTCCTCAGTTATGATCACCAAATTCCTGCCTGTCACTCCTTTGGCAGCTCTGTCCCCCAGAACTGCTCTATTTTACATTCCTTACCTCCTGTGTTTTGAAACATTGGACCTTTATTTGGGAAATTAACTTGTTTATGCAACTGAATAACATCAGAGCTGTTCTGGGATGCTGCCTTCCACTGAATGGTGAAAAGATTTGTGAACTGCATTTCTGTTCTTAATGTTTCATTGTCTTTTCTTTGTGAAATTAAGTTTAGTAAGTTAATGATGTTGACCTTTCTTTGTAGGATTTTTCTTTAAAGACACAATACATGTACATTTACCTTCCAATTCCAGTGCAGGGTGTGCCAGCTGATGAGTCTGCACTCTGTTAAGGCTGGGRTTTAATATAATAGGAGCTTTTTATAGAAATAGGTTTTTGTATAAATACTTTTTTATAGAAAACTATTGCAGAAAAATAGATCTCTTCAGTGTTTGTTTCCCTTCTGCCAGGGACAGGTGACTGGGTTTAGCTGCATCACTCTGCCACTTAAATGAGGCTTGGTGGGGATTTGTCTGTCTGTTTTTAATGAGGGGAGAAAAGGGAGCAGTAAGTTTTATTCTTTCAAACTCAGAAACTGTATCAAACGAGTGTTTTGGGATCTGGCTGCTGATTTTCCCCCCGTGTCTGTGGCAGGCTGAGTGTGCAGTGTGACCCAGCAACATCCRTGCCCTTCTCTTGCAGCTGCTGGTGCTGAAGGGGGCCAGGAGCAGCAGGGGCCTGGGAACAGCCCCCCAGCACTGGCTGAGCTGGAGGAGGATGACCTGGACATCATCCCTCCCTCCCCTGAGGAGGAGCTGCCTCCCTTCCCCTTCTCCCCCTCTGCACAGAGTGTCAGGTAACCAGAGCTCACTGCTGAAGCCATCTGTGTTGCATGATCAGAAAAGTGCCCAAAAACAACCCAAAACTCTGCTTGTTACAGAGGTACAGGCTGAGCTGGTGTCTCTTTGCTGCTTGGCAGCTGCAGTTAATGCTTTATCAAACACTAATTTTATGGCTGGTGTTTTAGGTGACTCTCACTTCAGAAAAAGGCAGAGTTACTTTTGTAGTGGGATGGGAGGAAATTACTGGGGCAGTATTCCACAYGTTGGTACAGAGGATGAGGGACTGCTCAGCTCCTGGGCTCTACCTGGGCCTTCAGGAATTTATTTTATACACATCTAAAATCCCTCTGCTCTATGGTAATGCCTCAGTTTACAGATAGCTGTATTTTAATGGCTTTTTCTTTTGGCGTTAGCAGTATTTTCAGAGGCTCTCCCACTGGTGGGGGATGCACTGCTGGCAGCTCTGAGGCCAGGCTGGAGAAGGTTCCCACAACACATCCTGGAGGTGATCCCAGTGCAGGCCCTTCAGGTACTCAAAATGCTCTGGATTTTCATAGCTCTGGTTTTGGGGACAGTTTGCAACTATTTATTACCTGTGTAATCCAAGAACAGTAACTAACAGATGGGGAACTAACTTCTTTAGATAGAGAGTTGACATAAATAGTTGCATTATGGACAGATAATGAAAGACAAGGGCAGAAATGTGTRAATTCATTGAGTTCCTGCACACAGAAARTTTCTTTGTGCACATGGAYTAAAAATACATTGGAAATGAATAGTTTAGAGTGATTTACTGCAATGCACTGTGCTCTGGGAGGGTGGTGTCCTCCTGGCAGGCCCTGTGATGGCAATGACTGTGCTGCTGTCCCTCCTGTGCAGGTGAGRCCGTGCCCGTGGCCCCGCAGCTGTTCCGAGTCATGGAGGCCATCTGTGAGCTGGTGGAGGCCATCCCCCTGCAGGAGCTGCAGGCCCTGGGCTGTGCCAGGGCCCTGCTGCAGCACAGGCAGCTCAGGTGGGAGCAGGAGCTGCCTGCAGGTGTCCCCAGCACCCTGCRGGAGCAGGGGCTCTGAAAGGCTGCAAACACTGACTGAGGGAGGGAACAGAACASCCCAGAGGGGAGGATCCAGTGCCAGCCTGAGGAGGTGCCTGGCACAGGTGCTTCTGCACAGGCAGCTGCTGTGATGTGGGGTGGTTTGCTGTGGTTTGCTGTGATGTGGGGTGGTGTGGTTTGATGTGCTGTGGTTTGGTGTGATGTGACCTGCCAGGTGTCCCCCTCAGTTCCCCTGCCACAGGCATCCAGSTGGTGTTGTCTGCCCTCTGGCTGACTGCAGGGATGGTGATTTCTCCTGATGTCCCTGTCATTGTCAACTTCCAGTGGAATTACTGCTGCCACAACCTGCTCTCTTTGTCACCTGCTGGCACAATACATGGACACAGTTTTGGGATTTTTAGTTAGATTTTTCCTGGACTGGGACCATGAGCTTCTGTCAGTGTTCTCAGTACAACAACTTACTTTATTTCTCATTGCTGTAGTCAGACATAGTYTTTAGAAAGTACCTAAAAACATGATTTGGTTCAGGCATGCCTTTAACTTCAGGTTTTGCCTCTAAGRATTTATTTTTTATATTCTATTTTCAAACATGGTGACTCAGAACATGATGGAACCACCAAATGTTAATATGTTTAATAGCAGACACACAACTCTTTAATGAATGTTGTAGAACCTGGTAAATCATTGCTTGTGACTGAATATATTTTTTTTCCTTCTTCCCTCCCTYGTCATCTCTCCCAGGAGRAAATTGCTGGCTRATTCTGTCAGTTTGAACCCAAATGGCACAAACAGCACTCTTCCTATGAGCTGGAAGTGTCCCATGGAGCAGGGCCCTCGTGTGTGTGCTGGAGCAGGTCCAGCTTCTGGCCCAAGGTGGAGCCTCAGCTCAGACAGGAGCTCCCCCAAACCCACAACCCCCCCATCGGTGCTTTCTGTCCATCCCAGCAGCTGCTCTGCAAAAACAAACCACACCTTGGAGTCCCCTGGTGCCTCCAGGCAGAGTGCTGGGGAGCTGCCCTTTCCCAAGGGCAGGGRCAGGSAGGGAGCTTCCCCAGGGCTCAGCCCCCAGGCCTGGGACAGCAGCTGGGACAAAACTCCAGGAGCCAGGAGTGGGAAGCAGCCCCTGAGCAGCACAGCCCTGAGGGCTCAGGGCACAGCTGGCACTGCCAGCCCTGCAGGGGACAGCTGGGACACAAACCCCCTGGACTTTGAGCTGGATCACTTTGACATTGATGACCTGGATGAGGACTGGGAGAGCTCAGTGCCTGTGCCAGCCCCTGAGGCACCACCAACACCCCTGTGCAGGGAGGGGCCACCTGCCAAATCCCTCCTGTCCAAGATCATGTCCAGAGCCCAGGGCTCTGCTGGGGGATCCACTCCTGCTGCWCCAAAGCCAGGCCTGCTGATGGCAACAAAGAACCATCCAGGTGAGTTTTATTCCCCAGGATTATTAGAGTTTTTCTATTTTAAAATTCTGATTTATTTATTTCTAAGACAAACTATCCACTACAGATCACATCCATGCCTTTTGTTTCTGTGGAAGTTTCTTCTGGTTCTTTTTTTTGCAAAGTCACCTTGGATTTTTTTTCCTCAAAATGATGCCAAACTTGAATATTCCCTTCCTGTGCAGGTTTCAGGCTGCTGGAAGATGAAGCTGCTAAAATTGGAAATGAGGGTGTTTCTGTGTTTTAGTTAAATAATGATTCTGCAGTTTTTGATTCAAAGCTGTACAATGGTTTKAGCTGCAAAATGTCCCAAAATGGGTTTGTGGAAGCAAACTCAGTCCCCTGGGGCCCTCAGTGTCATTTCAGGTGAATGTAGGGACAGGCTGGCAAAAGGAGAGGTGGAAATCAGAGCCACAGAATGGTTTGGGGTGGAGGAGACCTTAAATCCCACCCAGTGCCACCCCTGCCATGGCAGGGACACATCCCATTGTCCCAGGCTGCTCCCAGCCCTGTCCAGCCTGGCCTTGGGCACTGCCAGGGATCCAGGGGCAGCCCCAGCTGCTCTGGGCACCCTGTGCCAGGGAACAATTCCTTCCATAACCTGATGTTCCATAACTCACTGTAATTCCATTTCTTTCTCTCCCAGATCCAGTGGTTGCTAACCCTGCCCTGGAGCGTTTCAGGGGKATGAAGTTTCCCCACTCTGCAGAAATGATGAATATATTCCACAAGAAGTTTGGGCTGCACTGTTTCAGGACAAACCAGCTGGAGGCCATCAATGCTGCCCTGCTGGGGGAGGACTGCTTCATCCTCATGCCCACAGGTACCTGYCCCCACAGCACAGGGGACACACCTSAGCTCCTTTTGCAGGCTTTGGGACAAGCTCTGCTCTTCCCTTGTGCCTTTGTGCTGCTGGAATTCTCTGCAGGATTTCAGGGGTATTATTGTGCTGTGAGTGAGGGGACTGAATTCCTGCCTTCCTTAGGAATTCACACAGTGACTCTTTCTTATCCTGCAGGTGTCACTTTGTGGCAGRCATTGGYAGAAATGTATCATTTCCAGAAGTGCTGTAAAATGGGAAATAAGAAATAAGCCTCTTGATCCCCAGCCCTTGCTGTGTTGTGTCTCACCCCCAGGAGGAGGGAAGAGCCTGTGCTATCAGCTGCCAGCCTGTGTCTCTGCTGGGGTCACCATTGTCATCTCTCCCCTGAGGTCGCTGATCATCGATCAGGTGCAGAAGCTGAAGACTTTAGATGTAAGTCCCAGCAGCTTTATTGAGTGAAMCTGCAGGTAACTGGATTAGAAATGGGAAATTTTACAGCAAACCTTGTGTCTCCTGAATACAAACTGCACAAATTGATCAGATGGACACTGTGAATGGCAAAGGGAGCTGCCTGGGAAGGACTAAATTGGATGAACTCGAATATCTTGGCAGTGTGACCCCTGGATTTATTGCTGCTCCTYTGAGGGGTGTTAGAGCTGTGTTCTTCAGAGCAGGTGCTGGTTCTGAGATCCTGAGAATTGTAATCATTGCACAGAGCCTGCCTCTGCAGTGGGAATGAGCCCCAAGAGTTCCTCAGTTAGGGAACATCTTTGGAAACATGACAGAGCAGAAATGTGGGTGCAGGAGATCACAGATCCCASAATGGTTTGGGTTGGAAGGGATCCTAAAGTTCATCTTGTTTCAGCCCTCACACAGGCAGGGACACCTTCCCCTGGCCCAGGGGGCTCAGGTGTGTGTTCCCAAAGGTGTGTGTTCCCAAAGGTGTGTGTTCCCAAAGATGTGTTCCCAAGGCTGGCTGCTTAGGAACTGGTCTGTAATAAGAGGTAGGGCTGTGTTTGGAGCTTCTCTATTTGCATGTAATAAAACTCAATATATATTTATTATTTTTTTAATATAGATTGCTGCAACATACCTGACTGGGGACAGAACAGATGCTGATGCCTCAAAAATCTACATGCAGTTGTCAAAGAARGACCCTGTCATAAAGCTGCTGTATGTCACCCCTGAGAAGGTCTGAACTTCACTTGTAAAACCATGGGAGCTATGAGGTGGGGATTGCTGTGAGGTGCTAAAAAGCTGCACTCAGAGTAGGCTTCTGGGGAAAAAATAGCTARGTTTTAAATAATTCATTAAGAACCTGTACAGATGTAACTAATTTCAGTCAGTAATGAGCCAAGAATAAGAGGKGAGAATGTCTGTAAAATGTAAATTCCTAAAACGAGCTCCCATGCCCACCTATTCCAGTCTGTCGTGTTAGTGTTAATCACTGCCCAGTAGCTACTAAATCCAGACTGCTCTGAATAGAGTGATAAAGGAAAATGCAGCATTGTCAGGGTGATAGGAGATTGTCAGCTTGCCTTGGGCTGCATTATGTGCTGCCTTAAAAATCTGTTATTGCACATGAGCTTTGTGAGAGGGGGCTGTTAGTGTGCTGATTGTGTTTCTCTCTCCAGCATTATTTCTCCCTCTGTTCCCTGACATAAGTCATTTCAATTTACTGAAACTGCCTCAGAGTGAGGGGCCTTGGGACAGGTGACCCCAGAGCCTGGRGGGAATCCCACAGCAGCTGCGTGCTTGAAAGGCATCATCTGTGTGTCTTGGAGGCTGCCCTGTGCAGGGCAGGGTGGTTCTGCAGTGCAGGACAGTGCTCTCTGTGCTCTCAGCCAGGCCAGCTGACACTTTTACCCAGGAGTTCTCTCTCATTGCCCTGGTGCTGTGTCCAGGTGTGCGCCAGCAGCCGCCTCATGTCCGCCCTGGAGAACCTCTTCAACAGGAAACTCCTGGCACGTTTTGTCATTGATGAGGCCCACTGTGTCAGCCAGGTAAAGCCTCCTCCTGCTTTGAGCAATGCCCAAAGGCTCAGCTGGACCACTTTGTTGCACTCACATCTTGGTTTTCCCACCAGTGGGGCCACGACTTCCGGCAGGACTACAAGCGGCTGAAYGCGCTGCGCCGGCGGTTCCGCAGCGTGCCCATGATGGCCCTGACTGCCACAGCCAACCCCCGTGTGCAGAAGGACATCCTCAACCAGCTGGAGATGCTGACACCACAAGTGTGAGTTGCTCTGCAGCTGTCTGAAACACCACGTTTGTGCCATGGGAATTCTGGCTGGAAAACTTAGTGCAGTAAAGAAAAGCGTCACAGGCCCTTCTGAAATCCTTGTGTGAAATGAAATTAAATTAAATGCATGGAATTTAATTAGAGGTAGATAAATAATATTATATTTATTTAATATAAATAATACAAAAATAAGAAACAATTAAAAAAAATTTAATACAAAATAAGAAACAAAAACCTAGCCAAGCCCTTCMTTGCATGATGAAGGAATGTGTTTAACACAACATAACCATACCCATAAGGCTGACCAGCACCATGAACTGTCACATTCCAGGTTTACAATGAGCTTCAACAGGCATAACCTGAAATACGATGTATTGCCCAAGAAGCCAAAGAAGGTGGCGATGGAYTGCTTGGAATGGATTAAAAAATACCACCCCCGTGAGTACTGAGCAGMGTGGGGCCCACAGGCCTCCTCATGAACCACTTCTCAAGGCAGTAGAAGCTTTTGTAATGCTGTGATAGTGATAAATTTACCAGAAAAGCAGGGTGGAGGCAAAGTGATGTTATTGAAAATGGGAATCAGATTTATGTGCATTCTAAAGTTGAGAATTTAAGTTAAGATGGAAAAGTAAATTGTGGTGATGCTGTTGAATAACCCTTCTGGAGCCTGCCAGAGCTTTTGGCTCGTGTCTTCAGAGCATAAAGGTCACCCASTATCTTAATTGTTTAATTGATCTGCTTATCTGTAGTTCCCCTTGAAGCTATCCTCAGAGATTCCCATCTTTACAGGCTCACTTTGGAGTCCTGCAGCTCCTGCTGCTGGAAGTGGATTACARCAAGCTCCCTCAGAGCTTCTCCCATGCTGTGCCCTCAGAAGGCATTTACTGAACTGCTCTAACTCTTGAATTACGTAGGTTTTATTAATGTATTCTAAATCCTGAGATTGCACAATACTGATGAGGAAAACATTTCTTTATTCCACCTCACCAAAAGCCCAAAAAGACTGTGTAGGAAAAACTGTCACGACTATCTGATATTAATAAAATAAGTTCTATAGTGAAGCAGTTATATCTTCACTCTTATCTTTATTCCAGCAGGGAGAGGCTGCTATCTGCTTGTCAGGTTGAGCAGGGAGAGGAAATAGAACTGTATTGTMGTTCAAATGTCTTTTCCCATCTGTTTGCAGATGACTCTGGGATAATCTACTGCCTGTCCCGGCACGAGTGTGACACCACAGCAGCCATCCTGCAGAAGGAGGGGCTGGCTGCCCTGGCCTACCACGCTGGCCTCACTGACTCCAACAGGGATCTGGTGCAGCAGAAGTGGGTCAATCAGGAGGGATGCCAGGTGAGCAGAAACCGGGAGGAAAAGGGAAGAAAATCTGGGCACTTTTATCCCTCTTGGCCTGGGGAATAACAGGGAAGTTGTGCAGTGTTATCACCACATGTCTGCAGTACTGAATAACTGATCCCAACAGCCACCTCTCTCTGGGAGTTTTGGGAGTAAAAGGTTGTAGCACTGTACTGAGGTGTGCTAYTCCAGCAGGGAGGACCTGAGCACTGCAGGGCTCCAGAACCAGCTCCTGGCAGGCTGCTGTGCAGATTTGGGGTGTTTCCTGTGTCTGCAGGGGCTCCTCTGACAGGAGGGGAGGTTGTTGCTGTTCTGTACTTGCTCTGCACCGTTACAGCTGGAATTCTGGGTCCTCCAGGCTCCCTRGTCCAGGTGTGCTTTCCATGCAGTGCTGCAGGAGTGGTTTCCATCGGGTGTGTCTCCTTGCAGGTGATCTGTGCCACGATTGCCTTTGGCATGGGCATTGACAAGCCCGACGTGCGCTACGTCATCCACGCCTCCCTGCCCAAGTCCATCGAGGGCTACTACCAGGAGTCTGGCAGAGCTGGCAGGGATGGGGAGATGTCCCACTGCCTGCTCTTCTACAGCTACAGYGATGTCACCAGGCTGAGGAGGCTCATCATGAGTGAGTTCTCCTCTGGGAACACAGAGATTGCAGCTCTCACATTGTCCCTGTCTCATTTAGCCTGTGTTACTTCTCTTTTACAAGTGCCATGGAGGGTTCAGTATTGCTGGGAGGGGAGAACTGGGAATCCTYACCTGGATGGTTTTCATTCAGGTGGCAGGAGCAGGATTTTTGTCWCTTGTACTTAATTTTAGTCAAAACCACTTTGCTTTAAAGAATCGTGGAATTGTTAAGGTTGGGAAAATCTTAAGGCCATCAAATCCAACTGTCAGACCAACTCCACCCCCCTGTTCACCACTAAAACATGTCCCCAAGTGCCACATCCACATATTTTTTGAGCACTTCCAAGGATAGTGACTCAGGGCATCCTGTGCCAGGGCTTTGCTACCCTTCCTATGAAGAAGTTGCTCTTGATATGTAATCTAAACCTCTCCTCATACAACTTGAGGCCACTTCCTCTCATCCTGTCMTGCATCCCCTTCTCTTGACTTCTGTCATTCTAGGCTTATTTCCCTTCTCCAGTTCTCTARAACTGCAGAGATAAAATCTGTCCTACATCTGTTCTGTACCAACCCACTCATCTTTCCTTAGCAAGGCCAATATTGCGGGTTTTTAAAGCAAAGCCAGTTTTTTCCACGGTCCATGAAAACGCAAAGGAGCAGCTTTAACAAAGCCCATTCAATCTGCTGTGTTCCAGTGGAGAAGGATGGGAACAGCCACACGAGGCAGACCCATTTCAACAACCTGTACAGCATGGTGCACTACTGTGAGAACGTGCTCGAGTGCCGCCGCGTGCAGCTGCTCGCCTAYTTCGGGGAGACCAACTTCAACCCCACCTTCTGCAAGGACCACCCCGAAGTCACTTGTGACAACTGCAGTAGAAAGAAGGTAAAACCCCACAGGCTGTGTTTGTTATGGTGTTAAACTGAATTTGTATTTAGTTGCATCAAAAAGTGGTTGCAGGACCCTTTGGGAAGGCCAGTGGAGAAAAGGAATAAAAGTGCTGTATTTTTGTGATGCTTCCAGGTGTTTTCAGGGTTTAACCAGGGACTTGTGGGGCTCCTGTTCCTTTCAGAGGCATAAGGATGTTCCTTGTAGGAGGCAGGAGCTGAGATCAGATCCACTGCAATGACTGTGGGGAAATCCCTTCAGCTCCTGTGCTGGTGTTCCCAGAGCAGCATAAGGGCCACATTAGGTGTGCACTGCTCAAGGTGCTCCAAACATTGGGGTTCTGCAGGAGCAGAAGGGAAGGCAGCTGTGGAGGCCAGCAGAGAGGGGATCCTGATCAGTTTTGTACCTGTGGATATTTCTCAGCTCTGTGTTTGAAGCATTCCCTTATATAGSTGTGATTGGAACCAAGTCTGAGCATATTCAGTCTCATTGTAATGGCTTTTGAAGTGTAAGTTCTGGAGCGTGGCAGGATAATTACAAGAATGCTTTCCAAATGATTTACCTTGATTCCCAGTATTCACCCAGCAATCTTGCACCTCACTCACACAAATAAGCCCAGGGAGATTATATTCAGTCAGTTGGACTGGTTGTGTTATCACATCCAGAATCCCCTTGACTGTATCACTGGAGGTTACTAACTAGGAAATCACACTTTCTTTATTTGGAACCAACTCAATTCTCACAGCTGAGAAAAGCTCGGTAATGAAAGCTGAGGTTGTCAGTAACAGCTTGGATTAGGGCAGGAACATGCAATGGCATGTCCTAATCAGGTGTGGTTTCACAGGATTATAAATCCAGGAATGTGACRGAGGATGTGAAGAGCATCGTGCGGTTTGTGCGAGAGCACTGCGGCCACGGGGGCAGCATGAATGGCAAGAGGAATCCAGGCTCTGGCAGGTACACCCTCAACATGATGGTGGACATTTTCTTAGGTGAGTCTGTTCTCCCAGGAACTCCTGAATTTGGTGCATAAATCCCCAGCAAGGAATCAAGAGGGTTGTGCAATGCCAGCAGGCATTTAAAAAAACTGTGTGTTTTGCAAAGTTAATCTTCTCCAGAATCTCTTGGTGGCAAGTGATGCAAAATAAATGAAACTGAAGATTTAATCCATTTCAGGTTGCTATAGTGATAATATTGGTTTTCCAGTGCTTGAAGGCTTTTTTGAATGTGAATAGACTGCCTTGGGAATCTCCCACAGGCCTGTAAATGCACGTGTGTATGAGCTTTGTGAGCACGGGCTCATCCTGTGCTTTCTCTTACCCAGGTTCAACGAGTGCCAAGATTCAGTCTGGAATATTTGGGAAGGGGGCTGCCTATTCCAGGCACAATGCTGAAAGGCTGTTTAGAAAACTGGTCCTGGACAAGATCCTGGATGAGGATTTGTACATCACAGCCAACGACCAGGCAGTGGCATATGTCATTCTGGGAGAGAGAGCTCAGGCTGTGCTGGATGGGGCACTCCAGGTGTGTAACTATTCAGTTTCCTGAAGGCATTGTTTTAAGGAAGGTGCTGCAGTTTTCCTTTAGCATATCCCCTCAGGTAGCTTTAAACATAGTTTGACTCAAGCTGAACTAATGCCTGGTAGATGCAAGGAACAGAATCCAAGGCATGTGATTCCTAGCCCAGTATTCCAATAATAATGCTATGGGGTAAAAAGTGAGTTTGAGAGGCTTGGAGAGGTTTAAATCTTCCTCTTCTTCCCCACCCATCTGATTCCTGCTGGACAGTGAAGGAAAAGTTGTGATTCCCACAGGAAGGTGGCTAAGAAGAGAAAGAAGGACCAGCACTCCCTTCTTTGTTTTCTACTCTATTTTTTCCTTGTCATTGGTGGGATCTGAGGGAATAGGCACTTCATGAAGGTCATGGAACAGACCTAGAGGCAACACCTCCTCTGCATTAGTGCTGTGTTTGAGCAGGACAGAGCCCTCAGCATTWCCTCAGTGACCTCTGAAGCCAGCTGGGAAGTGGGCTCTTTTCCCTCTCTCTAAACTCTGCCAGCTCTTTGTAGAAGAAACTTGGGTGTGGTYGAGTAGCCTGTAAAAAATTATTTAAATATGGATACTGGGTAAACAGCTTTTTTTGGTGCATCCAAGGATACTCAGTGCTGAGTTCCTGAGTTCTCAGTCAGGGTGTGCAGGAGCTCCCTCGCAGGAGTTATGGATGGCTCCTTTTAACAGGTGGAGTTCCACGAGACAGAGAGTGCCAGTGCCATCAGAAGGCAAAGGGCTTCCATGGCAAAGATGTCCCAGAGGGAAGAGATGGTTAAACAGTGCCTCAGTGAACTTACAGACACCTGCAAAACYCTGGGCAAAGTCTTTGATGTGCATTACTTCAACATTTTCAGTACTTCCACCCTAAAGAAAATAGCAGGTAAGGTCAGGTTTCTCAGAAGCCCTTTGGGGCTTCTGCATACAGGGGCACAGAAAGGAATTAATTTCCTTCAGGGCATCTTTATAAAGTTGTTTGTTAACATGTCTGGGGGGTGCTTTGTTTTACAGAAACCTTGTCCTCAGACATGGAGGTGTTGCTGCAGATTGATGGTGTCACAGAAGACAAACTGGAGAAATATGGTGCAGAAATAATTAAAGTGATGAATAAGTACTCAGAATGCTCCATCCCAGGTGTGCTTTGTACCTCAACATGTTCTTCCTGTTCAGAGCCTTTCTCTCCTCCTCTAGCAGGTGTTTGATTCAAAACTGACCATGATTTAATCACAAATAACTAATYCTTACAGTTCAGTAATTCCTAAAGGGGAGCAATCACTTTCACCAAAGCCTTTCYACCTTCCCACTATCTGAATTCAGGGTATCTCTGAAAGACTGGGGGTGGGGCAGTGCAGAGGAGGTGAGGAACAGCCAGGACAGATGTTTGGACAGCAGCAGTGTGTTCTGGGGACTGACTGGCCCGGGTGATAGCTCTTGACTGAGTTCTTTTCCTTCCCTGCCTGTGTGCAGAAGATGCTGCCTGCCCACAGGACACAGGCACGGGCAGCCCTGSCTCTCTGGGCAGTGATGGGGAGGCAGAGGATGCAGCTACAACCTCCAGCTATTTTGGCAATAACACAAACCAGAGGAGGAAGAGGAAGCGGCCRCCCAACTCCAGGGACTCCAAGAGGAAGAAGACGAGTGGTGGTGGCAGCCAGCAGTTCCACCCCCGAGGGTACGTGCCTGGGGTCACCTGTCACTGCTTAGTGATGGTCCCACAACTGCAGTTTCTTCAGTATAGGCTTAAACAATGGGCTTAAAATGATCCAGGAGCCTGGTCAGAACTGCCCTGCCGTGCTTTCCTGCAGGTTTGGYTCAAAAACTGGTGAGCAAGGATATTTACCAGTTGTACTCACACCTGAGTGCCACAGGCTAAGCASGGAACACTGCATTTCAGTGTTCTGCCATGGCAGCATTAGCAGGCTGAGCAGGTTCCTTGCCTGAAATCATAAACAGGTCTAAAAACTTGGAACATTTGATGGAATATTTGAACTTCAGCCCCTTGTTAATTCAGATTCTCCCTCTGATTGTATCATCCAAGGCACCACCTGCATCTGCTGTTGGTTGGTCTTGAGCTTCTAGGGCAGATCTGCCACTTCCCAAGGATTTCCCCTTCCCCATTTTTCATCATTCTGCTCCCTGGTTTCTGTAGCAAATGGTTTTCCCAGCCCAGCAGGTTTTGTCCCAGCCTTGGCACTTCCCCATCTGCTGGAATATCTGTATTAGCTGCTGCTGCCTCTGAAGTGYCACTTGCTGTTGCTGCCCACCCTTGGGTACATCCCAGAGCAACAACTGTACTGTTTGCATTTCAGAGATAGTTTTGTGTTTAAAAAAGAAATAAATGACAAAATGAGTGTGTAGAAAATGCAGTGGTGGTGCCCATGTGAGCACRGGCTGGTGCAGGGGCCAGGGCAGGTGACACAGGGTCTCACACAGCTTCTCTCTGATCTTTGCAGTGGCTACAGCAGGTACAGAAGGACCAAGAAGGTGCCAAGCTCGAAGGCTTCAGCTTCCTCTGGTGCCAGCTCCGTGTCCCACAGCGTTGGTGGCATGCAGGGAGCTGCTGGGAAGCTGGCCATGATGGCACTGCCCAAACCCAAATCCAGGAGCTTTCTCCAGCCTTCATATTCCACATTTTAACTGGGAAACGCAATTACTGGATGAATTTCCCCAAGATGGAATCACTGTTTATTAAATTTTTGTTTCATTTGCTGCTGCTGAACCTTCTGGGACTTGTGTATTTGTTGAGTACAAAAGCTCACATTAAATAAATATTTTTTTACTTGTCAGTTTATTTGGGCCTTTCTACTTGTGYGTGGTTCTAGAAACTCTCCCCTGAGGGTGACACTCCTCCCTGTGACCCTGCTTTACAGCCCCCTCAGGGACATGAGCAGGACCACAAATGCTGGGGGCTGCACATCCCCAAAGCTGTGCCTGCCCCTGTCCTCGCTGCCTCAGAGCTGGAGAGCTGGGCTGCTCCTCTGGGAAGGACAGCTTGGGAAGGAAAAAAGGAAATTGATGTTTTTAACGATCCCTTTTGATTCCTCACATCCTGGAACTGGGAGTGTCTAACCAGGTTCTGGGTCTGCCTTTTTTGAGTTAGTGGTGGTTTTTTGGTGGTTTTTTTTTTTTTTTTTTTAAACTGTGCTGTTGTCGCGGCGCAGCACGGCGGTGTGGGTGCGGGTGCGGGTGTGAGGGGCGGCGGTGCCCGCAGCCCCGGGCAGGGCAGGGCAGGGCAGGCCGGGCCCTTCCCGTGCCTGGCTGCAGCCACTGACCGCATTCCAGCCGCTGTCTCTGGGCTTGGAAGCGACCCTAAAGCTCAGCCCCTCCCACCGCCTGCCACAGCAGGGACACCTTCCACTGTCCCGGGCTGCTCCAGGCCCCGCTCCAGCCTGGCCTTGGGCGCTGCCAGCGGCAGCCACAGCTGCTCTGGGCACGCTGTGCCAGGGCCTCAGCCCTCAGAGGGAGGAATTTCGCACTATCGCAGCCATCCGTGCCCTGCGGCAGCGGGAACCGCGGCGGTTCCGGSGCTGAGGCGGGCTCTGAGGCGGGTTCTGAGGGCTCTGAGGCGGGCTTTGAGAGCTCTGAGGGCTCTGAGGAGGGCGCTGAGGGCGGGCCCGGCCGGGCCGCCCCGCTGCGGGCGGGAAGCGCCGCTCCGCCCCGCGCGCGCCATGGCGCTGTCCCAGCCCGGGCCGCGGCAGCGGGAGGAGCCGGCAGCGCACGGGCGGCAGCAGGTGCGGGGCCGGGGGAGATGGGGGCTCAGGTGGGAGGGGACCCGGGGTCCGGGCTGTGAGGAGCTGGGTTGTGAGGGGAGAAACCGGGGGAGGTGAGGAGCGCGGCGGGCGGGATTCAGGGCCCGGCGGTGCCGGGGTCCGGCCGCGGGTCCCGCTGACTCCCGTTCGCCTCCACAGGAGTGTGCCCCGGCGGGTCCCGCTGACTCCCGTTCGCCT
>CADDXX010000523.1:88259-102035 GCA_902810485.1 Alauda arvensis | reverse complement strand
CACCAGCACAGCTGGGCTGTCCCAGGTCCCCTCAGGGCTCTGCAGTGCCCTGGGTGCCACCAGCAGCGTGTCACAGCTATCTGTGACCCTCTGTGTTAAATGTCATGCTGGCATGTGCAGAATTTCTGCTGTTAGTGTAATGCCATGTGGTAATTGTTGCAATAATGTTATTTGTGTAGTATATATTGTAATTATGCTACTCTGTGTAAGTATATGTAGTTATTATATAGGTTATATGTAGTCATTATAGATTTGTATATTATGCCCGTGTAGTTATTATAGATTATATGCAGTTATTATATATAAAATATATAAAAATATATATAATTATATAGATTATATAGATTATATATATATAATCTATAAAATATCTATATAAGCTATATAATATAGATTAAATCTAATGTAGTTATATATAGTAACTCTATAGATATACACTATTTATTTGGTAGATATGATCACTATAATATATACAGTTTAATATGGTTATTTATTATATTATCACAGAATATATTTATTATTATTTATTATTATATTTATTATATTATCACAGTTGGAAGGGACCCACAAGGATCACTGACATCCAAGTCCTAAATATATATACACTATATATAGCAATTAACCCATGATAACATGCTAACTCCTGCTGTACTCCCCTCCCTCAGCCCTGCCCTGGGGGGCACGGAGCCAGCCCAAAGCCATGAATTGGTGTCAGCACTTYACCCCAAGCCCCAGGGCTGCAGGGAGGGGCTGGGGACTGCCCAGAGAGGGATCCAACCCCAAGGAATTTCGGGTTCAGGAGCTGTTTTACCTTGCACGGGTGTGGGTCCACCCCGTAGGTCTCCAGAGTCTGGGCTTTCCTGAGGAAATTCAGCTCTGAMGTGGCTGGAGTCTGCCCACTGCAGGAGGGATAAAAACAGTGTTCCAAGGCAGGCAGCAAGGTGAGAGGGATTCTGTTCATGGTGCAGCATCAGCCCCAGCACGTTCCCATCGGATTTTTGTGGGGTCAGCAGGAGCCCAGCCCAGCCCAGCCCAGCCCAGCCCAGCCTGTCCTGCAGCTGCAGGCACAGCAGCCACGCTGAGCTGGCAGCCCTGGGAAGGCTCAGAGGGCACCTGCCCAGTTTAGGGGTGAATTCCCCCCTGGCAGCACAAACATCTCATTGAGGGGAAGGGCAGGGGAGCTGGGCAGCAGCAGGCACAGCCCCTGGCACACAGGGACACAGCTCTGATGGGGTTTTGGGAAATTAAACCCACTTCCCTCCCTGGGAGCCCTTCAGGACACGGCTCCAGCAGTGCCCTGGGAGGGTGCAGCCCCCCTACCTCAGCTCTGACTTGTGGATCTCTGCGATTTTCCTCTCCAGCTTCTCCGAGTGCTTGGGGAAGAACTGGAACTTGGAGCTGTACCCTTCTGGGTGCTTCCCCGGGTCRTAGTCCCCAATCTCAGCTGGTGGGACACAGAGCCAGTCAGGAAAAGCTCAGTGTATGCATCCCCATCCCTGCAGCAGCCAGCCAGGGCTGGGCACGGCTGCTCCCACCCCCTGTGCTTCCCCCTGCCAGGGATCAGTTGTGAGGCATCAACTGCATCCAGCTCACTGTGCTGTGTGTGTGGCAGTCCCCTGGCAGCCACTGTCCCAAAGTTACTGATTCCTCAGGCTGCAGGAGCAGGCAGGGCAGCAGGCAGGGCAGCAGGCAGGGCAGCAGGCAGGGCAGCAGGCAGGGGAGCAGGCAGGGGCTGCATGAGCCCTGGGGACACCGTGCCCCCCTGTACAGGTGTGGCCGTGCAGGTGGGAGCCCAGCAGCCATCCCCCAGCCCTGGTGGGTGCCCTGGGTGTCCCGGGGGCTGTCAGGGCAGGAAGGAAGGGGCTCCTGGCAGGAACCTCACCCTGCAGGATGTAGGCTGCCAGCAGCGCGGCGTCCGACGTCTTGCACAGGAGCCGCCCGTGGTACAGATCCCTCTTGATCTGCAGGAACACCAGGTACCTGGGAGGGGAGGAGAGCCCCTCTGTTAGGCACGTTTAAATCACCCAAACAGCCCAGTCAGACAGGGAGCATCAGCTGCCAGGCACTCCTCTGACATCTCCCTCCCATTCGCCCAGCACGGCCCTCGCTGGGCTGACCCTGGCCAGGACTGGGGCTCAGATGCACACAGCCCAGCCCCTGCCCAGCCCAGGTGTTCCAGGTGTGCCTGCCCCGGGGCCAGCACACTCCCAGGGGCTGGCGGAGATCCCCATCTGGGCACCCATCACTCAGCTGTGAGCCCCAGCCCACCGAGGTGCCCAAAGCTCCAAAGGGGGTCTCATGACCCGGAGCCCCCCAGTGCCTGCTGCACTTTCCCTGCATGTTCAGCTTCCCCAGAACGTGGTTTTCTCCTTCCCAAACCTTCTGTGTCCTTCTGGGCCTTGGTGTGTGCACCCACATCCCTCCTGCCTCACCCAGGCTGAGCTGCCTCCCGTGCCCCCCACCCCTGCTATCCCAGCTAAAGGACAAACTGTGTCAGAAAAACTCCACATTCCAGTGAATTTAAACCTAAGTAACATTCTGGGCTGCGTCATGTGGCATTTGGGAAAACCTTCAGCTGGTAAAACATAAGTCATGGAGTGAAGGAGCAAAATGGAGCTCTCAGAAATGGATTTGAATCACCAGAGTTGCACTCTGCAGTCCTCAGTCACGCCCCAGTGCTCAGACCTGAGCTTGTGAGGAGGAAAACCATTAATTCTCACAGATCAAACACMTTAAAGAGAAATCTGGGTATTAAAGTGGACTCAGTCCGGGGAGAAGTGAATTTTAAACTGGAGTTCCAGCTGCAGGCACAGCCCAAAGGGCAGCAAGCAGGGGCAGCTCAGCTGCAGGGGGGGCTCAGCCTGCACCTGTGGGGGTGACACAAGGCAGAGCTAGGAAAGGTTTTGGGATGAAATTCTTCTCTGAATTCCACCCCCTGCCATGGGCAGGGACACACCAGAGCAGGCAGCTCCAGGGCCAGGGCTTGCCACCCTCACAGAGAATTCCTTCCCTATTTCCCATCTCCCCCTCCCTGTGGCAGTGGGGGCCCTTCCCCCTTGGCCTGGCACTGCAGAGTCCTGCCCAAAGCCCCTCTCAGGTCTCGGGGAAGGGGCTCCTTAGGCCCTGGGGGCTCTCAGATGTCCCCACAGAAGGTGCCAGCTCCGGTGGAGGCTCCAGCCCAGCTGCCCCAGGCAGAGCTGACCCAGGGCTGCAGATCCACGGCTCAATTCCCAAAGCTGCTGCCCCTGCTCTGGGCTGGCTCCCCTGTCCTTCCTCCTGGCAGCAGGAGCAGCATGAAGAGCCCCTAAAGATAGAAACTGGGGAGAGGCTGAGCTGTCAGGCTGAGCTCTCGGGCTCTGCATCGCTCCTGACGTCACAGGCACACTCTGCTGCTCCCAGGGGACCTCAGGGGACCTGGGGACACTCAAACCCTTCCCGACAGCCGAGCACAGCCACGGCACCCCGAGCTGCTGGGGCAGGGCTCCAGGGGCTGCCCCTGAGCTGGAGGAGCCTGAGCAGCAGAGAGTGAGGCCAGGGCTGTGCCCTGGGATGTGGGGTTGGAACTGGCYGCACCCAGAGACCGAGTGGGGCTTTAATCACAGAGTCCAGGCAGGAAAGGACCTTAAATCCCAGCCAGGGCCACCCCTGCCATGGCAGGGACACCTCCCACTGTCCCAGGCTGCTCCAAACCCCAATGTCCAGCCTGGCCTTGGGCACTGCCAGGGATCCAGGGGCAGCCACAGCTGCTCTGGGCACCTGTGCCAGGGCCTGCCCACCTCATTCTCTGCTCCCCACCCAGCACGGGGCTCCAGGGGCAGCCCCAGCACACCCCGTGCTTTTCCCCCACAGGAGGAWCAATCCCAAAGCCTCCGGGCTTTTTCCTGCCCACAAACCGAGCTCGTCCCGCGCTGCTGCCCCAGGCACTGACAGTTCCACCCATCAGTGCCCATCCTCACCTGGTGATCTCCTCCTTCAGCGCCGCGGGGTCCGTGGGGTAGAACTTGACACGGAAGCACATGGTGAAGGGAGGCTGGGCTGCAGGGAGCAGGGACCCCGTGTCACCGAGGGCAGGGCTCGTCCCCTTCCCCCTGAGCCGCCCTGCTCAGTCCGGGCCTGCCGGGGCTCTCACTGCCCCGAGCTGCCCTTGGCAAGGAGGGGGCAGTCACTGATCACTGCAGTGCCCACGGCAGGAGCACAATGTCCCTGGGGAAGCTGTGCCCGTGGCTCTACCGACCCCACCACCCAACACTTCCAGTCCCCAATGTCACMTCCCCACCCCGTCAGTCCTGCCCTGGGCTCCGGGCAGCCTGGGGGGGATAACCCTGCTCTGGGCCCACCAGAACAGCTCCTGGGGAGCCTGGCACAGGCTCTGGGAGCTGAGCCCAGAGGGGACGGGCTGGGGAAAACGGGAATCCATCGGAGATGGAAGGAGCAGAGTCTGCCCAGGCCACCCGCAGCACTCACCCCGCATCTGCTTCACAACCGACTTGGTGAACTCGAGCCAGTGCTGAAAGGGAAAGAAGGGGATTAAAGGTGATTCTATCCTGGCTTGGGAAGGTGGGCAGGGGGAGAAAGAGGAGGGTTCTGCTCTGGGTGAGAAAAGCCACCCGAGTGTGGGTGAGTGGCCCTGGGAGGGCAGGAGAGCTCAGACCGGTGCCAGTGAGGGAACAGCTCCGTGCCCAGCTCTGGCTCGGCATCGGCTGCTCCCTGTCACAGCCCTGGGGCCCTGAGCGGATCCCTGTCCCCTGGGCATGGGAACGGCCCCCGGGAGCACCCAGAGCCCCCGGGAGCACCCAGAGCCCCGGGGCAGCAGCAGGGCGGGGCAGAGCTGCTGGGGAACAGCCCCTCTGCGCCGTCTACGCCTGATTTTGGGGCCGATCTCTGCCCCACGCTCTGGGTTGGAGCTGCCGGGACAAGGCTGAGCCCGGGCAGGAGCGGCTCTCGCTCACCCTTTGCTTGTCGGGGTCCACGAAGCGGATGCCGAAGTAATCCTTCTCCAGCAGGTTCAGGTGGTGGCACAGCAGGTCAAACAGGTACTGGCCCTTGGCATCTCTCTGCAGGACAGAGGGACTCAGTGGCAGCACGGGGGTGGCGGGGCAGAGCTCGGGGGATGTGTGTGAGGTTCCGAGCTCGTGAAGCGACACCAAGGACAGGACAGACCCCACACAGCTCCCCGTGTGACATTCCCAGCTCCGGAGCCACCTCCCACCCCCCCCTGAGTCATGATGCCCCACAAGAAGGGATGAAAACCCYCAGGCCCRMGTGGGAATGTCSCGATCCCTCCCCGGGAGGGAGYTTCACCCCTGAGCCGGCTGAGTGGGGGAGAGCATCGCCCTGACAAACAGCACCATCCCACAGGACCTGCCCCACATCGGCCTCATCTGTCCCCACACCCAGCTCGTGGCTAAACAAAGGTTSGTGTGGTCAATCCCCCTCTGTCCCGGGCTGTTCTCTGGCCATCACAGCCCCAAAACCTCTCCTCCTGCTCCTCCCCTCGGGCTGGGGGCTGCGCAGCCCCTGCTCCTTTGCCCGTGGTCGGATCCATCAGCGCCAGCCCCGGGGCTCTCCCAGCGCCGGGATTCCCGAGCGGCTCCGGGATCCGAGCGGGGCCCGGCAGGGCCCGGAGCATCTGCACCGATCAAAGGCAGCTCCTGACACCCGCTCTGCCTCTGCCTTCCCTCCGACACCGCGAACATCTCCTCCTGACACACACAGCGAACGGGAGCCTTGTCTGATCAAAGGAGCGCGGTGTGGGATCAAACAGCGCTCGGCAGCACGGGAACCCCCGGGACGGCATCAGCCCGTTCTCGGGGCTCCGTGCCGCACGGGGAACGCCTCTGTGTGCGAAATAAAGCGCGTTCAGGTGCCCTCGGGATGCCATGGGGGGAACCCGGCTGGGGCTGCGCCGGTCCCGGCTGCGAACCCTGCCCGGGGCCGGTCCGGATCTGCGGGGCACCGGGAGAGGGAGAGAGGGGCACCGGGAGAGGGAACGGGGAACCGGGAGAGGGAGAGGGGCACCGGGAGGTGGAACGGGGCACCGGGAGGTGGAACGGGGCACCGGGAGAGGGAGAGGAGCCCCGAGAGAGGGGCACCCGCACGGAGAAGCCGGGAGGGCCAGGGCGCTCCCCTGGAGCAGCCGGAGCTCGCAGCCCGGCCCGCGCCGAGGAAAATCATGGGAATTGCGGGTGGGAAAAGCCCTCCAAGAGCATCGAGCCCAACCATCCCCAGCACTGCCGAGGACACCAGCCATCCCTGTCCCCAGATGCCACCTGCACACGGCTTTAAATCCCTGCGGGGATGGGCAGTGCCCCCCTGCCCTGGGCAGCCGTGCCGGGGCTGCACCGCCCTTTGTGGGAAGGAATTTCCCAAAGTCCGACCTGAGCCCTCCCTGGCACAGCCCGAGGCCTCTCCTCTCCTCCTGTTCCCCGGGAGCAGAGCCAGAGCCCTCTCGGGGGTCCCTCCTGCTGTCGGGGAGCTGGGACAGTGAGCAGGGCCCCCRCCCTGAGCCTCCTTTTCTCCACACCCTTGCSCAGCTCCTGGGGATCGGGAGCTGCTGCTGAAGCCCAGCAGAGCTGGCCCGGCCCCGCAGGGACCCTGGGAGCTCTGACTCCCAAACCATTCCCAGCTGCACCCCGGGGGCTGCGGGAGCCACCTGGGGAGGGGAGGGGCTGATCCCACACCCAGCATCCCGTCCCCATTTCACCGGGGTGTGCTCCAGGGCCCTGTCCCTGCCCCAAACCAGCACGGAGCCTGCAGGATGCTCTCCTCTGCAGTTCCCACAGAGGAATTGCAAGGAAGGACAAACCAGACACTCCCCAGTGCCTGGAATCTGGTGAAAGTGTGAAAGCACGGATGGCATTACAGGAAAAACGCTCTCTCTTTGATCTCCCTAACTTGAATTAAACATATTCTAAATTAATCATTAGCAGAATGTCTTTCAGGAAATTATCTCAACTGCCTTTACAAATCACGACTTAAAAGAGCTCCCATTGAATAACACCAGCTTAAATATTCCACGTTTGGACCTTTATATGTTCTGATAAAGTGAGACCCCTCTGTCTGAGGGCTTGTGAGCTTCTGGGCTGCTGGGGACACCACGGCAGCTGCTGGCCCGGGCTGGCACAGACACAGCTCTGTGATGGGAGTGTCTGTGCCAGGGAGGATCCTCAGCATCCCCAGCTTCTCAGCAGAGCTCAGCAAACTCCATTTGGGGCCCACCTGGCCCCTGATCTGCATCCCAGTGCCCTCCCAGTGCTGCCCTCCCAGTGCTCCCAGCCCAGCCCCCCAGTACCCTCCCAGTGCCGAGGAGCCCGGGGTGCCCCCCAGAGCCAGCCCCAGCCCCTGGGGAGGTGCCCAGGCTGCCGGGATGTGGCAGGAGCTCCTGCAGGGTCCTCGCCTGCTGAGCTGCAGAGCACAGCCCGGGCTCTGGGGCGATGGGCACCCGCAGCTCTGTCACACACTGCCCCCCAGGGGGACCTGCAAACTTCCAGGGGATTAAAGTAACCTTGCATTCTTTGCTTTTCTGAGCTCCTCAGCCGAAATTAGGGTCATCCACAGATGGAGAAATAAATGAAAATAAAAAAAAGGAGAGATTTAAAAATAGCAGCTCATGTGAAAATGCACCGAGGGCTCAGTTCAGGCAGGAGCCTGCTCAGCCCAGGGCTGTGGACTCTCTGGGGCAGTGGCAGCACTGCCCTGCAGGGTGGGCCGGGCTCTGTCCCCCTGGCTGCAGGGATTGGTGGCACGGCCATTCCCAGCCCATTTCCCACATTCCAGGTGGTTTCAGCTCCTCCTCCTGAGGCACAGCACAAACCCAAAGCCCTGGAAGTGCCCTCGCCTCCCAGCCCTGCCCGAGCCCTGGTGCCACCTCCAGAGCCCCTGCAGCATCCCCGGGGCCAGGCCCCAGCCCCGCACACGTTCCCACCCCTGGGGCTCCAGTGCTGCCTCTCCCCCCCAGCTGCTCCACGGATTAAGCCCAGGATTTGCAGAAGCAACAGAAGCAGCTGGAAGCAGCTCCTTCCTGCGTTATTTGGGTTGGAAATCTCCTTGTGGGCAGCCCACTCGTCCCTGCTTCCTGAGCTTAGGAGRAGATTATTTTTTTAAAAAGGAAACTGTCAGAAAAAGTCTATTTTACAAAGTGAAGTTTAAGCTTAAGTCTCTTTGGCAGCAACATCTGAGCTGGGAGAGATCAAAGACCCTCCAACTCCACTGCCAACATGAAGAGATTTTCACCAGCAATTCGACTGCAATATTGTGGTTTAAATGCTTCATTTCCCGAGTTCAGCACCGTGCTGCACGAGCCCAGCGTTTATCACCCCTCAGACAAAGTCAATGTTGGCTCTGCAGGCAGGGCCGGCTCTCAGAGCCTCTGCTGAGCCCCGCAGTGAGGAGGGGATGGGCACAGGGAGCCCTGGGAATGTTCACTTCCAGGCAGGGATCCGGCAGTCCGGGACTCTGTGAGGAGCAGAGAGCTCCGAGGGAGGCACAGCCTGCACCGAGCCCGTCCCCAGCGAGGGGCTGGGGGCTCCCTGGGCAGGGGAGGGGTCCCCAGGGACAGGAGAGGGGTCCCCAGGGACAGGAGAGGGGTCCGGGCTGTGCCTGCCCCTCCCTGAGCTGAGAGCCCGGGCTGAGGGGGATGGAGCTGGGGGGCACCTCAGAGACACCCCCTGCCCCAAACAGGGACAGCTCCCACTGTCCCAGTGTCCAGCCCGGCCTGGAACACCTCGGGGATCCAGGGACAGCCCCAGCTGTGCCAGGGACCTTGCCAGGGAACAATTCCTGCCCCAAACCCCACTGAACACTCTCAGTTTGGAGCCATTGCCCCCTGTCCTGCTCAGACAAGGAAAGGAGCTCTGGGAGCCACAGGTGAAGGCAGAACTTGGGGGCATTGCCCACCAGAGCCCTGCCCACCTGAGGAGACTCACAGGGGTTTTACATAACTCCAGAGTAATCCTGTTATATTTATAGCATATGTATTTCAGCATTAATTCCCTGTTATCTCTAATCCTCCCTCCTCGCTGACACAGTAATTTCTGCCTCCAAGACTTATCTGGGCAGTCTGATCCACAAGTTTATRAAGCTCTTGAGGAGAGAAGTTCCTAATGAAGGGACCCACGGAGCCTTAAACTCCAGATTATCAATTCCTGCCTTAATCCTCTGCGGGTTTTCAAACCCTTCCCTGCTGCTGTGTGCAGCAGGCTCTGCACGGCTCTCCACCATGGGAGTTCAGCCACTGATGTCCTCATTCAGGGGAGTCTGCAGTGGGACAGCAGCTGAGCACGTTTTTAAACCCATTAATAACCAGGAACTCGTGCCAGGAGCACTCGTGCAGGCTCCCAGCAGCAGCTGGGGAGGTTTTATCAGTTCTATCTCCTCCTTTTGATGAGTTTTCCTGACAGCTTTGGAAAACGGAGCTCTGTGCTTTCCCCTGAGCTCTGCAGGCACAGCCCCACGGCCCTGGCAGCTCCCAGCACGGAGCAGGAGCTCCCTGGGGACAGGGCAGAGCAAAGCCACCCTGTCCTGCCCATCCCCAGCTGGCACTGTGTCCCTGCAGGCTGCCAGAGGTGGCTCTGAGGTGTCAGAGGTGGCACTGAAGTGCTCAGTGTCCCCTGTCCTGCCCATCCCCAGCTGGCACTGTGTCCCTGCAGGCTGCCAGAGGTGACACTGAGGTGTCAGAGGTGGCTCTGAGGTGTCAGAGGTGGCACTGAGGTGTCAGAGGTGGCTCTGAGGTGTCAGAGGTGGCACTGAGGTGTCAGAGGTGGCACTGAGGTGCTCAGTGTCCCCTGTCCTGCCCCAGGGGCTGGCACAGGTCCTGGCAGGGTGCAAGGCCCCTCTCTGCTCAGCCCTCCCAGCACAGCAGCTCCCTCTCCCCACCTCCAAACCTTGTCCTGGAGCAGCTCCCGGCCCGGATCGTGCCCAGAGGCTCCCAGAGGGTGCAGGGAATATTCCCAAGCCCTGACAGCTCCTCCAGCAATCCAGACCCTCCCTGCAGTGACTGCTGCCACGTCACCCCCACGCTGCTGCCACGGAGCTGTTATGAATTACATTTAGGATTTATATGTCTATAATTGAGAGGCACTGAAAATCTCTCTCCATAAAGCCAAATTGGTTTTTCCAATAACTCAAACTCCTTTTTTTTTTCCATTCACGCAGCCTGGAGTGGCTCCATGTGGCTCTGCTGAAGCTGGCACTCCCCTCCACCAGCATGCTCGGGGCTCCTTTGGAGGCCGATAAAGGCGCTCAGAGAGAGCAGCACCGCGAGTGCAGCCGRGCCAGGGAGCGGGAGAGGCTCTGCTCCTGCAGCCGGGGCTGTCTGGGGCTCGGGGAGCAAGCCCTGCAGAGCTCCGGGAGGGCCCTTGGGGCAGAGGTYCGGGGGATGGAGCTGCGGGAGCGGCGTTCCCTGCAGGGGATGTGGGAGCTGAGCGSTGTGAGCTCAGCACAGCCAGCACACACAAACCAAACGGAGCAGGAACATCTGTGAGTGCCCCCGGCACCCGGAGCAGCCCCGGCTCTCCTGGCACAGCTCCCGCAGCGCTGCTCGCTTCCCTGCGGCAGCGCGGGGCTCGGGGGAGGCGACAGGGAAACCAAAAACGCTGCGTTAAAAATTGACCCGTGGAGAAAGGCGAGTGCGGCGCTGGCAGCAGCACCGGGGCCAGGGATGCACCGCGGGGCCAGCCCAGCTCTGCCTCAGCCCTCCCTGGTCCTGCCAGGTCCTGGCAGGGGAGGGGGAGCTGCTRCTCCCACAAACTGTCCCCAAACCAGCCCCAGGTGCCCGAGGCCACGCTGCTCCAGCCTCCCTGGGGTGGGCTGAGCATCCCAGGGGGGAATGAGCGGTTTGATTTGTTTGTACCCCACCAGGGCCCCCAAACCTCTGTTTGTGTGTCACAGAAAGCAGTGACCAGCTCGGTGTGAGCTGTCAGACTGCAGCCCGGGGCCAGCAGGGTCAGCCAGCCCCAGAGCAAGGAGCTCAACCCCGTGTGAGGGGGCCCGTGCCTCCTCCAGAGCCAGGGATTGCCCCCAAATCACTTCCCAGAACGGACCTGGCTCCCTGCAGGCCCCTGGACAGAGAGGGGAGTGTGGGGGGTGCTCAGCCCATCCTTCCCCATCTGAAACCAGGGCCGAAATCAGGCAATAAAAATAAGGGAAAATCCTGACTGCAAACACAAGGCAGACCCTCAAACCCCCGATTCAGACTCAAAACCCCAATCCAGACTCAAAACCAAGAACAGGCTCAAAACCAATGAATATTTCCATGGCCCAGAATTGCACCCAGGAATAAAGGCCCCCGTGCACCGAGGGAGGAGCCGGAGCCTGGGGAGCGAGGCCAGACAGCTCCTGTTTGTGCTACAAGAGTGACCATATGTGGGATCCTTCTGGGAGASCGCAATCAGTCAGATTAACATGATAATGAACTCTGATTTGCCCAGCCACGGCAGGAGCTTTGTCCTGGGAGAAGCGGCACTGCTCCCTGAATATCAACGAGGAGAAYTCGGGTTTTTTATGGCCAGGGACAGCGCAGGGCTGCGAGAGGGCTCACCCGCACRGGAGGTGATTTCCAGGGAGAGGCTGGCGAGCTGTTTTAAGGTGTAAATGATCCACACTAATAGAGGGGCAGAGAGCAGAAGCTTCCCAATAAATCTGACAGCTCCTTGAGCCAGCAGATGAGGCACAGCCAGCGCTGGGGGATGGAAACCTTCCATGGATAACCCCGGGGATGGAAACCTTCCATGGATAACCCCGGGGATGGAAACCTTTCATGGATAAACCCGGGGATGGAAACCTTTCATGGATAACCCCGGGGATGGAAACCTTTCATGGATAACCCCAGGGATGAAAACCTGCCCCACAGCAAGGTCCTGTCATTGATAACCCCGGGGATGGAAACCTGCCCCACAGCAAGGTCCTGTCATTGATAACCCCGGGATAACACACTGGGCACAGGTGAGAGGGGAGACCCCTGGAAACCCTCATCCCCCAGAAACCGCTGCTGCCCGGTTTCCAGAGGGGGTCTGGGGAGGCTGTGCCAGCTCCGGGGGGCTCCGGGCAGTCCCCTGCCTGCCGGGGACGCTGTGGGAGCCAGGGGCGCTGCCCAGGAGTCGCAGCCAGAGCCGTGCCCCTGTCCCCAGCTCGGAGCAGGGCACTGGGACGGGCAGAGGGAAACTCGCCCAGCCCCTGCCCTGTGCCAGCCTGTTCCTGCCAGCCTGGCCAAAGGCCCCAAAGTGCCACCCCCCGTGCCACCCCCCTGGTGCCACCCCCACTGTGCTGCTGTCACACCGAGGGGCCACGGCAGCCCCGGCTCACCCCTCAGCCAGACTGAATACAAAAACCCCTCCAAAACCCAAGTTAAAAATGCCCACTTGGCTTCCCAGATGACTCAGAGCCAATTTGTTTCCCCCTCGCTTTCCAAGCGGGTTTTTCTCTCCTAATGAGGGCTCAGGTTGCAAGGGAAGCTCTCCCGGCCATGCAGGAGGTGCTGAGGTGGTTCTGCACATCACACACCCTGCAAAGCCTCAGCTCTCTCCTCACTGAATGTTTCGGCCGCTCGGGTCCACGCTGGGCATTTACAGCAGGTTTTGGGAAAGGGAACGGAACAAAAACTGCTCTGGCTGACGTGGATTTATTTGCAAAGGCTGCTGCGGAGAGATCGGGAACAGGCGCGAGGAGGGACGCATTTGTCATCTCAGCAAGGCCCTTGTTTTGCCGCCGGGTATAACGTCTCAAAATACATATTCATTTAAATGCAAATGCCTGCTTTCACCTGGGACCCAAGCAAAGCCCTGCGAAGCGAACACTGACCTTTCCCGTGCCTCTCTGCCCGCCTCCCCCAGCCTGCGAGGATGGCTTTGGGGAGCACCAGCGCCCTGCCAGGACCTGCAGACGCACGGAGCGCTCCGGGCTGGGGGCACAGCAGGGAATTGCTGACAGCCCAGGGCAAACAGAAGGCTCTCAGCTCTCACTGGACTCTCATTTCCAGCTGAAATCCCAACCATTCCCACTCTCCAAACCCCCGGTGAAGCACAGGGCAGTCCCTGGGTGCTCCAGGGAGGGACAGCCCAAAGGCAGCGAGCCCAGCCCGGGCCCTTGGGGTGTTTCTGCTCTTGGAGAGAATGTGGGAATCGCAGACAGACAGAGGAGTTGCCACCAGCCCTGCCAAGCCTGGCCAGCTCCTTAAACAGACCCCAGCAAGTTCAAATTTGTCACATTAAAAATCATCTCCTGGCAATGCTGAAAATCAGAGACACGAAAAGAAAGCGTCTGAATTCCAGACTGTGTCCCAGACAGCCACCCCAGCCAGGGCAGTGACACTGCTTTAAGTGCTGCTTACACAGAGAATCTCACATTTAGAGATAAAAATAATCCACACAAACACGGCCCAGGGCTCTCCCAGGGGCCCAGAGGCRGCTGAGCAGTAACTTGGGGAGGGGAAAGAGTGAGCAGAGCTGGGTGAGCCTGGCTCTGGGCACAGCTGAGCGTTCAGGCCTTCAGGGACAGTGAAATCCAGGAGATGAAGGGGGTAGGATCRTGCAAACATTCCTATTGGGAAAGCCCTCCAAGAGCACCCAACCCTCCCCCCAGTCCTGGGCTGGAACTCAATGCTCTGAGTTTATTTTAAAGCAGGGGCCTGCAGAGGCAATAAAAATAATCACAGTAATGAAGTCATTGTGCCTGTGCTATCACATCGGATCATCTCAGGGCTGACAGAGGATGAGTCCCCGAGGAAAAGTCTCCCTTTGCTCCTCAGCGAGTCAGGAGTGCTGCCAGGACAGCAGCGGGGTC
>CADDXX010000523.1:58401-80525 GCA_902810485.1 Alauda arvensis | reverse complement strand
CGCTGTCCCGATCCGCGCTGGCTCTGGGTGAGCTCCCATTGTCAGCCCCATCCCGGGAGTGCCCGGGGCTTGGAGCACCCGGGGGCAGTGCGAGGTGTCCCTGCCCCCAGGAGCTTTTCCCTCRTGGAACTGGAAGAGCTTTAAGCTCCTTTCCAGCCCAAACCATTCCAGGATTCCACGAGCACCCCGGGCACAGCTGGAGGCACAGCTGGATTCTGTGCAGAGGGCTGAGGAGAGGTGGAAAGGTGAGGAGGTGTCCTGTGGCACCCAGCCCTCTCCACCGCTGCTTCCCACAGACACACACTTTTAACCGAAGCCAAACGATGCCATTGGCGGTGAATTTTCCCTCCGGAGCTCCCCGTGCAGGCAGGGCGGTGGCAGCGCCGGGGATGTGCGGGGAAGGAGGCGGCGATGAMCGGGGACACTGAGGGAAGGACGGGGTGCGGCGGCCGGGGAGGGCAGCGCCGATGGCCTCACATGCAAATGCCCGGGCCGGTGTGAGGAGCAGCCGGGAGCACCGCCGGAGGATGCTGTCACCACGGCAACGCCACGAACGTGCCGCCGCTCGGATCAGGGCCACGACTGCATTGTCCAGGCGCCCAGGGTGCTTCTGGCCGCTTCCTGGGGACCGCGCGTTAATAACGATTGCATCCTATTTATCCCGGGCCTTTATTGTGGCGGTAATGAGCTCTCCAGGAAAACCTGGAGAGCGTTTCCTCGGAGGCTCCGCGCCAGAAACGCGACTCCGAGTTAAGTGGTTTGCTGCGGCGGCAATTCCCTCCCATGCCCACACGCTCTGAAATACAGAGCAGGCTGATTAACTATTAATAACAGGGCACTGGCAAASCACACGCCCTGCCCCAGTTCGTGCCCCCAGAGCTCTGGCCGGGGCTGCAGGGACTCTGCTCCCCGCCCTGCCGGGGCTGGGACACAGCACGGTCACCCCCAGCCTGCTGTGCCCTGTCCTGGCTCTGCCCGATGCCCCAGAGCTGCACATGYCCGTTTGGGTGAGGGGGGTGATGATGATGATGAATGACAGGGCACGGCTCTGTGTGCACACCAATCTGCCCAGTGCCCCTCAAGGACGRCGCCACATCCACGGGAGGAAAGCCTGGAATCACTTCCCTGCTYACAGATGGTTGCACTCGATGATCTTGGAGGTCCTTTCCCACAAAAGCGATTCCATGACTCTRTTAAAGACATGGATATCATTCCTGTGCTGTTAAATTATTTCCAGCATAGGAGGAAACCTTGKCTGGCCCCAGCAAGGTCTGGCTGCAGTGAACCCAACCCCCTGTGCCTTCAGCATCCCTGAAATGTGCAGTGAAACCAGGGACCTGCGAGGTGCCCAGCTCCTGGGAGCCCAGAACTGCCCCAGGTGAGGATTCAGCAGTGCTTTGGAAGCTCCCAACGCCTGAGCACAGAGGCAGCACTCCCACTGCAGCTGGGTGGGGTTTCCATGGTCCTGAGCTGTTCCCAGAACGGATTTTGCAGGATGGACATGGCCAGGCCACTCTGGGCAGGAGCAGAGGTGTGACCCTGCAGCCCAGCCCTGCTCAGAGGAGGGGAGCTGCTCCTGGCAGCGTTCCCTGTGGATCTGCAGCTCCCAGCACGGGGGCTGGGGTGGGAGCAGAGGGAAATGGGGTGAGGGCAGCCCAGCCCAGCTCAGGACTGTGCTGCTGCCGAGCTGGGGGTGCTCCCACCCCGTTTCTCCCCCTGCCAGCCGCTCCTGGCTGAGCTGGAGCCGCGCTCCCTCCGTGCTGTCAGTGTAAATCCCTGCTGCAGCCCTGGGGATGAGGGATCAGCAATCCAAACCCGCGGGAGGCAGGGGCTGCCAGCCCCAGCTCTGTGCWGCCCAGCTGCTCCCAAATCCCGGGATTTGCCACCTCTGCCAGGCCAGAGCTGCCCTCTCCAGGCAGAAATTCCTCCTGGTGCCCAGCCCGAATCCCCCTGGCACAGCTTCAGGCTATCTCCTTTTGTCCTGTGGAATTCCATCCTGTTCCGAGCTGCTCCCCATCCCAGCCATCCCCACATTCCAGTGTGGGTGTCCCAGGCACGGGAACCGAGCAGCAGCCCTGGCTCCCATTCAGCTCCTGCCGGGAGTGTAATCCCTCCTGAGCATTTCCAGCTCCCCACTCCCTGAGCATTCCCAGTCCCCATTCCCTGAGCATCCCCAGCTCCCCATTCCCTGAGCATTCCCAGCTCCCCATTCCCCGAGCATTCCCAGTCCCCACTCCCCGAGCAGCCCAGGGCAGCCCTGCAAACAGCCCGGCCCTTCAAACACACTCAGAACTTCTCTTTTCTCCTTTAACCAACAAGCACCGCCACCAAACCCCCTTTGTGCTTAATGCAGCTCCGCATCAAAAACACCTCCGAGGCAATTCGTTTATACCGGGAGAACTTCTGAGGCTGGAATTTCCCCTGATGGCGCTGCTGGAAGGCTACAACAGCCCAGCAGGTCACCGGCTGAAAGCTGTATTTCATCCGGCAATTTATTCAAATAAATCTTTCAAAACACGAAATAAGCGGTGAAGATGGAGGCTGCCGGAGGCTGCAGTGGCCGCGCTCCTGAGGGGAATGACCATGCAGTGATCCCCCCGGGGATGCAGTGAGGGGCTCAGCAGGGGCACAGCATGGGCTGGACGAGGAAAAGGGGATTTTTTGTTAATTACTGYGGTCACACGTGCAATGGCACGATCCCAGAGATGTGTGGAAGTCAGCAGCAGCAGCAGCCAGGGGGGTTTCACAGGCTCTGAACCCCCCGGGACTGAACCCAGCAGAGACAGCGCAGCCCCGCCCTGCAGACAGCGAGGGGAATTCCAGAGCTGAGGAGCTGGAGCTGGAGCGAGTGGCCGGGCGGTCTCTGGGGGAAGAAGAGCCCCTTTGTGGAGCGCACACGGCGGGCTTTGTCCTCCGGCAGGGCGAGAGCTGCCCCCGCAGGGGCATGGGCTCCTCCTGCCAGCACCCACCGCCAGCCCAGCTCCCTGCCCGGCCTCTGCTCTCCTCAGCAGCCCCACCGAGGGCGAGAAGGAACCACGGACACTCAGTAATCACAGAATCGTGGAATGGTTGGGGTTGGAAGAGCCWCAAAGCCGCTCCCRTTCCAGCCYCTGCCATGGCAGGGACACCTCCCGCTGTCCCAGGGACACYTCCCACTGTCCCAGGGACACCTCCCWCTGTCCCAGGCTGCTCAGGGAAATCCAGCAAACAAAGGTTCATCCAGCAGCTGAGGTGCTGCTGCTGCTGCTGTGGAGATTCCAGGCCTGGCAGGATCTGTGGGCTTGGCTCTTCCCCCATGGATCCCCCAAAATGAAAAGCTGCTTTGAAAATTCCAGAACTGTCGTGCCTTAGCCCCGGATCTCACWGTGGGGATGTGATGGCTCCCACCCATTTCTGCAGCATCCCAGTGTCCAGGGATTGCATCTCAGGGAATCTGTGTCCTTCCTCCACCCCCCTCAGTGGGGATCAACCCCTGCCTGCAGTGCAGGTCCCTGCAGCGCTGTCCCTGCTCCTGCTCCTGCTCCTGCTCCCCACGCTGCTCCCACAGCACGGCACGGCATGGCATGGCACGGCACGGCATGGCACGGCTCCTCTGGGCTGAGCACGGCTCCTCTGTGCTGGGCACGGCTCCCCTGGTGGCTCTCTGATGCCCATTAGCCGTAATGGGAAGCTGCAGGGCCATTCCTCCCCATCAGGGCTGATGGCACCGCAGGGATAACGCCGCTCCCTCAGCAGCTTCCCAGCAGCTCGGGAGCCAGCAGGGTCACGAGCCACGGCCTCATTCCCCGCGAGATGGGAGCCAAATTACTCCGAGCACGGACTGCAGGAGCAGTTCGTTAGGGCAGGATGATGCAGGATGAGCACTGGGCTTCTGCTTCATTCCATGGACAGAGGGATTTGGCAAAGCCTCCCCTGGCACCGGCACAGCCACACACCCACAGCAGCACCCCACGGATCAGAACTGTGGGAGCCTGGCCCTGGGAGCACCCTCAGCTCAGCTGCAGGCAGGGATGCAGGGAGCAGAGACATGCAGGGAGCAGAGACATGCAGGGAGCAGAGACACGCAGGGAGCAGAGAGATGCAGGGAGTAGCCCTCTTCCCACTCCAGCATCCTGCTCCAGTGTTTCATCCCAGCACCCCACTGCAGCAACCCATTGTGGTACCCCACTGCATACCCCATCCCAATACCCCACCCCAGTACCCCATTGCAGTACCCCACTCTGGCACCCCTCTCTGCCAGCCCCGGCAGCAGAAGGCAGATGGTTTTTGTTCACTTGTTCCACACACGATTACATCCACTCCCCGCTAATCCCCTGCACCTACTGGGTCAGGGAAGGATTTTCACATTTCCCTCCCCTCACAGACAACAGGAGCCGCTCTCCATCCTCAGCACCGAGCCCAACCTGCTCTCTGAACAGTTTGCAGAGCCTAAATCCCGGYGCTCCCCGAACATGTGGGATTCTGAACGGAAACTTGGTGGTTTCTGGGTCTGCTTTGAAGTGCGGGTTCCACCAGGAAGGCGTTTGCAGCATGAGAATGAGGATTGTGTAACGATTTCTCCGGGAGATAAGGGCTCTGCAGGAGCTGCCAGCCGGGAGCTCTGGCACCGATGGAATTGGCACTGGATGAGCCCAGCCTCGGGAGGTTTTTTATTTTGTAAGTGTTAGTATTTCATAATAAAGATKGTGATTACTAATCCTAGAAGAATAAAGCAGCTGAAGAGGCTCCCTGCTCTGCTGTGGGCTCGCAGCAGCCCGGCCTGGCCYGGGGGCTGGCTCGGCAGGCTGAGCCCACATCCAGCATCCCGGGGGCGCTGGGAGGGGATGCAGGGTGCAAACCCAGGGAATGCTCCCTCATCCTCCTTCTCCTCCTCACACTCACCACCTTCACCCCCGGGAGCGGGACCCTGCACTCCCGGACCTTTTCTTCTCCCCCTCCCCATCCCAGACCCCAACCCAGACCCCCGGTTTCCCTTCCCCGCGTTATTTCCCTTTGCTGCCCCGGTTTGCAAAGCCCCTTTTGCTCCTCTTCCCCGAGTTCTGCAGCGTCCCCCGTCCCCTCTGTGCCCCCAGGGCCATTCTGTGTCCCCCTGTCCCCTCCCGGCGGTGCCCGGGGCTGCGCTGCTGAGCCGGGATCTCCCCGCAGCTGGAGCGGGCAGGGAGGAGCAGCTCCCTCTCTCCAGCACTCCCCGCTCCGGGCCATCTGCAGCTTTCAGGGCTGCGCTCGGTGTTTTTGTCCTGTTTGGGGATCAGCTGCCAGCCCAGCTGCGGCCGCGGCTCCCACAACAACCCCGGCCGTGCCTGCCCCAGGGGTGCGGCTGACACGGGGACAATCCCCTGGGAGCAGCCTGGGACTGGGGAGGTGTCCCTGGGACAGGGGAAGGTGTCCCTGGGACAGGGGAGGTGTCCCTGCCATGGCAGGAGCTGAGATGGGCCTTGAGGTCCCTTCCAACCCCAGCCACTCGAGGATTCTATCACCACCATCCGATCTCAGCGAGGAGTGAGGCCATGGAGCAAATACCAAGTGCTGTTTGTGCACCTGAATCCTCTGCAAACACAGCTAAACCTCTGGTGCCCTCTGGGACTTTTCTGTCTACATTTTACAGCACCCCCTGTTGCTCCTGTGCTGGAAGCAAACCATCCCCAGCCCTGCCAGGCTGTGGCCAGAGGAATTCCCTGTCCTGTTGTAAACCCACCAACTCTGCAGTATCCTAATAAATAATAACCCCAACAATCCTGCAGCACCCTAATAACGAATAACCCCACCAATTCTGCAGCATCCTAATAAATAATAACCCCACTAATTCTGCAGCGTTCTAATAACGAATAACCCCACTAATTCTGTAACATCCTAATAATGAATAACCCCACCAATCCTGCAGCATCCTAATAAATAATAACCCCACCAATCCTGCAGCATCCTCCTGGCTCTCCTTGGCCAGGGCATGTGGGATCAGGAGCTGCCACACACCCAGCTGCAAACGCCACCAGGGCTCTCAGTTTAAATTGAATTTTTAATGTTTAGTTTTAGCTCACCTCTCTGTGCAGGGACTGCACTGAACCACCTCACTTTGATTCAYTCCTGCCTCGTTTGAGAGGGCCCATGCCCTGTGGAGCCTGTGTGGGCCACACATCCCCCATCCATTTGCACAAATGCCCCATTTTTAATTGGGGCACACAGAGTGATTAACTGAATTCTTACCCCCAAACCACCCCACAGAGCTGGGGAATCTTCCTCCCCAGATCCCCACCTTTGGCCCACGGGAGCAGGTGCCAGGGGTTTGTCACTGCAATAAACTGGGGAATTCCTGTCGAGGACTTAAATCAACAACTTAGGGCTTTCCAAGGGAGGTGAATGCACTCCAAGGCAAAGAAAATATTTCTCTCTCTGTCTTTGAACCCAACAGCTCAGGATCCAGAGACACCTGAAGCCAAGCAGGGCCTCTCCCCTCTCCCCTSCTCTCATGGCTGGTGGAAGATRAGAAACTGGTCCAGCTCCTCCACGGCACAGAAAACTCTCCTGTGAATCCTGGATCCAATTAAAATTATTTCAGGCTTAATGATTCAAGCTGCTGCTGGTGATGGGGAAGTTTTTGCTGTGTTAACCCCTCATTCCATGGTGAAGGGGGCCAGCCAGGAGCATTCCCTGCTCCTGCAGGGCTCCAAACACGTCTGGGGCACTGAGCCCAGCTCCGGGCTCACCTGGAGCTGTTCAAATCCCACCTTCAGACTCCCCCTGGAACACACTGACAGCAGAGAGCYGGGAGTGGGTCACACACCCAGAGGAGACCAAAGGCTGCGGGTTTGGCACGGCCAGAGCAGGGGAGGGCGGCTCCCCCTGGCTCCCTGCACCCCTGCGGGCTGCGGGGCTGCTCCCGGCTGAGATCRCACCCCGCGAGTGAGCACAGGGCTGGGAGGCTCGCGTTAATGTGGGAAAGGTTGTGCCTGTCTGTTCCGCTCACTCACTCACACCAGAGAGCGTTTCACAGGGCATTAGCACATCCCTGCTGAAGGAAAGGGATTCTCCGGGAACACCAACGAGATGAAACGTGCGGGACACCCGTGGGCTCGGGGAGAGCAGTGCCAGCTGCACCGTTTGTGTGCACACCCATTTGGTGCCGTGCTTCGGGGCTGCCCCTGGACCCCTGGCAGTGCCCGAGGCTGGGCAGGGCTYGGAGCAGCCCAGGACAGTGGGAGGTGTCACAGGGCAAGCACCCTCCCAACTCAAACCACTGCACGATTCTCTGATTATTTTAAGCCCAGACGGACATTCTGATTGTGTTTTCTCTCTCTCTGATGTGTTATTTGTCCTGCCAGAGCCGTGCAGGGGCTCAGGGCAGCGTGATTTACCTGCACACACAGGTGGGACAGGGCAGCCAAGGTGAGGAGGTTCCCCATCCCTGACCTCAGAGAGGGGTGATGGATGTGCCAAATCGCCATGAGCCACCCCAGCCCTGTGGAAAAGAGCCTCTGATCCCCCCCAGGAAACTGCTGGGAGCTGCAGCCCTGCACAAGGAGACACTGCTGCTGACACAGCAGCAAAATCCTGCAACCCTGGGCTGCTGTGTGTGCTCTGGAGGAGATGCACTGCAGCAGGGATGTGCCTCCTGCCCACTGCAGCTCTGCAGGATCAGGGCTTGAACAGCCCAGAGTTCCCCCTCAGGCCCTGGAAGGGCTCTGAGCTCTCCCTGGATTCCTCTTTCCCCCAGGTGAGCACGCCCAGCCCTCCCAGCCCGGCTCCGAGGGGCTCCAGCCCCGCCGCAGCCCCGGGGCTGCTCCAGGCTCCCTCCAGCAGCTCCAGGTGAGGCTGAGGTGCCAGGGCTGAGGGCAGCTCCCAGCCCCGCAGGGATGGTCCCTCGGCAGAGGGGACCCTCTGCTCCCTGCAGCCCCCTGTTCCATCTCTCGGTGCCCCGGTGAAAAGCAGACCCTGCCCCTCAGTCCCAGCTTGGAGACAGATCCATTCCTGCTGCTGTTCCTGGGGGGGCAGGAAAGGCAGAGCAGAGACCAGGCCACCCCCGGGACACATCCCCGAGCTTTAGGAACCCCCGAGGATGTCCCCAGCGCTGTCAGTCCCTGGGCAGGCGGCACAATCACATTTCACTACAGAGGGCGGTGCTGGGTGCGGGTTTCACTCGTCCGTCAGAGCCGAGCTGTCCCCAGGCWCAGCCCCGGCTCCGCCGGGCTCCTGCAGGGCACAGATTGATGGGGAAATGGCAGAGGAGGGCGGATCTGTCACTCCGAGCCGCCGCGGGGTCAGTGCGGATCCGTGTCTGGAATGAGCAGAGGGGATGGAGAGGGAAAACAGCTCTGCCCGGAGCTGGGGGAGCCGGGATCSTCCCTGGCATCGCTGGTTGATGGGGGCACAGCTCCGCAGTGAGAGGGGCTCCTGCAGGGAGARCAGCCCCCCACAGCTGCCCCAAAGCCAGCTGTGGGGATGGGATACCTGTGACACCCGAGCTCTGGGTGTCACCAGCCCCACGGCCCAGGGCACACCACAGCTGCGGGCAGCTCGAGTTTTTGGGCTCTGCTGTAAGCCAGAATGATAATTCAGGRAGCCAACAGCACCGTGTGAAAAGCTTTCCTTCTCCAACAGACATGTTCATTAGTATTAATTACAGCGAGAATCCCACACCGGCCAGGGTGATGGGACATGGCATGAACCAATAAAAATATAAAAATTTGACGTGCCTGTCTCTGACCCCACACTGGAGCATGCACAGGCACCACCACATCCCCTGAGCAGAGAGGAGCATCCTCCAGTGCTCCTGCTGATCAGCGCCCAGGTGACACCAGGCTATGCACAGAGCCGGGACAGGGTGGCAGCAGTGCCCAGGTGACACCAGGCTGGGCACACACACACCCAGGTGACACCAGGCTGGGCACAGAGCCAGGACAGGCTGAGGGATGCTCCCTGCTCCCCGCAGGAGCCGTGCCCGGAGCTGCTGCTCCCTGTGAGACCCCGGGGCCGGACGGGTCCCAGCATCCCCGGGCACTCAGGGAGGAGCTGCAGCACCAAATCCCGCTGTAATTTGGGATCACCGCGCGCTGCCATCAGGAAAAGCCTCGGGACTACCCGGGCTGGGGAAAGGCGCTGCTCGGATCGGCCCCAGTGCTGCACAAAGGCAAATTGAGTCAGACAAAAGCGCTCTCGTGGCTCACACTCTGGAGATGGTATCGARTTCCTGACGAAGGTGGAACAGCGGGAGATGCAATTTACCTATTTCGTGCAAGCACTGGATTTTCTGCGGCGGGGTAAATTGATTTACRGAGCCGGGAGGCGATGGGAGGTGATTCACTGACCCAGAGAGGGCGAAGCCTCGGCGGGGACAGGGAGGGTCCGGCCCCGGCAGCAGCAGGGGCTGGGGCAGGGAGGGGGTGCCCAGGGCAGGGGTGGCTCCCCGGACGGGCAGGGCAGTGCGTGGCACCTCCTCAGCCGTAATTCCTGTTAAAACAACCCCCAGCTATGGAATAGCGCTTCAAAATGAGGCTTTGGAACAATGAAATAGATTTAAACTTTCTTTTACAGCAAACTCTTCCCCGTGAGCACAGCGAGGCCCTGGCACAGGGCWGAGGGCGAGCCCACCCTCACAGGGAGGGCCCCTCCCCCAAATCCCACCCCTCCCTGCCCTGTGGCGGTGGGAAGCCGTTCCCTGTGTCCRTCCCTTGTCCCCAGTCCCTCTCCSGCTGTCCCGAGTGTCCCCCAGCCCCTGCTGCGGGGTGCTGCCCGTTCTGGGAGCACAGACCCATTCCTTGCCTTTGTCATCCCTCTCCGGCTCCTTCCCACCAAGGTAATTACCTGAGGAGCTCATTAGGGCCGCAGGATGTGCGGCTGCTGCCTGCAAATCTATTTTTATCCGGTTGGAGTAAAAGGCGGCGGGCTGGCAGGAAYTGTCCCTCCGGCAGGAAGGCAGCTGGCTCCTCACAGCCGACTTTCCCTTTGCTAAGGGATCATTTCCTGTCCCCTCCGAGCCGCTGGGACCCCCCCCAGGGGTCCTGCCACGATTCCAGCGGCGAGGGCGAGGGCAGGGGGACCCGCAGGGCGCAGCCCTCCTCACCCACCACTCACAGGTATCCCGCATCCCCACCCACCTGCGGGGCTGTGCACAGCCCCACTGACAGGTATCCCGCATCCCCACCCACCTGCGGGCTGTGCACAGCCCCACTGACAGGTATCCTGCATCCCCACCCACCTGCGGGGCTGTGCACAGCCCCACTGACAGGTATCCCGCATCCCCACCCACCTGCGGGGCTGTGCACAGCCCCACTGACAGGTATCCTGCATCCGCACCCACCTGCGGGGCTGTGCACAGCCCCACTGACAGGTATCCTGCATCCCCACCCACCTGCGGGGCTGTGCGCAGCCCCTCCTGGCANCCACCTGCGGGGCTGTGCGCAGCCCCTCCTGGCACCGCCGAGCTCTCCGGGAGCACACCCCACACGGATCCCTCCCAAATGCCAGCCACAAACGCGGCCCCTGGGCACTGCAGCTCCCCAGGAGCAGGAGCGGAGCGGGAGGAAGCCAAATGAGCTCAGGATGCATATGGATTGCAAGGCCATAAATATTTGAAGGGGCTGAGTGAATCTGCTCCGGCGCTGTGCAAGCTCCAGTGCCCCTCAGCCCTTCCCTGGACACGGTGCCAATCAATCCCTGTGCCTGTCCAAGGAGGGCCGGGAGAGCTGCAGGGCTCACCCGGGGATCTCTGCTGCCCTGGGCACTTTGTCTGAGGGGTTTTTCCCCCAGCACACCCGAAGGAAGCCACGGGCACCCACCCTTGCCCTGCCTGCTCCGTGCCCGGCCCCTTCCCTGCCAGGCTGGGAAGAGTGGAGAGCTGGAATTGCTCTGCCCGGGCACCGGGGAAGCAGCGGGGATGGGAATTGCACACCCCTGCACACTCCCAGCAGCACGGGCTGAGCCCAGGGCACTGCCCCGGGGATGGGAATTGCACACCCCTGCACACTCCCAGCAGCACGGGCTGAGCCCAGGGCACTGCCCCGGGGATGGGAATTGCACACTCCTGCACACTCACAGCACGGGCTGAGCACAGGGCACTGCCCCGGGGATGGGAATTGCACACCCCTGCACACTCACAGCACGGGCTGAGCCCAGGGCACTGCCCCGGGGATGGGAATTGCACACCCCTGCACACTCACAGCAGCACGGGCTGAGCTCAGGGAACCGCCCCGGGGATGGCACCAGGGCGGGTCCCAGGCGGTGCCAGTGTCCCCCGAGTGCCACCGCCCTGTCCCCATGGCAATCCCTGGGATCACACCGGGAATGAATGCCGGGGGAGGAAGGAGGGACAGCAGTGACCAGGGCCAGGGGGAGAAAAGCCCGTTTGGGATCAGGAGGAGAATCTCAATATTGGGGAAGAGCTCAGGATCACCGGGATTGCAGCAGGGATTGGTCCCAGAGAGCAGCAGGAGCTCTGACAGGAGCAGGGCCAGGGCCAGAGCCAAGGCTCAGCTCCACCGTGCCAGGGGACCACGAGTGTCCCTGGGCAGATGGAGGAGGCTGGGCTGGCACAGCAGGAGAGCTCCCAGTGCCCATCACACCTCCCCTGYCCTGCTCTGCTCCTCTCCAACCCCAGCCCTCCCCTCCCTTCCCGTGCTTCTGCTGCCCTCACATCTCTCCTTTCCCAATGGCCCCGGGAGCTCCAGGTTTTCAGGTCCCAAAAACACTCTGTTCTCATTCCATATTTCCTTTGGAAAGCCATTTTCACTTGCAAGCCAGAAATATTAGTCAGCAAASCTTACAGTGCGAGGCTAATGAGAACTAGATCGATTCATGAAAAGTACCTGCTCAGCAAATTTAGTATTTTTCAAACATAACTCCATTGGATTCCAGGTTCATTCCCCCCAGCCCCAATGCACTGCCCATGCCATGAGTTAAGTGTGTGAGGGATAGCTGCAATTGCTGCCTGATCCATGTATTCATAAAGCCTCTTCCCAGCTCCAGAAGGGCTGACTCAATTCCTGTCATTTTTTATTAAATAACAATCCCCTGTAGGCAGCTGGATGGATGTTTCCTTTGGGATCCCAGCCYGTGTTCCAGGGTGAGAGCCAAGCCCAAGCAGCCTCTGTGAACCCTCTGAAAAACACAAGCCCCTCATCGATGTGACAGATATGCCACTGCAATTAAAGGCTTTGGCAAACACACATTATGCAGCCAAAATATTCTATTTTGGGCTGCAGCATTGATCAGAGCCTGACATCACACATTAACGAGCTGAGGCCTTGCTGCCTGTGGAAGCTGCTGTTCATTATCTTGGAGAAAAACCACCTTGATTGCCTGGTGGGACACCAGTGGGACTGGCCCACGTGGGCCCTGCTCCTGAGCCAGCCCCAGGGTTTGTCCCTGCTCAGGAGCCCGGGAGCTCTTCACTGCCAGACAGGAAAGATTAAAATTTGTGTGATGCTGGAATTTCCATGAGCTGCCCAGTGCAGAGGCCTGGCAGTGCCAGGACAGGAAAATGGGACTCAGCCCTCACCCTGGTGGGACYGAGGCCAGCAGGGAGAGGAGGGAGGCTCCCAGCTCACACAGCCAAGGAAAGCTTGGTGAAATTGTTATGGCAAAATTGTTCTGATCAAACCCTCRGGGTAGAGCCAGCTCATGGCTCTGAGCCTTGCACCTCCCCAGGAGGAATTTCCCAACCTTTCCATTTTCCCTGCACTAAGCACCTCACAAAGAGCCAGGGAGGTTTCCAGCCCGTTSCCTCTCTGCAGAGAAGCTGTTTCCATCGGCATGGACTTTCCTGGCCAGGAACAAAGCCCAGGCAAAGACCTGGGCAAACAAACCCAGCCTGGTGTCCCCAGGCAGGACTGGGATCACCCAGGGATGGACACACAGGGTGGATCCCGYGGTTTGAGCACAGCCCTGCCCCAGCCAGGGCTTACATAAACCAGCCCTGCTGTGGAGGCAGCTCAGCCCTGACGGGGATCGGCCGCGACAGGCGCTGCCTCTGCCCAGCAAAATCACATTTCCCTGGCTCCTGCCCCCAGCCCCTCGCAGATCCCCAGAGTGAGATCATCTCCAGCCCTGCCCACCAGCACCGGGGGATCCCGGTGAGGATCCTGCTCCCCTCACACTCCCTGCCCACCCCACAGACAGAGGAGGCAGCTGTGAGGTCTCAGTGACCACACAGAAGTGTCAGGCCAGGGAGGGACCTCAGGAGCTCTCAGTGCCTCTGCTCCTGCTCTGGGCGTGGTGTGAGTCCTGGTGCTGCCAGAGCTTGGTTATTCACCTCATCCCCGTGCCCACGGCCCCCCTGGGCTCCCAGGGACTGACTCAAAGAGCACAAATAGGTGAGCTGCACTTTCAGTGTTCCCCAGACGCCTCAGGAAAAGCCTCCTGCTGCACTCTGCCTCAYTCTGACGTGACAGAGGCAGCAAATCCCTTCCTGCTGCTGCCGTGGTGCACATCCCTCCCCGATGGCACCTCCTGCGTGTGTGCACGAGCGTGAGGACACCCACATCTGTCCCTGCCTCTGTGTCTGCATCTGCCTGCAGCTCCTGCCACAGGGAAGTGATCAGCAGAGCAGCTCTGTCAGAAATTGGCTCCTGAGGGGGGCACAGCCTGCCGGTTCTCAGCAGGTAACGCTGTAAAACAGGTGTGAAAAGTGAGCACAAAGCACACATTTCGGCTGCCAGGGAAAGATCAGCAACAGAAATATTTCCACGGCTTTGCAAACAACTTGGGGCTTTGCTCCCACTGAAACGTGAGTCAATCTCGGCCCCCATTTTCAGCGGACATTTAGTGATGCTTTCCTCAGCTGCCTTCCGTATCTTTTGGACATAAATTTAGGAGGAAAAGGAGATGAAACGCTGCTGTGACTGTTGTTTTCCCTTCAAACTCGTGCACTTCAGGCAGTTTCCTGCCGAGCCTACAGAACCGAGCGTATGYAAATGCTGGAGCCAGGGGCGCAGGAGCTGCCCCAGCTCACACAGCCACGGCTGAGCCACAGCCTCGGTTTGTGCCGCAAACACATTTCCGAGGCGAGGAATACAAACACGGCTTTGAAGAGCCAACAGCAAAGCTGCGGTGACGCTTTCAGCCTGCCGGGACCCTAGGGCTGCTCGGGGGGATCAGGGGAGCGGGGGATGCTCGCAGCGCCCGACCCGCGGTGCTGAGCCCAGCCGGGGATGCTCAGCCCGGCACCATCAGCCAGGGGACCCCCAGCTCGGGACCCTGAGTCTGGGACCCTCAGCCTGGGGACCTTGAGCCCGGGACCCCCAGCTCGGGACCCTGAGCCTGGGAGCCTCAGCCCGGGCACCCTCAACCCGGGACCCGCATCCCGGGACCCGCATCCCGGGACCCCCATCCCTCCACACCCCGCATTTCTGCCAGTGGCTTTGGCCCCTGTCCCCCGCTCCGGCTCCAGCTGCGGAGGGAAGGTAGAGAGCTCTGGGACAGACGGACGGACAGACGGACGGACGGACAGACGGACACCTCCAGCCCGCACAGAGCCCCGGGTTCGTGGCCCCGAGCTCGGGGCTGGCAGCGGAGCCGCCCCCGCGGAAGCAGCGGTCTCCTAACCTACTTCCCGGGAAAAAGCAATTGGAAAGTCTCAGAAGATAAAAAGATAATGAACAAATAACCTTCACTGCCACAAAGCCCCGGCTCCCCTTTGTGCTGCTGCCTGGTATTAATGATGCTGTCAGGGCTCCTAAAGAGCTCCGTGCTCCCGGCGGGAAGCGGGGGGTTTGTCCAGAGAGCAGCCAGCAGCTCGCTCTCCTTTCCCCCCAGTCTCAGGCAAGAAAGTTCTTACATTCTGCATCTAAGAAACCAAAATATATTTATTTTTTCACTTCTCCGCGTTCCCGTCGTTCTACTGGGGTTTGAAACAAAACGCCACTGTCTTTTCAGGAAAATGCCTGATGCGYCGGGCAACGGCAACTCATTAATTATTTCGAGCCTTTTATGCCACCACTGACACCGCAGCGAAGAATGTCAAACATCTCCTCAGACAAGCGGCTCCCTCACAGCACACCACAGCCTGGCCGGGTGTTTCAGAGCTCTTTTCATGCCGGTGGCTGTGAGGAGCCGGTGCCAGCAGCCTGTGCCACGTCCCTGCTGCAGGCACGGAGCAGGGGGTGAAACCTCAGTTAAACCCGCAGCCAGAGCTGCCCCTCACCGCGGAGACGGGCAGAACGGCTCCGGGAATGGCTGTCCCTCTCCGGGAGCCCCCTGCTCCCTGGGGACACCTCTCAGCACGGTGACACCTCTCAGGACGGTGACACCCATGGGCAGGGCCCGCAGCACCTGCAGGGGGATGGGGCAGGGGTGGCTCTGCTGCCTTGTCACACCCGCGGGACCCCACAGCACCTTTACTGCCTCAGGGGGAGCTTCCCTGGCCTGTGACAGTGCTAAACATCAGCTTCTCCCTGTGAAAAAGACCAACATCTCCGTGCCCAGGCAGCTGCTGCGAGTCCCTGAGCCCTGAGGGCTCGGCCCTGCTCTCTGCCAGACACGGACCCAACCAGACAGATGTTGGGACAGCATCTGCCCCGAGCCAGCACTGACTGCAGTTCACCAGAACCCCTCACAACAAAAGGCTCGTGTGGGTGCCCATCCCACTGCCCTGACCCCACTGCAGTGCCCATGGCACCCCTGTGCCCCAGGGGTGAGCTCCGGGCTCCTCTGCCCCTTGGATGGGCGGCTCAGGAGGGAGAATTCGGGAGGAGACGAGGAAGGATTCATCCCAGCTCACACAATGAACTGYTCCCTCAACGCGGGAGTGGGAACAAAGCAAACCTTGGGAAATCACATGAAAAGGGCTTTCTTTAGAGGCAGAATGCTCAGGTGTTATCTGGCAGCACCAAACCCCTGCTCACACACCTTCACCAAGCACAGGCAGAGGTTAATTCCGTGACAGATTTAACCAAGACCACGATCAGAAATGTAAATAAACCTTCTCAAAAACCAGCGCTGCCTCCTCCTCGCCAGCAGCGGARGCAGATGACCCAGACAGGCCCTGCTCCAGGGAGGGCACGGAGCCCGTGCTCATCCCTGCAGCCAGCGAGGGCACAGCAGCAGCAGCAGCAGCAGAGCCACGGGCACGGACTCGCAGCCACGGGCACGGACTCCCGGCCACGGGCACGGACTCCCGGCCACGGGCACGGACTCCCGGCCACGGGCACGGACTCGCAGCCACGGGCACGGACTCGCAGCCACGGGCACGGACTCCCGGCCACGGCCGCGCTGCCAGAGGCGCTGCCAGCCCCACACAGAGCACAGAGCCGCTGCCCCGGCCCGGCTCCCCGGATCCCAGCAGGGATAGAAGGACACAAATCACACCCAACAGGCGCAGAGGCAGCCGGGGTGAGGAGACGCCGAGCATCTCGGCGAGATGTGAGATCTCCGTGCCCGGGAGGGAATGACCTTCAAAACTCATTCAGCGCTCGCAGCCTGCGCCTGGCGGCTCCCTCACTTGCGAGACATTACACATTCCTGCGATGTTCTCCCCAATTTCGCATGGACTATAAATACTTGGCTCACAAGGCAGCACGAAAGGCGGYGAGAGCGAACATTTAAGCGGGGTAACCTTGCCTTGCCAGGGTGGCGGGAGCAAATTCTCCATCCCTCAGGTCGTGCATGCTAAATACCAGGGATCCCTGTTTACTATGCTACACATAAAATATCAGCCGGAATGTGGGACCGAGTAGTATTTTGTCTGTAAAAAAACTGACGTGCAGAATGACGACACCTTGTCAAATTGTCTTAAGGGCAGAAAATCCAGATTTTTCCGAACTGCTCTGCCCACACTTTCTCTCCCGAACTACGRCTCCCCATTTAATTAGTATTAAAAACAACCTCCGAGAGACGAATTTGTTTGGCTTATGCAAAATGAACCGGGCTGCCGTTCGAGCTGTTTACTGGGTCACACTTTACAACCCCGGCGGGGGAGGCGAGCGGGGACCGGCGGCGTTACCGCCGTTCCTCGGCGCTATCCGCACAAATCACCCCATTTAGCGATTTTAGACCGTTCGAGCCAAAATGCCGGTGCCTCCCATAGCCTGCGGCACCCTTGGAAAGCGTCCTTTGGCACTGTCACCGCAGGCAGGTTGGTGCGTGCGAATGAAGAGATGTTCCCCCCTGCTCGGCAGCGCAGGGCGGGCAGAGCCCGGGCCCCCGGAGCCCCCGGAGCCCCCGGAGCGGTGGGAGATGCTGCTGTTGACGTGTTGAGTCACCTTTACTCAAACTCTGCCCCTAATTTTCCATCGCCCACGGGCTGGGCTGGGGCCAGCCGCCCCCGGCAGCAATCCCCGCACAGGTTTGCGTGAGCTCCCTTGCGAGGATGATGCTGACGGCACAGAGGAAGCGCAGGAGCAGCCGGAGCCGGGGACGCTTCTCTGAGTGCCCGGTCACACGGTGCCGGTGCCGGACTCGCTCCGGCGGAGCCCGGGAGCGCCTTTGMCTAGTTTTCAGCAATACGACACATCCCGCGACATCTGCGCGCCGAGCGATGTCCCCTGGCAGCGAGGGGACACCGGAGAAGGGCCAGCGGCCCCGACCGCGGCTCCCGGTCCCGCTCCGGGGGGCGCAGGGTGCGCGCCCGTCCCCGCCGCTCCGGACGATTACAAAACCCGAGCGCTCAGCACGGCGAGCCGGGGCTAACGGGGGAGGCAGAGCGGGCACCCGGCTGCGGCGGGGCCGGGAGGGTCTGTCCCTGCCGGCAGCACCCCCTGCATCCCTGCCCCGCTGCATCCCTGCCCCACAGCATCCCTGCCCCACAGCATCCCTGCCCCGCGGCTCCCGGTGCATCCCTGCCCCGCTGCATCCCTGCCCCGCTGCATCCCCCGGGCTCCGCTCGCACCCACGTCCTCTCCGCGCTGCTCGCAGCCCCCGCGCCCGCCAGCGGAGGGCTGGCACCGAGCGGCTCCGCGGGGCACGGCCGCGGCTCCCCCGGCCCCGGGGCTGCCGTGCCGGGCTGTCCGAGCCCCGCTCCGGCCGTGCCGAGCTGCCCCAGCCCCGCTCCGGCCCCGGCTGCGCTCCGGGGGCCGCGGGCATCACGGCGCCGGGGGCAGGCGGGCGGCTCTCCGCGCCATCCCCGCACCCCTCCGCGGCTGGGGGGGGTCGCAGGCGGCAGGGCTAAGCCCCGGGGCTCCTCGGTGGCCGCTCGGGAGCCGGGGGGCGGCGGCAGAGGGGGGGCCGCCTTTGTTGGCGGCGCGGGGCAGCAGCGGGCCGCCCCCGCCGCTCCGCTCCGCTCCTTTTGTCTGCCGGGGCTGCGGGGGCTGCGCGGCCCCGGCGCGGCGGAGGCTGACCTGGATGGTGCAGGTGTACTCGCTGTCGTCCAGCAGCCGCACGGTGCAGTTGTACTCGCGGTCCAGGTTCCTGCTGCTGCCACTCATCCACCTGCTCAGCATCTTCCCGGGGCGCGGGGCGGCGGGCGCTGCCGGCGAGCCTGGGCTCACATCCCGCTGCGGGGCGGCGAGGAGCCGTGCGGAGCCGTGCGGAGCCGTGCGGAGCCGTGCGGGGCGGTGCGGGGAGGGGCCGTGGGCGCGCCCCTGCCCGGCTCGGCCCGGCCCTGCCCCCGCTGCGGGCGGAGCGCGGAGCTCGGAGCGCGGTGCCCGTGCCCTGCCGGGGCCGCGGCGCTCGGCGGGCGGGGAGGAGGAGGAGGAGGAGGCCGGGCCCGGGGGTCGCTGCGGGGGCCAATCTGGGCGCGGCGGCGGTGACGGGCTCCGCCGCAAACCAATGCGGCACGGGCGGCTCGGCCCCGCCGCCTCCGCCGGGAGCGAACGGCGGAGCGGGGGAGGCACCGCGGGCACCGGSAACCGGGGGGCTCCGCACCTCCCTCCGCCCGCTGCCCACCCGGCTGCTCCCCAACGCGGGGCACGGCACCGGGGCGGCCCCGGTTCGGGCTCGGCGGCGGCACCGAGCGCTGCCGGTGGTACCGGGCAGGGGGCACCCGCAGCCCAGAGCCCCCCGTCTGAGGGGCAGGGGCTGTCCCCRGGGGCTCCGTGTCCCCAAGGACGGCAGGTGACTGGGCGTGACCCAGCTGGCCCTGCCAAAGCACCAACCCGTGCCCGGCTCTCCTGCCGTACCCCGATTCCRTCTCCAGCCTGGGATCCCCACCGAGGGTTGGCAGCCCCTGTGGTCCTTCCAGCAGAGGCAGCCAAAGTGCCAGCGTGGCCCTCAGGACGTGAGCTTGTCCCTCAGTGTTCRTTTGTCATGGAAGGAGACCTTTACATCTCTGGCTTTTGGACAAAATGGACTCCAGGAGCCCTCAGTGCYGATGGGGTGCAGCTGGTGCTGCTGTGGGGCACTGAAATCCTGGTGGCAGTGCCCAGGGAAGGGTGGCAATGCAGGCTCCTGCCTCCAGCCCCGGCCATTCCCCTGCCTGGGTGTCACCTCCCCACAGCCATCCCCCAGGGCCTCACCCAGGGGTTCGGCAGTGCTGCCCACACACAAACAAATCCCCAAATCCAACAGGCCACAGTGAGGGCCCGTGCTCAGCTCCATCCCACTGCACCTTCCTACCTCAGCTGCTCTTTGCCTGGAGCCTCCCCTGTGTCCCCTGGCTGCAATCCCAGGCTGCAGGGCAGCTCCCAGCCTCTCCCCCTCCGTGGGCCGGGGCTGCCCGGCCTCTCCCCATGCTCTGCTCCAGCTCTGCCCGTTCCCTGCCCATTTCCAGCCAGAAAGGTGCCTCACAGAGCCACACTGCTCACCTCGGCCGTTCCCTTGGGCCCGCCCAGGCCCCTGCCGGCTGCAGGGCCGTGCCTCTCCCTCACGCAGCTCCCTCGGAAGGACAGCGGCTCTCAGGGGCTCTCCAGGCTCTCCTGTCCCTGTTCCTGCTGTGGGGAGCCGGCACTGCCGTGTGTGGGGTCGGGATCTTGCAGCACCCCACGGTTCAGGGGTTATGTCGTGGTTTATCAGGCCCTGCCGGGGCTCCCTGTCAGGCCGGACACCCCGTGTGCCCATGGAGGCACCGCTGAGGGCCGGGCTCGGCTGCCTCAGGGAGAGGCCGTTAATGCAAATGTCCCGTCAGTGCAAAGAGAACACCCTGGCAAGGACATGATCCTGCAGGAAAACGCCAGCAGAGCCCGGGGCTTGGCGTGTGTGGGCTGTGCGGGATCCCGCAGCTGCCGGAGCCGGGGCCGTGCCCGTCGGCAGGAGCCTGGCTCCGGCACAACAAGGGAGCTTTTCAGAGCCCCGGCCCCGCTGCATCCACCCCGAACCATCTGGGCATTTCAMAAAGATGCCTGTATTCAGCGGAGGAGCTGCCGCTCCCTCCCGGACCCCACTGGGCACAAATGGCTCCTGGGGAGCCCAGCGGAGCTGGGAGGGATGCGGGGCGCTGGCAGCCGGGGCTGAGCCCTGAGCGGCTCCATGAGAGCACACCCAGGGCCGTGCCGAGCCCTGCCCGGCCCACGGCGCCGCTGCAGCTTTGTGCCTCCGCCCAGGGAAGGCTTTTGTTGAGGCTCCAGCTTTCTGCWCCATTTTYYCCCCTAAGTTTTTCCTTTTTYCCCCCCKTTTTTTCCCCACCCGCTGAGGCAGCACAGGAACCCCTCGGCTGAGCTCTCCCCCCGCCGCTGCCTCTGACTCGTCCTCAAACAGGGAACAGCCCGACAGCTCCACGCTCCACTCCCAAAATACCTGACAAGGTTTCCACAGAGCGTATCAAAGGCTGGCAGATGCCTTTATAAAAGTACTCTCTGCTTGCAGCTTTGATCGACAAGAATGTGCTTTTCATGAGTAATGTCTTCTTCTTTCCCCCTTTAATAATTTATACTGTAAATCCTACAAATTCCCCCGATTTGGATTCTCTGTCACTTGCAGTTTCGAGCTAAAAAATTCAAAATGCAGCTTTCCAAATGTAAAGCGAATTCTTAGCTGTGTTTGTTTTCCAGCAGGTCACATTTCACTRGGAGAGGGAAAGCACAGGCTGCCCAGAGAAGTTGTGGCTGCCAGATCCYCTTGAAATGTTCCAGCTCCTGGACAGGGCTTGGAGCAGCCTGGGACAGTGGAAGGTGTCCCTGCCCATGGCAGGGGGTGGGACAAGATGAGATTTGGGGTCCCTCCCAACCCAGACCGTTCTGTGATTCTGTGYTTTCAACAGAAAATATCCTCATTATCCATTCTGCACATCATCCCTGTGCCCATCATCCCTTCCAGCACGTCACCCACAGGTAACTGCAGCTCTGAGAGCCAGGAGGGGCAGGTGGGGTGAGGAGAACAACACCTGGGGGCTGCCCAGGTGAGGCTGGAGCAGGGCTGGGTGTGAGTGCCTGACTCAGGGGCCTGCCTGCAGACCCTGGCCAGCAAACACAGGCTCAAGGACAGCTGCTCATCTTTAAATTATGCAAATGTTGTGAGCAGTAACTGCTGGTTGTGCTGAAGTGAGCCCAGCTCAGCCCTCTGCTCCGGGGGCACTCCCTGTTTGAGTGCAGCCTGCTCTGTGTGGGCACTTGGGGCATTTCCCTGAGCCAGGAGTGGAGCTGTCAGCTCTGCTCTGCCTTGCAGCAGGTACCTGCACCTGAAACTGTACAAGCCCCTGCTCTCAGCTCCGAGCTCTGACCCCAGGCAGTGCTGGTGGATGAGATGTCAGTGGGGCCCAGCTCTGGCCCGTGATTCAGGTGTCCCACAGTGCTGTCAGCATCCCCAGCAGCCCTGCAGAGCAGCTGGACTCATCCCTGGGCAGCTCTCCAGGCTGTCTGCCCATCATTCACCACCTCAGCTGTGCTCTCAGCTTCCTGKGCACTGACAACCCACAGCAACAAAGCCCAAATTCTCCCCTTTTCCTTAATTACTTCTTTTCTGATGAAAAGGTTTGGAAGAGAAGACAAACCCTCTTGAGAGAGGCTCACCTGCCACYGAGCTCCTCCCCATCTACCTGTCCTGGGTGTGGAGTAAACCCCTTTGTGCAACATTTCCCTGCAATAACGAGTGGTTATAACACTGGCAACAGCCAGCACTCACCACTGGCCCCAGACCAGCTTCAGCACTGCAGGGAGCCCTCTGCCATCAGGTCATGTTTGGGAACCCTTCAGGGAGTGTTTGTGCTTCCTTCACCCTCAGCTGGGCTCTGATGGCCACGGGGCACGTTTGGGGAGCAGCTGAGCTCCTCCTCCAGCCAAGTGAGGTCAATGAGCTGCAGTTCTTGAGACTCAGACTCTGCCCCTCAGACA
>CADDXX010000523.1:15267-58178 GCA_902810485.1 Alauda arvensis | reverse complement strand
AGAAGAGAAGAGAAGAGAAGAGAAGAGAAGAGAAGAGAAGAGAAGAGAAGAGAAGAGAAGAGAAGAGAAGAGAAGAGAAGAGAAGAGAAGAGAAGGTGATGAGGATGGAAGCCAAGTGAAAGAGGGCCAGGAGTGGAAGGAGGGGCTGGAACCATCTCACAACATCCCCACGTGTGCCCCAGGGGAATCAGCTGGAGCATCCAGCTTCCCCACTCCCAGGCACGTAAAATTTTAACCATAATTTGCAATTATAACCAGAGGATAAAACTCCAGCCTATTAAGAGGAGGTGGGAAGCTGCAGGGTGATGCACATTAATTACTGCTGACATCCAGGGACAGGCTCATTAGACAGAGGCTCCTCCAGCTCCAGCACACAACTTGTGGCTTGAGGCAGATATTGTGGGGAGTAATTAGAGAGCCCGTGCTGCTGGGCAGGTCAGAGGGGCCACATCCACCWCTGCAGCATCAGAGAGGCTCTGGGGGTGGGGAAGGGGCTGGGGAGAGCCCAGCAGGGAGCAGGRCAAAGCTCAGGGCCTGGGGGGGACAGGGAATGGATCCCACTGCAGGGTTAGGTGGGATATTGGGCAGGAATTGTTCCTGGCAGGGTGGGCAGGCCCTGGCACAGGGCAGTTGCACCTCAGCAGTCCCCAAAAAGTGCAGCTCCAACTGCCAGCCTCCTCGGGTGCTCACTGAGGTAACACTGAAGATGCTCTCGGCAGTTTTGTGCCAGCAAGATAAGCTCTGGTTTATATTTAGGGAATGCAACTGGGGAATAGTTCTGAATCCAGCTCAGAAATCCATTTAAAACACTCCCATAATTCTATTTACAGACTGTTTCTGTAAATGTTGTAGCAGGCAGGGAGGAGGGTGTCTCTGTGTATCTCTGGCTCTGGGGACTCTGCTGTGAACTGGGGGGTCACAAAAACACATTSCTGGGGTCGTGTGTCCCCCAGCACAGCCAGGGGRGCTCTGCCAGGACCCACAGCTGGGCACTGCAGCCAGCACTGCTGTTTCCTTCATGGTTCTCGTGCTATTTAGGGGTATTTTCCTGAAAACCCCACTTCCTGCTCTTTGTGAAAAGTAATCACTGACTCTGAAAAAAAAAAAAACCATATATTATAATACAAAATAATACAAAAATCTTTCTGCTGACTGTCAAAGAAGGCTGGAAAATGTGAGAGGCAGATGGCCCAGAGGGTGCTCAGTGGGATCACAGGTAAGACACCCCCGGCAGGGCAGGGCTGCCCTGGGACACTCACCCAGAGCTCCTCGGGCCCTTTTGGGAGCACAGGGACCGCGGAGCCGCCTTCCCCCGAGCCCAGCGAGGCCACCAGGCACCAGCCCACAGCTCCCAGTCTGCCCAGTCAGCTCAGGCTGCTGCTGTGGAGAGGCCCKGGTGAGCCAGCACAGAGGGGATGGCCCCTTGTCACCCAGGACTCGGCCCTTTGTGCTCCAARCACATGCTGGGGTACAGGATAAGGAATTCCAAGGGAAAGGATGCATTCCAAAGGGTTCTCCTCGTGGGAGAGGAGCAGGGATGAAAGCTGTGGTGCTGCAGCAGGGCTGACCTCRGGCGTGGGGGAACAAATGAAACTTCCCTTCCTCGTAGGAAACGCTGGGAATTGGGCTCTGCCTTGTTTGGATATGGGTTTTTCCTCTGTGCAGCACTTCCCTTTATTTAGAGTCAATATGAGATCTCTCATCCCTGTGGATTCCTGAGAGCTGTCTGRGAGCAGGAGCCTCTGCCGAGCTGCAGAGAAGAAATTAAAAAGTAGGGATGTGCATGAGGACTGTGAGAGTTCCTGTGCCTAAAAACACCCTGGTGGGAGCACATTCAGGAAGGCAATCGGCATCTGCATTAACTGGAAGGAAAAGCAGCCCCTTCAAACCCCCCACCAAACACAAGCAGTAAATGGGCAGGTTCATTCACAGAGGTCAGATTTTTATACACTTCTTGTTTCTGAGGAGCTGAATTAGGAGCAAAGAGACTGGGGAGAAAACAGAGGGAGAAGGAAACTGATGAAAAAAAGCCATTGATGTGAAATAGCCACAATCAGGAACATTTTTACATTTTACCAGAATGTAAAAAGAGGGAGCTGACCCAGTGCTGTTGATTTTGAATRCACCTTTAAATGCAGGGGGAAATCAGAAAGAAAGTGCTGATGCTGCAGTGAAAATCRAGCAGACTGGTGGATCTCCAGGCAGGAAAAGTCATGGAAAAACTGAGACACAGTTAAGGGACAAAAATACAGTTGTTACTAATACAGTTTTATAGAGAGTAGATTCTGTCACAAAGATGTGCTTCCAGTCCTTGATAAGATCACAGGTCAGGGGAATTCATGGAGTCATGGAGACACAGAGGGAACCTCAAATCCCATCCAGTGCCACCCGTGCTACGGCAGGGACACCTCCCACTGACCCAGGGACACCTCCCACTGTCCCAGGCTGCTCCCAGCCCCAGTGTCCAGCCTGGCCTTGGGCACTGCCAGGGATCCAGGGGCAGCCCCAGCTGTGCCAGGGTCTGCCCACGCTGCCAGGGAACAATTCCTGCCTCAATCCCATGCCAGCCCTGCCCTCGGGCAGTTCGTGGKGCAGCTGAGCCCCACACGGGGCTGGCAGGCTGGGACAGCCCAGGGCTGGGCTGGCACTGGCAGGGCTCTGCTGTGGGCACTGCACATCAGCACCCCCAGCCCGGGCAGGGACTGGGGATCTGCAGATTGTTAGCAAATGCAGGAGCACTGCTGATAAAACATATGGATGATTAAGAGCCTGGCARGGGAGTCACTAAGGAGGAAGAGCAGCTGAGGCACACAGTGCTCCCAAACACTGCACTCATCCAAACACTGAGGCTTTAATGAGTCTGGGAACAGAACTGGAGATGTGAGTGCAAGACCCTGGCCATGCCCAGGCACTGGGGATGATGAGGATGCTGGAGATTGCTCCTGGAAAGCCMTGGGAGAGCATGGAGGGGGGGAAAATGCACCAGGAGCATCCAAGGGGCTCCCTGGCAAACAAAGGCACCAGCCASAAGAGCAGGGCAGTGAATTTGCCCATGGAAAATTCAATTACCCAGTGTTTAGACTTACCCTGGAGATCTGCATTCAGGTTTGGTGTTTGAGTGCTTAACAGAGATGTGCAGCAAGAGCAGAGAGAATGAGTAAAATCCCTGAGAGGCTGCAAAAACACCCCACGAGCTCCATCTGCTTAACTGACATGGAATGCTGAGAGCTGCCTTTATTGAAGTGTGTAAATATCTTTATGGTAAGGAAAGCACCTGATGGTTAAAGGTGCTTTTACTTCACACAGAAAGGCAGAGAAGCTGAAACAGGAAGCACTCGGGGCTGGCAGGGCCCTTGGGAGCTGGTATTGGTGACTCCCCACAGCCCTCAGTGCTGTTCCTACAAACTGTGTCTCTCAGGGGCCCAGGRTCTGCCCCCAGACCCCCACAGCCTGGGGATGAGCCTCCTCTGCAAATTCCCCCTGGCCCCCAACCTGCAGCTGGGTTGGAGCCTGGAAACAGATCTCKAAAAGTGCTGCTTCAAAAAGCAGAGAGGGAAGATGAAAGGGAGAGGAGTTAAAAACGAGATAAAGGCTTGGAAAGCAAATAGCAATTAACCTCCCTGCTCTGAAATCCGGGCTTCCCAGAGCTTGGAACATTGCACTGGGGGGGAGCAGCCCCTGCTGCAGCACAGCCCTGGGGATGTGGGGATGGGGCTGGGAGGAACCAGGGATGGCACAGCCCTGTGGGATGGGGACAAGGCTTGGGGACATGAAGGCAGCTGGGAACAGCAGGGTGGGAGTGCAGCCCCAGAACATCCCAGGATGAGACCCCATCTCAGGGTCACTTCTCAGCTCCCCCAGCCCTGAGCTGCCCACCAGGCATGGACAGAGCTGTGGCCACATTCCCCCTGCCCAGCACAAACAGGGCACAGCCCCTGACCCAGGACATTAGCAATCCAGGGGAGAGCTGTCAGCATCCCTCAGGAGTGGGAATACTCATAAATATGGAGTGGGAACGAGCTGGGAGCAGAGCAGCTCCTGGCACAGCCATTGCCATGGTACCTGGCAGCAGCTCTGCATTGTTTCACACGTCCCACTGCTCTGAGAGGAGCTTTTCTGAGCAGCAGCACTGGAACAGCAGTGAAGGCAACAGCCGTGGCACCCCTGAACCCAGTGAACTCCCTGTGTCTGTAACTGCGTGAACTCGGTTATTAACTCCATTAATTACTCAGTTATTAACTCAATACATTCCAGAGTGTCCCCTGGGGAGCCCTGGCTGCCCAGCCACCCCTGCTGCTGCTGTTCCAGCACATCACAAATGGTTTCACAGGCCACTGGGTCCCCTCTCACCTGCAGGTCTGTAACAGTGGCAAATTCAGGTTTTCACTCTGAGMGTGTGAGTTCCACCAGCACCACAGTGCCTGTGTGAGGCCAGGCTCCCTGCACACTGGGGACATCCCACGAGGTCACTGGGTGCTCTGTAAATCCCAGAATCCCAGATTSTCTGAGGCTGGAAAAGCCCTGCCAGCCCAKSCAGTCCCAGCTGTGCCCASCTTGTCCCCAGCCMRGAGCACTCAGTGYCACCTCCAGGGGACACCTGCAGGGATGGGCACTGCAAAGCTCCCTGGGCAGCCCCTGCCRAGGCCTGAGCTCCCTTTCATGAAGAAATTCCTGCTGATGTCCAMCCTGGCTGTCTCCTCTTGTSCCTTGTTCCCTGGGAGCAGAGCTGGACCCCACACGGCTACAGAGAATTAGAATAATTACAATAATTGTAATAAGGGATTACAATCAGGCCCACAAGAGTTTTTACCACCACTTCTGACCCCTTGTTGCAGTTCTGTGGAGGCTGAGGCTGTTCCTGGGAGCCCAGGGCTCCTGGGGTCAGCCCCACTGGAGGTCTGGAGGGGCAGGACCCCCCAAAAGGGCTGGGACCATCCCCGTGTGCTGGCCAGGGGCCAGGAAGGGCTGGCACCCCCTGCCAGAGGCAGCACAGCCCCGCCAGCTCCCAGCAGCGACGTGCCAGGGGAAAAGGCAGGGTTCCCATGGGAACGGAAAGTGCTGACATTTCCAAACTAAAAAAAGAAAGAAGCAGCGAAGTACGTGCTCAGCAGGACGCCGTGGACATGGCTGAGGGGGGATCTGGGCTGCTTTCCCCTCTCCTGGGCTCCGAGGTAAGGACACTTCTGGAGCAGCCCAGGGCAGAGCCCCTCAGAGCCACGAGGCAAAGTTCTGCTTTGTGGATGTTGCAGCTCAGGCCAATTGCCTGCAAGATGGATTTYAGTGCAGGGGTGTGTGGTGCAGCCTTTACCTGAAAGCACACTGAAGGAAATCCTGCCGAGGCATTTGTCTCCCTCACGCAAAGTGATTGAGATAAATAAGGCAAATTAAACTGCCATATCGTTGTAGCTAAATTGTTTGTAATGGCACCACGAAATGCACTGGCTGCACGGTAATTAAGTGTCCTGGAGACTGGGGGAGGAGATCTTTAGCTCAGAGAGATGTTTCTGTCTCTGTCAGATCGAAGTGACGTTAGCACAGGATGGGGATGCTGGTGTTGGACACCATTTCCCCAGCTCTGCCCCGGCTCTTCTCTGGGGCACAGCCTTGCCATTTCAAACCTGCAGAGTGAAGCAGAGAAGCTGGTGGAGGTGTTGGTTGCTCACTCTGCTCACTCCAGTCCATCCCACAGCAGGGGAGGGCAGAGAGGAGGCTCCCAGCCCAGGGCAGGGGGCTGGGAGTGCCTGGAGAGCCTGGGGAAGGGAAGGGAAACAAAAAGGCTTCACCAAATGTTTCTGACAGAGTGAACAGAAATAGCAAATGATGAATGTCATTGTTTAGGAATATCAGAAATGCCAGTTCCTGTGCTCGGAGAGCAGTGTCACAGGGAGGCTGTGCTGTGACAGTGACCTGCAGGACACAAAGGTTCCCACCATGAACCACCACTCACCCCATCTGAAAATCTGAACACTGCAAAAACCCACACCTAATGCCCTGCTCAGCAGAGGGGGATATCCCAGGAAAAGGCAARGAGAATTTGACTGAAATGTCCATTTTTYCCCCTGAGGACTCAGAGCACAGGTRAAGCTCAGACCCTGAGAGCTGTGGGGTCAGAATTCCATCTCCAGAGCTCAGCAGACTGTGGCCTGGAGCAGACTGCAGCCTGGAGCACACCCCCACACCATCACAAGTCTGCTTCCCTGCATGCTGCACGTGAAAACAAATATTTTTAGGTACCAGTTCTCACAAAACATTCAGGAATATTTCCACCCTTTCCCGTGCTTTCTCCTCTACCTGTGCTGTCTCTGGGGCTGCCACATCGCCCTCGGGAAGGCAGAACCGCTCTGGGGAAGAGACAGACGAGGAGGGAGGGGTTTCCCAAGCAACAGCATCCAGGTGAGAGCAGGGCCCCCCTCCTCATCCTGCGGGGCATCCTCATCTGGGCACGGGCTGGGACCCCTCCAGCTGCGGGGGAAGTGTCGGAGGGGTAAATCGCTCACCCACTGTGCCTGGGGAAGGCTCAGCAGCCTGTGGGTGGCATCTGAGACTGCTGCCGTCACACAGGTGATGGCATCTGAGACTGCTGCCGTCACACAGGTGAGCCTTAGAGCGGGGCCAGGCCGACACCTGAGCGTCCCCGAGCCCGGCAGAGCCCGCCGCTGCTCCGGCTGCTGCAGAGCTCTTTGCTCCATCAGCTCCCKCCCGGCTCCCTCCCAGCCCTCCCGGCTCCCTCCGGCTCCGGGGCCGAACGACAGCCGCAGGTTTATGGATGCCGTGCAAAGCTGCGCCTAAAAACAGCATCGGAGAAGGGCGGGAGTGCCCCGGGCAGAAGAGGGGCACGGCCGGGGGGCTCTGCTCTGCTCGGGGGCTCTGCTCGGGGGGCTCTGCTCTGCTCCGCTCCAGGGGCTCCGCTGTGCTCCGGGGCTGTGCTCTGCTCCGGGGGCTCTGCTCTGCTCCGGGGCTCTGCTCCAGGGCTCTGCTCTGCTCGGGGGCTCTGCAGGCTCAGCTCACCCGCAGAGCCCCGCAGCACAGCACAGCTCCCGCAGGAGCCCCTCTGGCTGCCCGCAGCCTTTGGGATGCGCTGGCTGGGTCAGGTCCCTGCTGTGACACCGCCTCACCCCGCAGCCCCGCGCTGGGCACACCGAGAGCTGGCCGAGCTCTCCCTGAGGAAGGGAGCGAACAGAGCAGGAGATCTGCGCTGCCAGGGTTTCAGGGGTTCAGCAGCACGACGAGGGAGGGTAAAGCCCATTTAAAGCCATTTAAAGCCCATTCGTGCCCATTTCACGCCCGTTGCTGGTGGCACTCAGATGGAACTCAGAGCAAGCAGCTCCGGAGCTGCCCTGTCCCTTTTGGGGTGACATTGGCTCAGCCAGGAGGCTCCAGAACCAGGGGYTGGTGCAGCAGAGGCACCGAGCAGCCTCTTGCCTCCCCGTGAGCCCGGGCAGCCCCTCCCTCAGCACAGCAACTCCGGGAGGAATTAGGGACAGTCCTGACAGCCATTCACTGCCGGGGAGGGAATTCCCATCCCACCCCCGTGTGCTTTGGGGACRGGAGGATGAGGGCTCCTGCAGTGCCTGCCATGGGCTGCTCAGGGCTCCCAGCTGGTGCCTGCAGCTCCAGAGCTGCAGCGTGGCCCAAGGAAATGGTTTGYCATGGATTTGTTGGCCATGCTGGAGGAGACTGGATGAGTTCTTTTGCCCACGCCCTCTGAGAGGGGCTCCTGCCTGCTCTGGCAGCAGGGGATGGGCGCTGCAAACAGCATTCCTGAGGGACAGCCCTTTGGCTGCTTCCCTGGGCCACTCATTAAACCACGGCCCCGTTTGTTTGATTGCCTTGGTCTGTAACCCTCTCCCATTTCCAGAAGAACACAGGGAGCTGTTTTCTGCCATTGCTTTCATGGCTCAGGGGCAGAGTTTCCAATCTGGAGTTGGAGAAGCAAATCCACAAATGCACTCCTCCTTCAGGACAATCTGTTGAAGGCAAATTGTGGAAGGCAATCTGTTCTTACCAAGGATGGCTTCCCAATGACAGGGAACAGGCTTGTCACTGATGGTGTTGGCTCCACCACTCCGTGTGTATTGGGAAAAACAGGAATACAGGCAGGGTATGGGGATCYATGTCAGTCACAGGAGCAGGCTGCAAGTCCTGATTCAGTTCTCTTAACTGCAGTATGAATATTTTATAACAAGACCAAAAAAAAACCCTATGCAAAACTATATCCAACTATTTTAAATTCCTCCATACAAAACCAGCCACAAAGGGGAACAAGGTGATAAAGGAGGGTTCTAAAGGCAATTCCCCCCTTAACTGTGAGCAATCTGCTCCTCAGAGTTTCATGAACTGYGCTATTTTCATGCACTTCTGGAGCACGTCATCCATATTCTATSCACTGACCTTTTCCCAATGCCCTTCAGACATCCAGCAAACAGGTTCCATCTGCTCCTCCCAAAGCAGGGCGAGCCACGGAGCCCAGCACCTCCTGCCTTTGGAGAGGCACAGCCTCTGCTGTCCCTCACAGCCTGTGGGGCACAGCGTGGGCAGCCAGAGCCCCAGGAGCCCCAGGAGCTGTCCTGCCCCAGCTGTGCCTGCCAGGGGACCCTGGCTGGTGCCACAGCTCCCAGCACACTGTCCCCAGCAGCTCTGGCCTTTGCCTGTGCCATGCACACTGAGAGCTGCTGAGGTGGGAACCCCCACGGGAGGGCTCCAGGGACCCCTCTGGAACCACTTCCTGAGACTCTTCCAGATGGTTGATGCAAGAAGGGAAGTAATTCTGTTGTCATTTTTCACTGGAGGCTGGAAATGCCTTGACTCTGCTTCCTTGTCCAYCTCAGCCAGCAGAGCAAAGCTCCAGCCTGGAGTTGAAGCCCTGGCATTGCCTTATCACCATCCAGGGCTGCTTGCTGTGTCCCAAACTGGGCAAGGACACAGAGCCCAAGAGGCTGGGACAGAGCTTGGGACAGACCTCTGCAGGTCAGAGAGGAGCTGGAGCTTCACCCTCACGCACACAAACCCCACACATCCTGCAACTCTGCCAAATTCCACAAATGTGCTGTGACACAATGGTTACATCTGGGAGCTATTTCTGTAGAGAGCACGGCGCTGATGTGACCCTGTCTGCTCCAGAAACAGCCTGGGCTGATGCACACAGCACCCACAGGCCACCCCAAAATACCCTCCTAAAAACTACTGGGGCTCCAGCTCAGGGTCACCGGAGCTGCAGGCTCTGCCTGGGGCTCCAGAAGGGCTCTGGCTCCAGAGGTGATGCTCTGCCTTGGCCTGATTGGGATGGGGAACAAGATAAGCCTGGCCCAAGTCCTGTATATCCCTTCCACTGCCTCTCTCCATKGCTAAAACAGGTCCACATAAGAAAGGCAGACGTGTGCTGGCAGACTGTGAAAGTCAAATGAGTGCATGAATATTTATGTAATAATTCATATAAATGGATATATTCATTTGGTATAATAAATTGTGCATGCTATTTTGTATTTACTATATTTTATATGAATACAAATGAATACATTCACTTGCCAAGGAAATCAGTGGGAATGAAGYGAGCTGGTGGGRTCAGGCCCATTAACAACAGCTTTATGCTGTTTCCAGGAAATCACAGTCTTTAGACAGGAAAGGTGTTCAGCCATGAAAAATATGGATTTTCTCCCARAGCTCCTGCTCTGGGCAGTTCAGTWTGTTGGTWTTGGTGGTGACCAGGTAAGAGGGGCAGSAGCAGGGTCTGGGCTGTGGGAGAAGCAGAATCTACAGGTTCRGGGAGAGAAGGCAGCAGGGAGGGCAGTCAGCAGGATTTGTCCCCAGGGACTGTGCCATTTGATTTAGCCCATGTGTGGTGCAGTGCAGGCCTGTTCCCACCAGGCACAGCCAGCTCTGACCCAGCTCAGTGACTAAATAAAGTGCTCATTTCTGAGCTCCCTGCTCAGCACTTTTCCAGATCACAGGTGAGGAGCTCAGCACTTGAGGGACAGCCTGCAAGAACCAAGCTGTAATAAATCCAACACAATAAGATGCTGGAGGCACAGACAGGGTGACAAGAGGGCAGGTGACAGGCAGTGTCCCACGGGAGCCCTGCAGTGCCCCAGGCACAGGCCCAAGCTCAGAGCTGCCTCTGCTCTCCCCTCCCTGAAGGCCCTGGCACCCTCAGAGGGACACAGTAATTAAGCTGACATGGAAGAACACAACCCCTCTTCAAAGGGCTGGCAGATTGTTTGGGGATTTCTCCTGGAGCTGCACGGCTGCACTCGGGGGCAGTATGAATACTGGAAAAGAAAAAAGGGAAAGGGAGAAGCAAGTGGAAATGGGAATGGCAGAGAGTGAGGAAGCACAGAGGAGTGGGACAGAGACACTGCAGGAAAGAGAAAGCCAAGACAGGAGGGMAATGTGTTGTCTTTGCACAGTGAAGCAGAGAAAGGACTGACAGAGCACTCCCTGCCCCTGTGCCAGCACAGACCTTCAGAGGGACACAGCTGGCACAGACTGGGCAGGGCTGGGCTCTGCAGCCTCCACAAAGGCTGTGCCAAGGGCTGGAACGTGCAGATCCCCAGCTGGGCTCCCCAGGACCCTGCCTGTGGAACAAACGAGTGCCATGGGGCAGGAGCAGCCCCTGCTGTGGCTCTGTCAGAGCAGCTCCCTCCTGGCAGCCCCCAGGGACAGCACAGAGCCCGAGCTGAGGCACCCAGGCCACTGCTCAGAACGGGGCTGCAGGGAATCACAGAGTGCTGGGAGCTGCTGCAGGGGAGGAAAGCAGATCCCCCCCACCAGGGACCCACGGGTGTGTGCTGGGCTCACTGAATCACACACATTCACCCACAGGTTTATGGCCATGGGTCACATGTCATAAACACACAGGTTTATGTCTCCTCCATAACAAACACATTCCCAGAAAAACACAAAGAAGGAAAAAAATCCTCTGAGGTAAGGAGCAATAGAGAGATAAGTCTGATTAGGAAGACAACTATTAATAGCAATTATTCTTTAATTACTGTGCCTAATCTTTTTGAACCAGCARTTTGTAGCATGTCCTCTACCAAACMATGTAACACTTCTGACTCCRTGTTCCATGGGCTGCAGGAGGAAAATGTGTGGATGTATTTCCAGTAGATTCACTAGCAGCTGGGTATAAAATGGCTTTGAGGACATTTCCATCAACTGTGCCTGAGAGCAGATGCCATGAGAAAGGCAGGAGTTGCTCTGTGGGCACAACGCTGCACAAACAACCCCAACACTCCTCTGGTGTGTTCCCCAGGGCAATGGAATGATGCGCCCGGGCTGCTGCCATAAAACTCCGGGCATAAAAAAGGCACTGAGAAGGACATGAAAYAGTCTAGACAGAGRGAGGCACTTCAGTAGTGCTGGAAGGAAASARGRCTGTGGCTCAGAGCCACGGCTCAGGCAGCGCTGCCCAGCACTGCAGGCACACAGCCCAGCCCCAGCCGGGGAGGATGTGCAGCCTCTCTGCCACTGACCCTCCCCAGGGACAACTGGGACATGGACACTGCCCTCCCCAGGGACAACGGGGACATGGACACCACCCTCCCCAGGGACAACAGGGACATGGACACTGACCGTCCCCAGGGACAACGGGGACATGGACACTGCCCTCCCCAGGGACCCCCCTCACCTCACTCTGAACCAGGACAGAGCAGTCAAGAAGCCAAAAAACCCCAATTCCATTGATCCCTGYGGGTCGTGGTCAGAATCAATGAGCATGGAATGGTTTGGAAGGGACCTTAAAGATCACCTRATTTCAWYCCTCACTAATGTTTGCAGCAGTTATTGAGCTTYAGCTGTCCTGTGGGTAGGTACTGAAGGTGAGGGATGAACACCACTGTATTGTGGCTGCAACTAAGTGGATGTAAAATTCCYCATTGAGAAATCACATTTTCCTGCATAAYCTCATTTGTTCAATACCACTTGGGAGCCTTTTCCCCGCTGTCTTTGGGGTAAGAATTTTTGAAAGCAAACTTCAGTTGTGGTAATTTTTGAAAAATACTRAAGTATAGCAAAAGCAATTTGGTGAAGCCTACCTAATAGTAATGTCAAAGCACATGAGAAAGGCTCTGGGAGGGAACAGTGCAGGCAGCCAGATGGTGGGACTGCTTCATCCAGGGGAAAACTGGGCTAAAAATGTAGATCACTGTRACAGAGACAGTCTTGAGGTGCAGGCTTAAGAAGCTGCACTAAAACCATCTGAGGATGACCTTTGGAAGAGGTCCCCAGGAATAATTGCTCCTCTCTGAGTGCCTGCTGCTTGCTCCTCCCTTCATCCAGGCAGGTTCATGCCCTTGGTGGCTGTAGTGGCTGAAGACACCTGGAGCTCCTCACAGGGCCCTGCACAGCCCTGCAGCACACAGCCCTGCCTRCACACAGCCCTGCTGCACATCTCCACACACCCTGAGCACGGGGCTGCTGTCAACTGAAGGGTTTCTTATTAAATCACTCACTCCGGAGTAACTGAATTATCCAAGTTTTAGCTGAACCAATTAACTGATATAATACATGGCTCTTGCTCTCTTAGATGAGGAGAAGCATCTTGCTTTCTGCTCATGTCTCACAGTGAAAGTGATTTTTTTAAACACTTTAATCTAATTAACTTGTTGAGACCGAGAATCTGTTGAAGGCGCTCAGGTGATGAGAATGGGAGTGTTGCTGTGTGTGGTGCTAAGCAGCGAGGGAAATCTCACTGAGGATGAGGGGGCTGGGAAAARTGATGCTCTTGGGACACAGCTCAAAGTGCAGGAGGTCCTGCTGGCTGACCTGCTGTCCTGCTCAAATGCAGCTGCAAAGGGAAAGCAATCAGCAAGAAGCACTTTCAGAGTGCTCTGGCTGTGGTCTCCTCCAGAGAGCCAAGCTAAAAAAAGCTCAATAAAGGGGTGCATGTGACTGGGACCTCAGAAATCCAGCTAAAACAGGGAAGCCAAGGATGCACACTGATGTGTTCAGGCAGATTCCCCATCCCAAACTCTTCCCATGGAAATGCAGCATTCCCTCAGAGGTTTCCCTGCTTGGCAGTGATGCAGCACAAAGGAATGTCCTGAGCACGGGCTGTGCTGCCCACACAGGTGCTCCAAACAACTGGAACGTGCCCAACGTGCAGCTGGAWGCTGCAGAGCTCTGCAGGAGCAGGGAGCAGCATCCCTGGGAGCCCAGCATGAACCACCCCCACAGCAGTGACCTTGCACTGCCTATCACAGGAAATTACAGGAGTRCAGACACGGGTGAGCTCCTGGAACCCACCAGCCCTTGGATCTGGAGCAGAGGGGCCTGGAGGCAGCACTGCACACCAAAGGGAAGGGATTGTGCTGACCCAACAGCACAGGGGATAAGGAACGTGGGTCCAAGGTGGTAAAGAACACCTGCATTGAATGTAAAACATCTTCCAGGGTTGCTGTTTAGAAATGAATCAGAGAAAAGCATAATGGATTAGTTCTGGTTGGCCCTTGCAATGTGACTGTAAATGTTATTGTAAAATACAGGATGAGGTATTATGAATRATACTCTAAATGAAATAAATAAAACAAGATGCAGATTAAATGACACATTTGCCATTAATGTTTACAAACATGAGCTGAATCTTCCAACATACACACTTTGGCTGATTTTAAATTAGGACAAAAAAAAAAAGGTTTTCTTCTTTTCCTTCTTGTGGCATTTGAGCTGCTGTGGCTGCACAATGACACAGGCCAGACCAGACTGCCTGGGGCACCCTGGCTGACACTGCTGGTGAGGACAAGGAGCCATGGAAGGAGCTTTTGGAGGACACACACACACACACACACACACACACACACACACACACGTGTGGTTCCCTTGAGCACCCATGGCAGGGATAGGGATAATCTGAAATGGCACTGAGGCTCCAAGGCCACAAGCTTCCACCACAGAATCATGGAATCATGGAATGGTTTGGGTGGGACCTTAAAGCTCATCTCATTGCACCCCCTGCCATGGACAGGGACACCTCCCATGAGCTGTGTCCTCAGAGGTGACTTCACTCCTGTCCCACCCAATGCCCTGCAGAGGGGGAGAGCAAAGGAGGGGCACGAGGAGTGGTCACGCCAAATGCAGATGGAATTGTCACTCCCCTGGGATCTGGAGGCTCTGTCAGGATGCAGGGATGAGATGAGGGCATTGAGGGCATCTCAGTCTCTCAGCTGCTGCATAAGCAGATTAACTGTACGTGCAGCTGATCCATGGAGAAATGGATCGGCAGCAGGCCCTGACACAGACACATTTGGGCCCGACTCACATTCTGCTTGCTCACAGCAAACACTGCATGCTGTTATTTATGTGACCTTTTCTCYTCTCTGACTTGCCCCCCTTCCCTACTCAGCCTCCAGCCCGGGTCACAGCCACCCCATTAAATCAGGCCCACCACTGAAGCAGCCCTGACAATCAGTCCCCTTCCTGATCTCCCTGCTCTCACAGGAATGCTGCTGATGCCAACCACTATCCTGTGGAAAAAGCATCCAGGAGACAGACAAGGAAACCAACTGCTGTGAAAAACTCCATTGTTTTTCACAATGAAACTGGCTGACAAGGTTGAGATTGGTCACAGRGTGGACTCAGTGGTCCTGGAGGTCTTTTCCCASCTCAGTGATGCTGGGATTCTGTGACACCGTGGTGTCCCCAGAGGGAAAGCAGCCATGGCCACTGAGGATGTTCCCTRTGGCCTCCCACCCTCGCAGAGCCCCAGAGCACAGCAGGGCTCCCGAGGACAGCCCGGGATGAGGCAGCCTGGCTGTCTCCCAGCTCTGCCCTGTCTCATTCCCATGCAGTGGAGCAGCTCCCCTGGTAATGGATTGTGTTTGGTGCCCTCCTGGCGCTGGGGAGGTTTGAGTCAGCTCCCCCTGAGCCRCCCGGCCGAGGCTGATGGAAATTTCCTGCAGCATTCCCCACTGCGGGCTCACTCCATGGGAGTGGGAGCACAATTGTCCCCCTTGTTCTGCACCTCTTGGCTCCCAGGCCTTAATTACACYGAGCATTTAGAAAAAATGGAGTGACGGGAGGGAAGCAATTTGGCACTGAGAGAACAACAACAATTCTGTAGCGGGTGTGTGGCAGAGGACAAGGAGCAAAGGCAAGAAAGGGAAGAACCACAGTCAGAGGGACAAGGAAATACAAATTTGCTCTGGAAGCATTGTTTCAATGATTTGTGACCTATTTTAAGCACATCAAGGCCTGCTCAGCTTTTGAATGCCCTGGATGGGCACAGGACTTCAGGCCAGCTCTGACTTCCAAGGACAGAAGCACTTCCCTGGACTTAATGGAACCATTTGCTCTTGAAAACATATCCCATTTCTGTCCTATGTCAGCTTTTCCTTAAGCTGGCTCAATATTCCTTTTGCCTTTGTGGGAGCATCTATACAATGTCTGCTTCCATTTGCTTTAAGGTTGGAGCCCAGGATTTCACTGCAGTGGTTCATGGCTAACAGACCTGGAATGGACTTGGGAATTCACCCAGCCCATGCTAAAGGACACAGCTGGTGCACTGGACACTCCTGCTGAGCAAGGACCCAGCACATCCAGGTGTTTTGGCTTCTGTAAACTGTGTCCCCTGATCCACACCCAGCACTGGACTGGGAGAAGTCTCCTTTTGTCCCTCCTGTGCCCTGCACAGGCTGGCTGAGCTCTCAGCACTCTCTGGAAGGTTCCCAGACAAGTCCCAGGGAAGATGATTCCTGTTGATGTGCTGAGCATAATGGGAGCRGGGTTGTGTTCAGCTCCTTGCTGGAGAGCCCATAAATATCTATGTTCAGTGGCTGCTGTTTCACTGACACCTAAATTGAATTAGAAATGGACACTTTATATATAATTGAAACGACACTAATGCACAATGCACAGAGAGCTCTCCTAGTCCTCAGCTCAATCTGCTGCTTATCCTCCAMTGAAAGGCCAATTCCTCTAGAGCAATTAAGGAAATCTGCCCAAATTGTGACCAGGAGTTTACCAATCAAGTCCTGGGCTTCTACTCTGAAGGCAGAAAAAGCCACAGGAGATTCCCAAGTATGATAACAAGTGCTTTTCAATCCAGGAGTTGCAATAATAATTTGTTTTCTTTTTTTCTTCAGGACAAAGGAAGGAGCTCTTAAAATACACTTGGGAATACAAGAGCATGCTCCAAGCTCATGTCAGGGTTTGACACACACACCAACTGTCTCTGATGCTCAATTTGTGGCTTTCTCAGTCTACAATAAAAAGCCCCAAACCCACCTAGGCAGGAATCATACCTGTGACCTGACCAGCAGGCACGAACAGCACGAGGAGTYRGGYTATGGAGACAGTGGATCCCTGCACTCACAGAAATCATCATCATCTGCTCGCAACAAATTACCCAGCCTTTTAGAGCTCTTCCTGCAGGTTTTCCATTCCCAATTGTCTCCCGGAGCAAGCGGCAAGCAGCAGCAGCCATTTGTGTGTAAGCTGGGGAAAGCAGAAGCATCAGCCGGGCTCCAGCACCGCTCCTCACGGCCCACTGAGCTCTCGTTGAATCTCTCAATCCTTAATAAGCATTTGGCCTTAATTGCTGATTTTATCGCAGCCCAGTACTTAGGGCATAATGGATGAGCATTGTTTGCAGCAGAGTTTTACGGCTCTGCCTCGCTCCGGTGCAATTGGATGTGCGATCGCCGCCCGTGGAGCCTGGCACCACCTAGTGCTGGGCTGCCAGGCTGGGGCACGGCCGGCATCGGGGAACCACGGGGCAGCCTGGCCTGGAAGGGACCCCGAGGATCAKGGAATGCAGCCCTGAAATCAGCTCTGCACGAAGCAGCCACAGTGAAACATCCTCTGCCCGCTCCGGGTCACACCGCCCTGGGCACAGCACAGACAGGGATGTGGGCATTGGGGCAGGCAAGCCTCGCTCCGGGCTGTAAAATTCAGAATATTCTYGTCTCCTGCAGGCTTCCCGAGCACTCGGCAATGGAGCACCTCTCCTAAGGAGAAAGGCTGATGGGTGAAATGCATTTCCCAGCCAGTCCCACYGGGCTCAGCTCTGACCCCCGAATTATCCACCCCCTCCTCGTGGAAACGTTTCACCCCCGAGGAGCAGAGTCCCCCAGCATGAGCTCTGACTTGTTACTTCAATGTCAGTTTGGGGATATTTAATTATTAACACAAGAACATCAGTTCCCAGCTGTGAATCCAGAGCACAGCCAGGACAAGGTGAGATTCTGTCCTGTGACACTGCACATGAACCTTTACACATTATGGCAAAACTGCTGGGGCTTTTGGTGGATGGAGCAGAAAATTCCCTGATGGAGCTGGGGATGCTTAAATGCCTTAAAATCTYGGCCTCAGGCTGTTATCAAATTTAGAACAGGCAGCAACATAAAACTGCCACCATCCCTACCAGTTCAGAAATCAGTTATTTTAGCAGCACTCACATTATCAAATTAAGKTTTTTTAAAAGATGTTTTGTGCAACCAATTCCCATTTATCAGAAAGTGCCTCAGAATAATACCATGCACCAGAAGATTTTTTTAATAAGGGGTGTTTATGGGAGAATTGTCTACTACCTATTTGACCCCTGAAATGGAGTTAACTCAGATCTACTGTAACTGGCATCATGTGGAGCTGCAGTCTTTATTTCAAGGCAGTTTCAGCAAYAAGAGTTGAGGAAGGGCTTCATTGYCCTGGGGAGAGTGAAAACACARAGCCCCWGYCCTTGGAATAYCTGAATGTGTGACCACAACCATCCCAGGAAAGTGAGGCCAGACATACATTTTTAAACATTTTCTTTACATTTCAAGGGCATGATCTGCAAATTATATCATCCTGGACTCTGATTCCTCCAAATAACAATCAGCACCACATAGATATACTTGGTGTGACTTCCAGAGCAATCCCATACACTCCTAGAGGCAATGGCTGTATTTGTGTTGCCTAAAAAACTGTTATAAAAATGCTTCCAACTAAGCTGTTCCAAGAATGTTATTGGCTGTAGTAGAGCCTCTGAAATCTGGCACAGCAACACCCCCTCAAGCTACAGAAGTCTTTTCTTTGTCCCAGGAAATCTCATGTATATTTAGCAGAGTTAAATTTAAATTATTATTTTCCTCCTCTGCTTGTGCTCCCCAGCAACAAAGAAACAGTAATTGAGGTGGATGTTTTGTGAAACCACAACAGGAGACAACAGAACCTCAGCTSCCTGTGTTAAAACACTTGTCTGCACTCTGGCTGAGCTCCTTTCCAGCACACACAACCTTTCCTTCCAAGGAGCAGRGAATCACCACAAGCTTCCTGCACCCACTCCAGGGCCACAGCTACCTCRTCCCCAGGGATATTTTTCTTTTTGCCCCACTTCTTGTTCCCCGGGCCACTTTTTTCAGCAGCTGCTCCGAGGCCCTGGCTGCAGCCCTGCTCCTGTGCAGCTCATCTCTTCCCAGGGAAASCCACAGCAATGCCTTCCCTTCCTGCAGCCACTCCTGCTCCAGAAAAAMGGGGAATCTGGATCCCCCCACAGCCACTCTGGGCGTTCCCAGCCTGGTTTGCATCCCCAGGAGCTCTGTGAGCCCTGAGCTGTCAGCTCCTCTCTGAATCTCTGACAAAACCATTCCCAGTGCACCATTCCCTCTTCATTCCCTCACAGATGCTTCCCTGCAAGAATCACTCCAAAATCAATGCTTTGCCTTTTCAGTGATTATCCACAATAACCTATGGGAGCTCCTGCCAGCAGCTGTGGCTTCATCCTTGCTGGAAATGTCATTTGCTGTTACAGGAATTCCACCAGCCCCTCAGARCTGCCACTAAAAATGAAAACAAACCTTCTTCCCTGGAATACTAYTGGGAGAAAGCACCTTTTTCCAAAATGCCAGAGTGCACTGAGCCTCCCCAGCTGCTTCCCAGGAACAGATGTGCTCCCTGCTCCTGGCCTGGGATGCAGCTTCGAGCCAAGCACAATCCCCTGGACACAGGCCTGCTCTTTGGGCTGCCATTTGGTGAGCCAGTCCCAGATGTTCCTGGGTTTGTTTTCATAAACAACATGCTCTGGGAGATTGGTTCTGATACCTCACTCCAAAGCACTTATTCTCACAAAGATTCCCAAAGCTCAGGTGCCCATAAATAAACACAAACCCCTTCCAGCTCTAACCCCCAGTTCTGATTCCATTCAAGCCCTTCTGCAGCTGCTCAAGTGCCACTTTCACACACAGCAAACATTTTCCTTGGAAGTCAGCAGGCCTTTCCTGGCGTCTGCAGCCATTACACTTTATCAGAGATGGGGAAGGGATGCCCTCAGAGCCCTGAGGGCCACTCCTGGGTACTCATCGAATGTGCTGCGATGGAAATGAATGACCTGTGCTGAAGGGAGTACCCAGAGTGTTCACAGACACAGCTCTGGGGTGAGCAGGTCCCGGACACTTCGCAGGACAGCAGCACTTGAAGCATCCACCTCAGCCTCCAGTGCAACAATCACATTCCAATGAAACACCCCCCAGTGCCATCCCCTGAGGAGCTGTTTTCCTTCTTTAACTGGAGTTTTACAAATCTCCATGGAAATGCTGCTCATTTGGACAGTTGCTTGGCATACCAACAGATGGAGTATGTTAATCAGGTTTTAAGGATATGCTGAAAGTCTGGGATAATTTGAGTTCTGTGTTCAGAATGTCTGTAAAAAACACAAACTTGTAATAGATTTTAAAAAAGGTTTATTCTGCTACAGTGGAAGGAAATGGGATCCTAAAATCTTTAATCAGAGGCTTTTAAAATCGCCAATTTTCTGTAATGATGAATAGATTATTAAATCAGACTGTCTTCTCATCTTTGAGTTAAATTATGCACAAAACCAAAATATGGCTAAATTTATCTTTCATTTWAAAACCTGCTCTGGATTCTGAAGGGACCAAAATCCTTGGCTGGAACAACACCTCAGATTGTTTTATTGCTTTGACTGATAAAAGTGCCACGGCAGTAACAATACAACTCTGGTTCTAAAAATACATGTGGGGAAGCAAATAATCAGCAAATCCTTTGCAAAAGTGGAAGGTCTGAAGGGAAGAAGAAAATCAAATGTCTGTGATGGATTTCATCAGCAAAAGCAAGCCAGGAGGATGCCCTGTGCTAGGCTGTAACAACACAAGGGGTGAAGCAGCAGTTTTTGAGGTTCCTTTGTGTGTTTTCTCTGCTGATAAGGGCTCTCATGCTGCTGCYTACACAGCTCTGCAGCACCACCAGTCCTGAGCATTCTTCCCTGGAAAATGTTAACACCCTCCAGAACCACTGTAATTTCGTATTATCAAACTTCTGCACATTTTTAGGACATCCTGGTAATGCTAACAGGAAAGTCATTCAATTACATCGGTTTTTCTTCTCTGTGGCATAGAAAAAAGTCCATAAACGCTGGCTGTGTTACTTCTTCTTGATCATATTAGTGGATATAGGAGTTTTCTGGTTTATTACTGTTTTGTTAAATAACCTCTGCGTACATTAATCTGGTTAATGGCAGACAAATGGAAACGATGCATGGAAAGATCTGGAAAGTTTTGATACACCACCAAATAAACTTTCTTCTTTGGATCCTTCACTTTCCCCAGGGTAAGGACAGGGATTAAGGCTTAGTTCTTGTGCTTGCCCGGTCTGAGGATGAAACAACGGGAGTGTTCCAGGGAGTGATCTCCCCATTCACACCTGATCATGGGCAGCGAAGCCAAGGATCAGCCAAGCCCTTGTCAGAGGCTGAGCTGAACGTGCCATGGGCTACATTATTCCATCACAGAGGGTAAGAGCACAGCCAGGGAGAGGCAGCAGGAACGCCTTTCCAACCAGGAAAAGAACGGACTAGGACAGGGTCACAGGGCGTGCAACACAGATGAAATTCAATTGGAAAAGGAAAACTCCCTGGTATTGCCTCAGTTCCCAGATATGGAAAGGAAACAAAACAAAACAAAACAAAAAAAGTGAAAAAGTGCAGGGGCAGTTCTGACCCTGAGCTCTGAGGAGCTGGGAAATCAAACAAATTCCAACAGGAACAGCTGAAACGGGAGAGTGGCAAGCACCACGGAGCACTGCGTGGAGAGATTTTTGAGTGACTCTCACAGGTTAGTATGAAAGCAAAGTGTGTGAAACCCAGGTATAGATTAAATGAAAGAAACCCAGGTGTAGTTCTGAGCTCCAATCTGTCACATTTATATTGTACTTCCATTATTTAGACAAACATTTCCCGGCTCGCAGCAGYCAAGCTGGCACAGAGTAAGCGCAGCCAGAAGGAAGAAGCTGAACTGGGCAGACTTAAACCCTGGAGCTATCCAGCTTCACACGGAGGGAAGATTTGCAGCGCTGGATTTGGAATGTGAATCTGCACTGCCATCTGCAGAGAGCGGGCTGGCAAATTAATGGGCCCTCGGTGTAGCAGCAATTAAATCGGCCAAGTGCAAATATTGGTATGTAAAGCATGGGATSAGCTGGGAAGGAGAAAGCTGTGACAGCTTCGTCACAGCTGACAATTCTGCACAATGTATGCTGGGTCTCAGGAAGGCATTTTATACTTTATTTCTTAAATATTGTCAAAACTTTTTGCTTCTTCTAGGAGGAGAACGGATCCCCTTCTGTTTCTCCCACATCCTCCCCACACCATTTGCAGCTGGAGGCACTGGGATCTTGCTGAGACGCTCTGCTGCCCGAGGAGCTTGGTCACARCAGCGCAGCACAACTGGTACTAAAGCCCATCACAGGGAATAAAGCCAAGCCTAAGTTCTGTGTGGGTGAACACCTCACTGTGCTGGGATCTCTGTCCCCTCACGTAAAACCCTGATTTTGCTGGGATCTCCCCCTCATCCCTGACCCTGACTGTGCTGGGATCTCTCCCCTCACACCAAACTCTGACTGTGCTGGGATCTCCGTCCCCTCACACCAAACCCTGACTCTCTGTGAGGGCGGGCAGGCCCTGGCACAGGTACCCAGAGCAGCTGTGGCTGCCCCTGGATGCCTGGCAGTGCCCAAGGCCAGGCTGGACGTTGGGGCTGTGATTGTGAAGACTCTCCCCGCGCACGGCTCGCTGTGCCACCGGCGGGTTTTCAGGTGTTAGTTCATTTTCGGCGAGTCCCTGGCGCTCCCCTCACACCCGCGGCGCTCCCCTCACAGCGGAGCCGCCCCTGCCCCGGCCGCCTCAGGGCAGGCGGCCCCGAGCTCTCGCGAGCGCTGCGCGGGCTGCTCTCGCGAGAGGCGCAGGGGGCGGGCGGTGGGCGGGGCGCCGCGGTGGCGGCTCAGGCCGGTCGGTCCCTCCGGGCCCGGCGGCTCCGGCTCGGCTGCAASGGCACCGCCACAGCCCTGCCGGCCTCCGCCCGCTCCCCTCGGGCTCTTCCCTGCCGCCGTTCTCTCCCAGCTCCCCTAACCCGCTGCCCTCAGGGCCTCTTCCCTTCCTTCACCCCACCGATCCCCAGTTCCTCCCGGTCGTTCCCTCTTCCCCCTTCTCCGGATTCCCCCTTTCCCCTCGCACCCTCCCGCTCCCTCGGGGCGCCCTCCCTGAGCGCCCTCCCCGCTCCGCCTGCAGCCCCCCCCGCCCTCGGCCTGCCCCATGGTGGGGTTCGGGGCGAACCGCCGCGGCGGCCGCCTGCCCTCGCTGGTGCTCGTGGCGCTGCTGGCCGTGATCGCCGTGCTCGCCTTCCACTGCTGGAACGCGGCGTCGCGGCAGGCGCTGCTGCGGGAGGAGCTGGCCGAGCTGCAGAGCCAGGCCCAGCGCACCGAGGTGGCGCGGGGCCGCCTGGAGCGCCGCAACTCCGACCTGCTGGGCAAGGTGGACTCGCACAGGAAGCAGCTGGAGCAGAAGGAGGCGGACTACAGCCAGCTGAGCAGCCAGCTGCAGGCCAGGGACGGCCAGGTGAAGAGGTGCGAGGACGGCAAGGTAAGGGCAGGGGGCGGCCGGGGGGTGTCCCGGTGCCCCCGCTGTCAGTCCTCGGCTGCCCGAGGTGTCCCCGCAGCCTCTGCAGTGAACCAAGGCCCCGGGGCTCAGGTTTGGTGCTGCTGGGACAACTGCAGCGCTCTCTGTGTTCTGCAAGCGTCCCCAAAAAGAGCTGGAGATGCCCCAGTGTGTGTGTGCGAACAATGAAAATCCCAGGAGATCGCTCGTTTCCAGGCAGCTGTTTCGAATTTACTTACTGTTTTTTAGCTTTCTGTCTCTGCTGAGAATATTTGATCTTTTGTGATCGTTCAAGAAACCAGACGCAGCCGTAGAACTACAGTTTCAAGGGAAATGAAACCAGTGTGGTGTCCAGCAGCACCCTGAGCTTGCCTCTCGGAATGCCTGGTACAGCACACTGATTTTTATGCTGCCAGCGTGTACTTGAGGGGAAAAAAGCCAACACCAAACCAAACAACCGTGCTGCTGACTAACGTGTCATTTTCCTTGGCTTGGAGAAGCCAAGCTCGTTGAAAATTCAGCTTTCAGTGGGGGTGGCCTGAGGATTTCTGTTGTGGTGGAAGATGAGTGAATGCCTCAACTTTCACTGCWCTGCTTTCATAACCGTGCACAAGTGGGAAGTTCACGGGGCTCAGCACACAAGCCCTGCCCAGGGTGCATTTGCATGCAGGTCATCCCTCTGCTCACTGAACTCTGTTCTCACAGTGGGGTTTATGGAAATGTCACACTCTCCAGGGGGATTGCTGGCTACCTTTGGTTTTCTGGCCCTTTCTTATTGCACGTTGGATGAGCAGCCTCAGAAAATGTGTTGAGTTGTCTCAGAAAAAGCCCAATATGTACATGTCACATTCCAGGGTAGGACTCCCTCAAACGGATTAAGTTTGAATTAATGTTTCCTACTGAACCATTACAATTAAGCCCTTTGTGTTCAGCAAACAGATTTTTAATTTTTTATCTTTCCTTAGATTGCCATAAAAATTCCAATTGGGTATGACACGGACTCCATGATGTTAAAGGTGTTTTCCAGCCTGGCTGATTCAGTGATTCTAAAGCGGTTGGGGTTTGGCCAAGATGCTTCCCCTTGTGCCTGCAGAAGGGCAGTCAGCTTGTTAGGTGTGTTGGTGTCMCTGCCTGCGGGTGTAAAACTGCCCTGGCAGCATTCAGGTGAGCTGTCAGGCACCGCTCAGGRGGGATTCCTGCCTGGAAGGGGTGGTGAGGCCCTGGAGCAGCCCGGGGCCCTGCTGGAGTCCCGCTCCCTGGAGGTGTCCAGGGAAGACGGTGCGGATGTGGCACTCGGTGCTCTGGGCCCTGACAGGGTGGGGACGGGTCACAAGTTGGGCTCGGGGGTCTGGGGGGGCTTTTCCAGCCTCAGGGATTCTGGGCTCCCTCACTGGGCTGCATGGCCGGGGTGCTGTTAACGCAGGGAATCGGTGTTTGTTCGGAAAGGGGTGATCCTGTAGGACACTGCGGGAGGAGATGCAGGGCTGAGCTGGGCGGTGCAGCCCCGCTTCCTGGAGCCAGGCTCTGCTCGGGTACACGGGGCACAGCCAGGTGCTGCTGCCTGCCCAGCCTTCGGTGTTCCCTGAGCTCTGCCTGGGCTTTGGGCGCTCTGAGTGTGACACTGCACAAGGCAGGGCCGGAGGGCAGCAAGGGAAACCTGCCCGGCAAACCTCCCAAGTTAAATTAGGTGTTAATTGCCTGCCGTGTGTCTTCCTTCTTTGTTCCAGAAGCTGACAGTGCAGGCTGTGTGAGCTCGTAGCTTTTAACATCCTCTCTCTTGTGTTCAAAATGTTCAGAGTGCCCTAAGAGGCCAGGAGAGCAGGATTTTATCAAAAGTTGCTGGCCTTTTTTCCTCCCATGTAAGCCACTGTCTTTTCTCATTGGCAGGTGAAAAAAAAAATAAACCTCAGGTTTTGTTTTTTTTCTAAAYCCGTTTAAGTGACTTTATTTAAGGACTGTTACTTCTCTGAGAGTGGAGAATAAAGCTTTGGTTTAGAGAATGAAAGTCTGTCACAAGGAAATAGTAGTAGCTATAAAGTCTCTGACCAAAAAGCCTTGAATGATAATTTTTTTAGTTTCAAAACAGAATTTGGCAAGTCTGTCTGACCAGACTGCTCACTACCTGTGATCTTAGTCCATTTGTGAAACACAGGAGGTGAAATAAAACCCCAGCATTGGTATCAAGTGATCACAACAAATTCAGGCTCATTTTAAGGAAAACTCATGTGAAGATTCTCAGTGTCACTTGTGCTTTRTGCTCCTTTGTCCTCAGCTGAGGTTCTGTGCCTTGTGGTCTCATAAATCAGGTGCCTCTCCCAGTGCTGAGGCAACTCCAGTTTGTGCAGCAGCTTCCTCTTGGCTCAGGGATTTCTGGAGTGAAGGSCAAACCCTTGGCCCTCCCCTGTGTCCCCTGCTTGTGGAAGGAGCCTGTCACACTGCACCAGGCTGTTTGCTCTTGGGAGCAAACATGGGAGTGTGACCCAGTGTCCTGTGCTGAAAAACAAACAGAAAAAGCAGGAATTCCCGGGAATTCTCCTCTCCAGTGGTGAGCTCCTGGGGTGTGTTGGACCCAACAAGGAGTTYTCTTTCAAAGCACCCTGTGAGAGGCAAGCAGGGGTAATGCCTGCCCTGGAATTTGGGCAGATGCTGCGTGCACAGGTAGCATCAGCTTCCCGAGTATTCCATGGAGGTTTTGCCCTTAGGTTTGGGGTTTTTCCAGACTTTGCASATCCCTTTGCAGTGAGCACAGTGGAAGCTGTGACTGGCAGGAGCCCGTGGTGGAGCAGTKGCAGTGCCCAGTGTGCAGGGAGCACCTCTCCTTCCACACCTGCTGCTGGAGCACTGCCCTGCCCTCCCCTGCTGCCCASACACGCTGGGGATGGGGCTGTTCASTCAGACATCCCCAGCAGCAGCTGGCTCTGCTCCTTGTTGCCAAAACTTGGTGAGTCCCCAGTTTGCAAAGCTGGAGCTTGACAGCAGCAGTGTGGAGTTGTTACATGGCAAGATTCACACCTCAGGCAGCACTGGAGGGTTGCCACATGACCATGCACAGGATTTCTGGTGGGTTTTTTTCCTGTGCAGGGCTCMTTGGGCTACGGAGGGTTTATTTTCTCCATCCCAAGAGCTTGGCAAGGCCCTGAGGAGCCCCTGAGAGCTCAGCAATGCAAACAGGTCTAGATTGAAGGAGGATGGGGCCCAGGAAGAGCTGGGCCTGTGCCATGGCTCGTGGATTGTGGGTTTTGCATGTGTTGGTGGAACAGATCCCATGAATCATAAAAAAGCTTCCTCCWTTTCTATCCTTCAGATGGGGGACATTTGCTGTCAGCTGAGCTGGTTTGGATATAAATTCTGTCACTTCTCTCTGAAACTCGAAATCACCAAAAGGAAAGGTGGTGTGATGGAAGTGCTGCATGTTCCCATGCAGCTCCTGCTCATGGCAGCAGCCCTCCCCCAGGCAGGCACATGGCTCTGGGATGGGCAGGGGCCAGTGGGAAAGGTTTGTGTGTGAGGAATTCTCACAGATGGGGGTCTGAAAACACACCCCACTGCTTCCCAGCATCTCCTTGGTTCCTAAACGTATTGGGTTCTGGGAAACAAGTGCATTAGGGTGGAAGACAGGAAAATGTGATTATTGCCTGTAGGGGGGAGATGTTTGTTCATACAACAAATCCCTGGGTGTGCTGTGTGAGGGGGAGCTGGCACAGTGGGTGCCCAGTGGATGGAGAGGCTTGGTGCTCACTTGTGTCTTCTGCTTCCCTGGGTGTCCCCTCTGCAGGGCTGGCTGTACTTTTGAAGTGAAGCTCTGCAAGTCCTGCCCAGGCCAGCTCTGATGGGGTCTTGCTTTGTGCCTCCTGTGGGGGGACCTTGAGTGCCTCGGTGGGCAGAGCACGGGGCAGACGTGGCTCTGACACAGGGCTGTCCCTGTGGGCAGTAATTGTGTCCCTCCTTCAGAGCACTGTGGTCAGAGGGCTCAGGTTACCCAAAGATCACGTTCCTGGTGGAATTAATAAACGCTGACAGATTAACTGTGGAGCTGGACTTCTCAGTTATGTTCCAGGGTTTGGAGGAAATACGTTCAAGGCCATTTTGTTTATTTTACTGGTTTTTCTGCTCTGTCCCTAATTTTCCAATTCTGCTTTCTTTTTTTGGGACAAGCCTTGTGAGGCAGCACTGTGTCCTGATATAGGTGGGAGCTGTGGTGGTGCCTCTCCAGGCCCTAGAATCCCCTTGGCTTTTGTTCTGGGCACTGCCCAGGGCTGAGGCAGGCTCCTGCAGTGCCCTRCTGCAGGCTGGCACACGGAGCAGCCTGTGCTGTGTGCCCAGAGCTGTGGCATGTGTGCTGCAGGGAGCAGCAGCTCTGCAGTCCCTGCATGGCTGAGTCCCCAGGCAGCAGTGCCTGCTCAGAGTGCTCAGAGTGCCTCTGGTAWCAACAAACCACGCTGGGAAGTGCATTTAAAGAATGAATAATTGGATACAAGGGAAGGCACAGRCAGGGGAGGAAGTCCTAAAGGCAGGGCAGATGTGTTTTGGGTTTTTGTGACAGGAGATGAGGGTGAGTGGCACAGACCCTGCAGGGGCTGTGGGGAGGACTGAAGGAGCCCCTGTGTGCAGGACTGTCCCCTGTGTGTCCCCGTGGCTGGCTCTGCAGTGTGCTGTTCCCTGAGGTGATGCTGACCTTGTCACACGGTGACAGCCCTGCTCAGCACCTTCCTGCAGTCACCCTTGGTGTCCCTGTGAGACTGCAAGAACAACAACCCAACATGCCTGAGGGCAGCAGGGGTTTTTACCCACTTTCTCAGAATATTCCACACAGGAATCTTTCTCTTTGTTCCTGCTGGTTTTTKTCTTTATGTCATGGCAAAACAAAGCATCTTCAGGACTTTGTGTATGTGCATCTCTTATTTACTGTAACTATTTTTTTTCCTTACTAAAAATGCCAAATTAAAGGATGTTGTAGTTTACTGGTGTGAGATTTCCTCTCAGAATAAAATGTGTGTTAGGATGTTAGATAGCTACACATAAAAGATCTATTTAAACATAACAATTCCATTGTATCATRTACCTTAGGTAACAATTGGGTTTGCTGTTGATACTGTATTTATTTTTATCCACCTGTGCATTGACATTGGCTGTTTACAGTCCCYCTTGCAGTWCAGGATGCAGCATGTTTATTTTAGYCCAGACAATCTACTTTCTTTGATACAAATATGTTCTGGAATTAAAATGTRAGCCTTTGTTGGGGGAGCCTGAGCAGAGTGTTTGGTTTGGTGATGTCACTGACAATCACTGAACACACATTTCTTACATTTACAGGAACTGTGTGCCTGTCACTGCCATAATCCTGTCCATAGCTGGCTTTGCCAAGCAAACAGGCACACCTGAACCTTCCCAGCCCAAACCCTCCCCAGCCTGCTGCTCTCCTGTACTCATCCAGCCTTTCCTTCCTTCCTTGCAGATGAAGCTGCAGAACAACATCTCCTATCAGATGGCAGACATCCATCGGCTAAAGGGTGAGGGATTCGTGGCCACACTCATTTGGCAGGCTGAAGTGCATTTGACCTGCAGAGTGCAGTTTAAGTGAAGGATCTGGTGGTGCTGGAACATCTCATAATGTGAAATGTCATTGTGTTTGTTACCTGGTGTGGGTAAGTGCAGAGCTGGCTCTCMCTTTGCTGCAGAAGGCACTGCTGAGGTACAAGGCAGCAGAGTCACTTCCATGGCCACAGTTTAGCAGAGTTTGATCAGAAGCACTGTGATGGTTGTGCTGGGTTAGAAAAGGGCCAGCACACATCTCTGAGGTTCTGTACAGACATGATTACAGTGCCTGTGGTGTTGCTGTGTTCAGAGTGCTTCACAGTGAGCCAGAACATGATCAGATGTGAACATGCCTGCACACAACACACATGGCTTCTGCCTGTATCCCTGTCCCTGCAGCTTAAATTAGTAGGGAGCTTCATTATTCATAGCCTGAGGAGCAGGGAGAACTTCTGGAGCAGTTGTGAAGACAGGAAATCCATGTTGGCTTTATGGATGGCAGGARGGTGCCTCCCTTTGTACACTCCCTGCAGACAAACAGTGTGTGAGCATCCTGCCTGGAGTCACCTGGCAGCACTTCTGTGTTACCCAGAGTGACACAACCATTCAGGAAATATGGGGATTTCCTTGAGATAAGTGCAATAGCATTGTGCAAGGTGTCTGARTGCAAAGGTGCAGAAACATTTAGGGATATTGGCATAGCATCAGAGGAATTTGTCTCCTAATTCATGCTGCCATCTGGCATTCAKGAGTGGAGTGGCATCTTCTTCAAACTGGTTTAAAAATCTTTAAAGTATGTCTAGGCATGAAACTTGAGCAATTTCTCATTACTTAGCACTATATGGAGTTGTATCTGCCATGGGGCATTTCTCCTCCCCTCCCTGCACTGATCTGGGTTTGCTGTTTGGCCCAGAACAACTGGCAGAGCTGAGGCAGGAGTTCATCCGCCAGGAGGATCAGCTGCACGAGTACAAGAAGAACAACACCTACCTGACCAGGAGGCTGGAGTATGACAGGTATGTCCTCAGGAGCTGTGTGTGAGGGGCAGCTGTGTTCACTGAGGAGTGCTAATTAATCTCGTGTCTGCTAATCCTCAAACGTGAGTGTGCTCACTTGCTGATGAACCTGAGCTGACTGTTTGACTTTCAAGTTCCTTGTGGTGAGATAGGAGCTAAGGAAAATCTTGGCTTACTGGAATTGTTCTGCATTTTTAAGTCCATGTATTTTTTATGACATGGAGATTTAGCTCACTAACACATGAAGGAGTCTAAGGGACACAGCACTGTGTCACCAGCAGTGTTAATTGCTGCCTTTCTGCCAGTGTAGTTCCATTTCTTTCAGCTGGAGCTGAAAGCACCTTGTRTAGATGGAAATTTTAAATTGACTTCAGCCCTTTTAAGTTGATAATAGAGCAACAGGGAGAACAAATACTCCTGCAGCTTTGAGGAGTGAGGAAGACTTAACTCTTGAGAAAGTGTTTGAAACCTCTGCACACATGGAGTGTTCCTGAGCTGTGCTSTTTGTGGGACATGGGAGTTCTGGTGATGGGGCTGATGTTGTGGTTGCTGGGGAAGCTGGGGCACCTGGCTGTGTATTCAGATGGTGTTACTTGAGTTGGGAGCAGTAACTGATAGTGGCACTCATGCACCTTCTCTGTTGACAGCCACCAGAGACATTGCTTTCCCAGTGGAATTAATGTTTGCAGACAAATTAACTGTGGAGCTGGACCTTTGGTTGCATTCCAGCTTCTGGAGGAAGTAGATTCCAGGCCATTCTCTTTATTTTACTGTTTTTTCAACCCTGTCCCTATTTTTTTTTCAGCTCTGCTTTCTTGCTGTGTTCAGTCCATTCCCACTCCATACACCAGGCTTCTTGGACAGACTGTTCTGGTTATATCCCAGCCTGGGCTTTTTGTGCCACTTCATATTTTTTCCCTTATTTTACCTGTGGGAGAGCAGACCCAGCAAATGAAGTGTAACTAATGGTGTGCTTCTCCTCAAGCCTGCAGTGTGGGCAGCAGATCAAGGAGATGAGACTGCAGCATGAAGAGAACATCAAGAAATTAATGGACCAAATTGCACAGGAGCAAAAGGTAATGGCAGGAAAGTTTGTGTTCAGTGAGAAGGGCCCAAAACTGTTTGCCTCAGAGATGTAGGGGCCTGGGACATTCCTTCCCTGTGTTCAGTATCCCCCTGAGCAGCCCTGAGTGGGTGTTAGTGTAAGAAATCTGCCCACTGTCCCAGGCAGTGGACTGAGCTCCAAGCTGAGGCCAAATTCTTTGTTCTGCTCCGTGGAGCCTTCCTCCGTGATGTCACTGCTGAGAATTTCAGTTGTTCTGTGAGGTGGATATCCCTGCTCTGCTCTGCAGGGTGGGATCTGTGTTCTCACACAGTTCTGTGAGGTGGATATCCCTGTCCAGCTCTGCAGGGTGGGATCTGTGTTCTCACACAGTTCTGTGAGGTGGGATCTGTGTTCTCACACAGTTCTGTGAGGTGGGATCTGTGTTCTCACACAGTTCTGTGAGGTGGATATCCCTGTTCTGTTCTGTTCTCCAGGGTGGGATCTGTGTTCTCACAGCCTTACCCAGGCTATTGCAGAGGGAGCCTGAGCTCTGTGAGGCCTCGAGGTGTTAATATGCTGCAAATTGTGATGGTATCAGGGGTGTGATTACATCAAACAGGCTGCCAGTAGAATTTGGGCCTCGTTCCTGCAAACTCATGCTTAAAATTTTGTTTCCTTACTTCATCTCTAAACATCTCAAATACCAGGGCRGCTGAGAGCAAGTTTGTCACATCTCTTACAGTGTAGGATTGTTTCAAGGCTCTGAGCTGAGGCTTAAGGCTGATGTTACCTTAACACCTGTGTATGGCAGTRGAAGTGTCCTGCAGCTCTGCTGTGCTGAACATTTTCTGTCCAGTTGTGTTCCCAGATCCCCAGGCTCCAGCTTTGTGCAGAGTGCTCTGCTCTCTGCTTTGGTGATCACTGAATTAATAAATGCAGTTTTGCTTACCCAAAGTAACCTTGCATTTGAAGATGTTTATTTTGCAATTTCCAGGGAAGTGTTGAATGTTGTCTCCTTATTTGCTCTGACAGGCCACACAAAAAATTCAGTCTGTTAAAGACACAGCAGTGAGCCCCAGCCATGGTGARCAGGCAGTACCTGAGACTGCTGCAGAGGTGCAAGATAAAGACACAGTGAACAATGAGGAGCCTTCAGAACATGCTGCAAATGGCAAAGGTATTTCCTTTCCTGGGCATTTGTGATAGAGACTGGGCCAGTTGTGTTGCATCCTTTGCCAGCCTCCAGACTGTGCATTTCTCTGAAATAGAAGGAGGAATTTGTTTGGCTCAGATACATTGCTTAGCTGCAGTGACTGTTCCACCAGAGGGGAATTCACAGCTCAGACTGAAGGGTTAGTAAGGCACAATATCCCTTTCTTGTCTTGCAGAGAAAATCAAACCAGGAGGAGATGCAGGCATGCCTGAAATAGAAGATAATGACCCTGCCAAAGCTGAGGATACTCCCACTGGTTAGGAGAAATACTCCTCATTCTTTCACATTTGGGTCTTGGTGGTGTAGATGTTGTGTGTCAACACCATGTGGTGCACACTGAGTGCAGACTTTTAAAATCTCTCTGTGGTAATGAAATTTAACTGGGGTGTAAAATCAGATAATTTCTACTGTGCCTTAGAGGTTTGAATCCTCAAAATGGAATGTTTTGGATAATGCCCCTCATGAAATCTTGCCTTTTATATTTTCATTAAGGAAATTACAAAAAAAATAGAAGTTTACAGGGTTGTTAGAGCAAGAGCAGGTAAACAGTGTGTTTGTTTCATGTTAATGCTTTTGTYCCTGTGTTCTGTTTTAGCTTTAAAGAAGCCACTTATTTCAGCTCCTAAAAGTGAAGGTCATCAGTCCCTTACCAACCTTCCAACTGAGCAGCCCCATGCTCCCAACCTGGCACCAGGTAAATTCCTGTTAGCAGGTGATGAGGCAATATTTTGGTTACAAGAAGAAAACCAAGGACAAATCTCTGTAGGATCCAAGGCTGTGTTTTACCTGGCTGAGGCACTTGGGCTGCTGTTGTATGATTTCCTCTTGTACCCTCCACACCAATATTTTCTGAACCTTTTGACCAATCACTGGTAAATTTGAGTCAGAAGTTTCAAAGATAAGTGTTTCAAGATTCCTCCAGTGAACAGAGTAATTGAAATGAGTGTTCCTCCTTAGGGTACTCATTAGGGCTGCACCTGAGGGATTGGTTGTTGATCTCTTGGTAGCCACAATCAGATAAASCAATGTTCCTATCCCTGCTCAGTGTCCTCCTGTCCCTGGGAACAGCTCACTTGGGGTGACACGGGGAAGGTTTAGGACATGGAACTTAAAGTCCTGCAGTGAAGGGTTTTGGAGGAATTGCAGAGAGGCAAACSCAAAGAAAATAAACTCAGTGCTTGTGGATGAAGTCCCTTTAAGGCCAGAGAATATCAAGTTATGGCTGGTGGCTTGTTCTAATCCTGTCCTGCTAAAACTGAGTGTAACTTCCCATTTTACCACTGCAGGTCTGCCCAGTGACAGTGATGGGAACGCTGACMTTGCCAAGCAGATCCCTCCAAATTCCCTCCAGCACCTGAATTTTGAAGAAAATGTGGASCCCCAGAAAGACCACAAAATGGAGGCAGAGCAGCTCAAACTCCCCAAGAGCAGAGTGAGTGACCTGCAGAAGATGAAGCAAAGTAAGTTGGCCAGTATCACACAGCTCAATGTATCAAAAACATCCCTTCATTTGGTGTCTGTGTACATGCCTGGCTGGAAAATAGGGACCATGGCAGAGGGTGGCTTTGGAGAGGGAGCCTGAGAAGGAATATAATGTGTTCCTGGGCAAAAAATAGACTGTAATATGTTATTTTTCACATGTACATTCAGGTATTTTAAACAATTATTTCCATGTCAGAATTGAAGATCTTTTTGGAAATTGCAGCACAGGTAAATTGGTTAAGTCAGAACTTTGATACACGCAGGATGCTGAATTATTCACTTTATTACCTGATTTCACTGTAAGAATTCAGCCAAAACTGAAAAAACTTTGGTTGTTTTAATATCCCTTGTGGGACTTTGTGATGGAGCAGGGACAAGTGTGTTACAAATTGTCACAGGGCAGGCCTGGCTTCTACTCTGTGTATCCTGAGGTGTGCAAGGCTCATTTATTTTATCAAAGCAGCTTCTGGAAGAACCTTCTGGAGTGAGAAGGCTTGTTTGAGTTGTTGGGTTTGTTAATGGATTGTGTCCCCTCCCTGGTCACAGATTAAATCATGGGGGGTGGTGTAGGCAGGAGCTGGGAAGGAAATGTCTGCACTGYAGGCTGTGAGGGGGTACTGAGGGTCAGGAATTGTCCCCAGTGAGTCTCTTCTCTTTGCTCCCTCCTATTTGGAATAACTCTGCTTGTAGATTTTGATGGTGCAGTGAGGGAGAGAYTTTATCACCAAAGGAARTAGCTAATCCAGGTTTGTATAAGGTTCTGTCCTGATGGGCAGGGGCTGTTCACAAGGTCCACTGGTGGCAAACTCCCCTTGGGATGGAGGAGCCCAGCCCAGGCCCAGCTCTGCTGCTCCCACATGGGCAGTGGTGACTGAGAGCTGAAACAGAGGGTGCAGTGTGGGACTGCAGGAGGAGAGAAGAGTCTGGGGACACCTGAGACTCCAGGAGAGCTGCAGAGGGACTTGGGACAAGGCATGGAGGGACAGGACACAGGGAATGGCTTCCTACTGCCAGAGGGCAGCAATGGATGGGATCTTGGGCAGGAATTGTTCCCTGGCAGGGTGGGACCAGGATGGGCTCACCACACTGACTGTGCTCCCTTTGTGGGCCTGCTGCATTTCCTGGGATCTCTTCATCAACTTTACCCTTTCCTTCTGTCAACTTCATGCAGTCCTTGTTTGTCCCAGATTCTCTGGCTGTCCAGGGGCTGGTTTTGCTGGAAGTTGGGCACATGCCCTTGTSTTCCATGGCTCAGTTTGGGTTTAACATGTGCAAGTCCCACAGTTCTGCCTGGGTTTTGTGTAATGCAGTGTCAAAAATACCAACAGGATCACTCAGTTAGACATGAACAGGCAGTGAATCATGTCTGGAACTTGGGGTTTCTAAACAKATCATGGGTTTTTTTCTTGCTTGTTTTATGAAAACACCTGAAAATGGTGTTCCTGTATGTTTGAGCTGCACTAGGTGTGATTCTGCTGCTTTTCCCCCATGCAGAGAAGCAGGATGGCACTGCTTCTGTCCTGCTTTTTATATACACATTGTTTTAGGGAATAATTTCACTTCTACATCTGTCCATTTTTATTCCTGATGTTGAAACCATTCTCCAGTTACACTTCTCCATTAGTTGCTTGCACTGGGAATTGCCACCTGCCCTGGCAGCCTTGGTGCCCAGTGTGTAAGAAYTGTATCACACTTTAATCCCACTTTTTTCCATTTATACACAATCTTCCAGGCCAATCTCTGCAGACTCAGAGCTGCTTCCCTGAAGCACTGGGCTGGGAGAGATCTTCGTGTCCCATGAAACACCAGCTCTGAGCTGACACCACACCACTGATCTCTCACTCTGTGCCTGGTGATGGTCTGCTCCTTCCCTATTTCCAGCAAATTCCCCCTTTTCTTGGCCATTGTTTCTAAAACTAATTTTTTGTTGGGAGACCACAAGAGTGGGTTTGGGACATTTTGAGCACTGTTAAAGCTTGCTGGGACAGCAGAGTGTAAAGGCAGCTGGATGAGTTTCCCAGCTGAGCACTGAGGGCTCCAGGGCAGTGCTGGGTCTCTGGGGTGTGCCAGTGCCAGCCCTCAGGAGAAGTGGGTGCTGACCCTTCCAGGAGTGAGTGAGTGCTCTTGTGCTTTGTGAGCAGTCTGGTGTTGGTGCTTGTGGGCAATCCAGGGTGCAGCTGTTTGGGTGCTCACTGCAGCCCTTGCCCTGGGGAGRGCAGTGAGGGACAGTCAGGTGTCAGGAGGGTGACACAGAGGTGTCACCTGCACAGAGGTGCTCCATGAGCTTGTCCAACCCCTGCCCCAGCCCTCTCCCTTCTCCCCCCTTTCTCTCCAGCTGGATCTGCCACAGACCTGGCTGCCTCCACCTGTGATCTGCTCTCGTTGGGAGCCCCCTGTTCCTCTCCTCTCTGCTGCTGACTCACTCCTTTCCTACTCCACAGGCCGGTTCTTTGATGAGAATGAATCCCCTGTGGACCCCCAGCAGGGTTCTAAACTGGCAGATTATAATGGGGATGATGGGAACGTGGGTGAGTATGAGGCAGACAAACAGGCTGAGCTGGCTTACAATGAGGAAGAGGATGGTGATGGTGGAGAAGAAGACGTCCAAGGTGAGCTTGGGCCTTACCTCCATCCCATTGTGATAAATCCATGCTGAGTCACTTGTTGAATTTGTGTAAAGCCTCTCTGGTTCAGCTGATCACAAATTTCTCAGAACAAAAATGCTTGAAATTTGGTCTCAGTCTCAGTGGGACAGCAGTGACACGACAGCCTTGAGTGAGAGGGTTTTGGCACCTTTCTGCAGTTGTCTGTAGTTCCTGCTAGGAAAAGCAAGACTCTAAATTCCAGACGTGGTTTTACCCAAGCCCCCAGCTCTGGCCCCTGGCTGGGAGGGCTCTGGGCCTTGGCATTCCTAAATTGTCAAATAGAGGAATGAAGTGGTTCAACTCTGCTCTTGTCACACCTGCCTGCAGCTGGTGTGAGGCCTCAGGTGGTGATTCCAGYCACTTTTGTGCATCATACACAGATTCAACAGGCTTGTGGTGTTCTGCTAACCCACCTCAGAGCTCCAGTGCTGCCTAACACCTGTGTGTGCATGGCCATTCCCTGTCCTGCATGTGGCTCCTGCCTCTGCCTGCCTTGTCTGCCTTCTCCATCCAGCTCTTGGGGATATTTGTGACAGGCCTGCATGTCTGTAGGGAGAGGATGTGGGGTAGACAGAGAGAGTAAATGGATGTGTAAAATAAAGAGGGGGAAAAATAGGAAATGGGACAAAAATCCTACAGGCCCCCTGATTTTGACCCTCATAATATAAGTTATATAAGTTTTTAACTGGAGGTTTTTCAGGCACCGTTTTTAATTGGCATCAAAGCAAAATGAATGGGCAAAGCCAGTAGGAAGCAGCTGACTGTGAGCAGCTGAGTGCAGTGTCAGCAGCCTGGGCTGGCAGTGTGGAACTCGTGCACAAAGAATAGGATGGAGCAGAACCTGTGGTGWTTAATTACCTTCCTAATGAACTGCTCCAGCTGCAGCCTGTTCTGTGCCCCTTGTGCTCAGAACTGGCAGGGGGTTTGTGTGTCACCCCTCAGGTGGGTGGWCCCTGGGCTGGCAGCTGCACAAAGGCACAGGGGGACTCAGGGCAGCCTGGCCCAGCAGCAAGTGTCCCTTCCATGGCACTGCCCTGTCCTTGCTGAGGGTGCAGGGCTGTGGTGGGCAGGGAGTGCAGGGTGTCCTGGSTGTCCCTGAGCCCTGCAGATGCTGGCAGGCCTGTGGCTGGGGGTGTCACAGTGCAGTGCTGTTCCCTGAGTCAGCAGTGGGTGCTGCCCAGCTCCTCACTGCAGCACTTCCTYACCTGGGCTTCAGCATGCAGCTCTGGAAGTGGTGGCTGCAGCTGAGCCTGCTGTGTGCTCTGGACAGCCTCTGCTGGGGAGAAATGTTCCCAATGTCCAAGCTGAGCCTCCCCTGGCACAGCCTCAGGCCATTTGCTCTTGTCCTGTCTCAGGGAGCAGAGGCTGGCCATAGGTGGCTGCCACTCCTGTCCCTGTGCCTGTGCCCATCCCACAGAGCTCTCCTGGCCCCTCAGAGCWCTGTGCTGCTCCAGCAGTGTGAGCAGCTGGCTGTGGGGCCTCACAGGGGAGCTCAGGCAGCATGAACAGCCACAGTGACACGGGCAGCATTCCCCAGTGCCTCTGGGGAAAGGGTGGTGCAGCTCTGAGTGATGGGAAAATGGGCTTGTGGCACCTGCAGTGTGAGTGGTGTTTGAAAAAACACACCTCTGACTGACACTGACCCCTTCAAACCACTGCCCTTCCAAATGGGGTCCTGCAAGCTCCCTGCTCTGGTGGCTTGGAATTGGAACTTGGGGAAGATCCTTTTCCTGATGAACCCCTCTTTGTAGAGATAGACTGGATTAAGGGCTGGTAGCTAAGGTCAAAGGGTGACTTCAGGAAGCTTCTTCCTGAGAGATGGTCTGAGCAGTGTGTTACTATCTCAAACCACATTCCCCAAGCTTTGTTCTGTTGGTCCTTATAAATTGTTCCTAATAACTTGTTTTGTTGGCTTGAGCTGTGATTTAAGTGTGGCTAGTAGAGCTTCCAGGGGCAGTATTCCAGAGAAAGTGGCTGCTTCAGGCCTTGTACTGATTTGTCTGCAGGGCAGGAGAGGGCAGAACAGGGGGCTTGAAGGGAGGGTGGTTATAATTGTTTAGGGAAGGGARAAAAGGAACGAGAATTTCTGTCTAAAACCTGTCAGGAAAACATCCCCTGGGTCTGTGTCAGGCTGAACAAAGCCTGTGACATGTGCTGCAAAGCCACTGGATTCCACAGGGCTTCTCTTGCCTCTAGGAATGTGCAGGCTKCCATTGAAATTGTCCAGGGAAATACCCAATTTGGGGGATGTTTGAAGGTGGCAACTTCAAAAATAGCTGTTAGTGGTGGCTGGGTGATGGAAGGGCAGTGACTCCAGGATGTCCAGGTGCTGTGGTGGCACTTTGTTACAGAAAAACCTGTGCCATGCAGGTGATCTCCAGCCTTCTGCTGCTGGAGCAGCCCCTCAGGCCCTGCCTGGCTTGGGGTGAAGGTGTGGAAGGCTCCAGGCAGCTGCTGGGACATGGGGGAGCTCAGCTTGGATTTTCTTTGCTGTGAAAGAGTCTTTCCTACATAAAGGAATAGCTCTGAGCTGCAGGAAAAGCTTAGTAGTTGGAACAAATGAAAGTTTTAGGATTTTTCACTTTTTAAGGGAAGGAAGCCCTTGCTATGGAAGGGGTCCTAGTAACTTCCCTGTGCTAGTCCTTGGAGTTCCTTCCCTCTGTGAAGCCTCATGGTGTCTGGGCATGGGACTGTGAGCAGGAGCTGGGTGTTGGTGGGGGAGTGTGAAAGCCCAGCAGCTGCCAGTGCTGCAGAGTGTGAAGTCAGGCAGGGTGTGAGGTGGGGCTGCCCTGCAGGCAGAGACCCCCTGGACACAGCCTGTCCCTGCTGGCTCCGTGCTGCCACGGGGCTGTGCCCTCCAGCAGCATGTCCTGGGGATGGGATTTGCTCAGGGGCAGCACACCAGGTGTGAGCTGGGCGTTTCTGCTGATTGCCATGTGTCATTGCAGATGATGAGGAGCGGGAGYTGCAGAGCGACCTGGGGGACTACGGCAAGTCCCGCCTCGGTGACGGCGTCCTGTAAGCACACAGGGCTTCCCAGCAACCCCAGTGCTGCACAGCTGGACCTGCCCCACTCCAGGGCTTCCAAGGGAGCCGAGGATCAAGTGCTGAGTGTGCTCAGCAGCAGSAGAAGAGGACCCTGTCTGTACACATGTACATACTGGTACTGCTGCAGGTTGTATTAAACACACACGTTTGCTGTTACCTGGAGCTGGTTACTCAGCCTGGTCCTTACCTGTAATCATCTCCACACTTACACCCAGGTCTGTAAACACAGGCTGAACTGTTTCTGCCACTTAGAACACTTGGAACCTGGAGAACTTGTACAGTTTGTACCYGATGTAACAAAGCCTCTGTGGAAGCCATGTACAGCCAAGAACTCCTTTTCTACAGTCCCACCTGTGTGGCAGAACTGCTGCTCCCGAGTGCTGGGGTTTGTACAGCAGTGAGAATGGAACATCAGAGACTGGGAACTGAACAGTTCAACAACTGCTCCTTSCTCACTGCAGCCCAGCACCACATCCCACTGAACTCCTCTGCAGTGACCACATCTCGTAGCTRGAGCTGGAAATCTGTAGTAGGACTTGAATAATTTGATACATCAAAMAAAAGTTGTGCAACTAATAGCTTGATTTAAAAGGTGATATAAATAATTTGCAGCGTGTAGGAAATCTTTGTGTTAAAGAGGGTAAGTGTGCCAGTGAGAGAYACATCCCCAGCAGCTGTGGCAGCCCCTGGATGGAAGGACCAGCCCCTACCCAGGTAAACACACTGTGGGTGCTGCTGTGCTGTCTCAGAGTRTCCATCCCAGTTACTTTCCAGTTCAATCCCTTGATYCTGAACACCCACCACRTCCCCCAGTTTGGTTTTCTCCATCWGATCCCTTTTCTGTGATCTGTGTTGAGGCACTTTCAGAATTGATGGAGATGATTCCATTGCTCTGCAGTGGTGGGATGAAGGGGATTGTCCCCCTGCTCCCCCAAGGGCTCCTCTGCACACAGGCTGTAGGCCCTGATGAGGATGATTGAGCTCATCCCTGTGCTCTGGTGCTGGGCTGAAGTCATGGGTCAGATTGGCTCCTTGCCAGCTCAGTGAACCTCTTAAATAAAGTTCAATGCTTGTACAATTATCTTATGGGTTTTTAAGACAGTTTATTACTACTTCAAGTGTCAATGGCAAAAAAAAATCCCCCCCAGTTTCTGCATTTAAAAAGTGGAACTCTAGTTTAGCACCATGTCCTGATTCCAGCTGAACCCCACATTCTCCCAAGCAGTGCAGCATCACACAGCACAGCTTGGGGAGACCCCTAAATAAAGAGCTACTTCTGAAATTCTGAGATGAAACCATTCTGTACTCACAGCTTCAGCTGCTTTTCCCTTCCCTGTCCTTCAACAGGACCATCCCTCTTGTGCTCCTGTGCTGAAGGTGTGTTGCTCCATGTTCCTCTCTCTGCSTTTTTATCTTCTTTGCATTCCATGTTTTCTCTCCCTCTTTCCATCAGTGATTTCTCTGCCTCACCCTCGTGCAGCCACATCTGGAGTGTTGTGTTCAGTTCAGGCAAGACACGGGGCTGCTGGTGAGGAGGCACAGAGGTGCTGAGGGCTCTGCAGCACCCCTTGGGCTCTGGGCACTGACAGACTGCTGGGGTGTTTTTTGGGAAAGCTGTGTGTGTGTGTGTGTGTGTGTGTGTGTGTGTGGAGCCAGGTCCCGTGTGTCTGTCTGTGTGTGTGTGTGTCTGTGTGTCTCTGTAGCCAGTCCCGTTGCCGTGGTGTGTGTCTGTCTGTGTGTTTCTCTGTGTGTGTGTCTGTTTCTGTCTGTCTCTGTGTCTGTGTGTGTGTGTCTGTGTGTGTAGCCAGTCCCGTTGCCGTGGTGTGTGTCTGTCTGTCTGTCTGTGTGTCTGTTTCTGTCTGTCTCTGTGTGTGTCTGTGTGTGTAGCCAGTCCCGTTGCCGTGGTGTGTGTCTGTTTCTGTCTGTGCCTGTCTCTGTGTCTGTGTGTGTCTGTGTGTGTAGCCAGTCCCGTTGCCGTGGCAATGGCAGCACACACAACAGCGCAGATCTCAGCTGCTGCCTCCCTCAGCACCAGCCACGCTGGGAACCAAACCAGCACAGCCCGGGCTCTGCAGGAGGAATCTGCAAAGCCTCTCCCCACCACAGCCCAGCCCGTGAACCAGCACACGCAGGCCTGGCTCTGGGGCTCCAGCTTTACATCCTCTGCATCCACATGGCAATGCATTTCACACCAGGAGCAGGGAGCTGAGATTGCACTGCCAGTGCTGAGGGATGCTGCTGTCAGCTGGAGTGTCAGAACAGCGAGGCTGGAGCTGCTCCTGGACACCAGATTGGCGCCCAGACACCAGGGATGGAGGAGCAGCACAGCCTGGGAGCTGCCTTCTCTGACTCTGGTCACAGCCCACGGAATTTATTCCCTTCAGAAAGGCCAAAGAAACAGCAATCATTGGAAATGGGCAAGATACAAACCCAAAGAAGACTCCTGAATTTGCTGAGAAGTGCCAGATGCTGAAGTTGAACTGGAACTGGACTAAACCCCAGGCAGCCCTGAGCTGCAGATGCTGCAGACAGCTGCCCAAGAGACTGAACCTGCCCCACATCAGCTCTGCACAGTCGAGGAGCTCACCCTGGAGCACGTGGGTTTGTGTGATGTATAAACAGAGCTAAGGGCTCTGCAAGGGAAAGAGCTGAGAGCAATCCTGACTCACGAGGAATGGCCTTCAAGGAGCAGTGAGGATCCCCTGCAGGAATGGGCAGTGCTCTGACAACTGCAGTTCCTCTGTGCAGGGAAGCAAACGTGCTCCTGGAATGTCTCAGGAGCCCAGATCCTCTGGCAAGGGCCAGCCCAGTGCTGCCAGCTCAGCCCTTCCTCTGGCCCAAACACACATTCGGAGCTCCAGAGGCTCCGTGTGCCTGCACGGGGCTTTTACACTTCCCACACGGAGCTGGAGCTGTGCTCTGTGGGGACCTCKGAACTTCTCCCTGCACACCAACTCCAGCAGCAAGATGGTTTTCCATATTCCCTTTGCTGCCAGTCCAGCCCCTTCTCCCTAATTCAGCACCAGGGAACTCGAGGAGAGCACAAGGCACTGTGAAAAACCGATTTTGATATCCTGTTACACAGAAAAGGCCAGTCCTCATTGCTATAAAGATCAGTTTGAACCCTGAGTCACACATTTAATCTCTTCTCAAGAGTGTTTTTGGCCGTGCTGCTGCTCACAAAATACCTGCTTGCTTTGAATCTTGCTGGATCATCTCCTCTGGCAGCTCGTTTCATTTTAATTAATGGCTTGAGAGAGTACTTCCACCCACCATTTCCCAAAACTCCCACTTTCTAAGTATCAGTGAATGTCCTTTTGGGGCAACAGTGTGAGACATCACACAGTTATCCTGCCGTACAAGTTCCTCCTTAGGGACTGCCACCCCATCCTAATGAGGCTCTAACGTGCCCAAACGAACCTTTTTCACAGCTGATCATTCACAAAACAGTCACAAGAAATACTTGAATRCTCTAAAGGAATATGGTTCCCTGTTCTGAATGAGTTCCCACTGCCTTCCTGTGACCTCCCTTCTATGGTAAAATTAGCTTTATAGTGTCTCCTTTAAAGCCAGACTAGTAGAGACCTGTGACAAAATCCTAAAACAAATCTTGGCTTCACAGCAGCAGATGTGCTTTTCTTTAACAAGCCAATAAATATTTTAGGTGACTAGAGAGCTGGGAATTCTATAATCTGATCCACGTTCARAAGCTAAGCAGAGAGTCTACAGGTACCAGGAAACACAACACCCGTGCAGGGTTCTTTACTGCAAAATTAGAGGATGCCAGAWACTCCTGTAAAAACCTTCAATTCCGGGCAATACCTCGAGATGTTATCCTGTCATAACACAGGTGAACCTGAGAACTGATTTCTGTTACAAAGACTGGTAAGTAAAAGYGATCATCAAGAGAAAAATTAAGATGTCCAAGTTCAGTAGCACTAAAATGAGAAATATAATCTCACTACATCCTCCTAATACGGCAAGAGATGGCCAAGCTGCTTCATTAAACCTTTCAAACAGTAAAGCATGCAGCATCCTCAGCATTTCCCACACAAAGAGGCTGCCTAGG
>CADDXX010000523.1:0-14106 GCA_902810485.1 Alauda arvensis | reverse complement strand
GCGCTGCGGGCGCACGGCGGGCCGAGCCCGCGGGTCCCGCGCAGGACGCGCCTGTTGCTGGTGTTGTTGTGGCCGCCGGGGCGGCAGCGCCGGACGCGCCTGTCAGCGGCCCCGGGGCACGGCACGGGCTCGGCGCTGCCCGGGCACGGCTCCCGCCCGCCGCTCCGGGGATGTCAGCGCGCCGGGGCGCGGGGAACGCCAACTTTGTGGCTGTCAGCGGCGGGGGCGGCGGCTCCGTGCGGGATCCCCGCCGCGCCGGGGCCGTTATTGGCATTCCCGGTCCCCGCTGGGAACGCGGCGGAAGGAATTAGCGTGCTGCATACCACATTGATTATCTGCCCGCTCGGTGTTACTGGAGAGCACCGTGCGAGCCTGTTGCTCAATTTTATGGTACTTAAGAGCGCTCGGGAGGACGGGTCCGGCCGTTTGTGTGTGGATGTTCGGGTGAGCTCCAGCCCAGGTCTGTCCAGGGTGCTTCGTTCTCGGTGGTGTCGGTCGTGATGCTTTTCCTGGTCCCAAGCCCATTGTTTCTGGGAGGGATTTTCCATCGTCTTCCAGGTGCTTATAGTGCACTTCTAAAAGTAATTTCGAGCTTGTCGTTATTGTCTTTGCCTTTCTTGATCTGTTTCCAYTGTTAGAGTAGTCCGTGAAGAGGATCTCTAAGTGCAACTATTACTCTGTTGCCTTGGGCAAGTGACAACCTCTTTTGCCGTTTCTCCAAGAGTAAAATGGGGATAATAATACCTTGGAGAGTTGTTACAAGAAGTAGTTAATGTTTGTAGAGGACTTAAAAGACCTAAGTGTTATTAATTAAGCCCCATGACACATTAAGGTAAGAGTTAGCGAGCCAGGTTTGCACATGGATGAACTGAGGCAGGAAGAGATTATGATTTAGCCAGAGTAACGTCCTGGATCTGTGACAATAGCAGAAAACAAGTTGTAACTACTTCATGCTGTAGGCACAAGGGAGCCGATCCGGATAACAGATAGGATTCCAAGATTACTTGCCCCTCCCTCACCCCCCCCTCCCAATTTCGGGCTTTTCTGCTTTAGGAGGCTCTGCCTGTGTGACTTGCAGTTGACTGGATAGCTCCAAGGACACTTATGGCTTGCCCACTTAAAAGTGTTTCAGCAGTTTTCATAACAAGATATATGTTCTAGGATGCAAGCCAAATCCCGACTTCAATTCCATGAAACATTCTCCTCTTTTCCCCTGAAAACATCGTGTGGAACTCAGTTTTGATCCCGTTCCAGTCAGCGCAGTGTGCACTAAAGCTGACATTCCTGTTTCATCAAAGTTCTTTATTAAAGAAAAATTCCCCTGTCAGCCTGCCCTGGAGATGGGATGGGACAGTGGGATCRTTTTCCTGAGATGTAAACATTCCACGTGTGCATTTCAGAATTGAAGGTGATTTTCCCTCCCCAGCCTTGCACCACCAGTGTTGGTGACTCCCTTGCAGGGTGCTCATTCCCCAGCACAAGCAGGTGACACTGTCACAGGCTCAGTGGCATTGAGCAGTTAAAAAGCCAGAAGAAGTTGTCTGGATTCAAAAGGAAACTGAGTCTTCACCTTCCCAAGTTTTTCCAGGCTGCACTGGCTTTCCTTCGATCTCTTGTGGTGCTGTGAGGTGACACCAGCAGAAACGGTGTTTGCAGGAGACTTCAGGGGTCACRTATGCTCCTCTGACAGATTTCTGTGCACGTATTTCATTCCTGTGGAAGAAACTTTGCCACAGGTGTAAGTGGAAGAGTAACTTGGAGCACTTGCACATTTTTGTAAAAACCGTTCTCAAAGTCAGGCTGAACTATTTTGGCAAGGACTTGCAAGAAAAGCTTGAGCAGGGGGATTGCACAAGAGAAACTCCAGAGTTCCCTTCGTACCTCAGCCATTCTGGGAGGCTGTAAAAGCAGGATGCATGAAGTAGGACTGGAATGTGACAGAAATTTAAAATCCCTGCATATTTCTAGATTTATGTTTGCTCTGAGAGGAGCTTGAGGCTTCTTGCCCTTTTGGGACYGTACCTTGGGGTTCCAGAGCATCASTGTGCTCATTTCAGGATGACAGCTGAGTGTGTAACCCCAAAACTGCCTTTTGCAGGKGGTGGGTGTGCAGCTGTGCCCTGCCCAAGTTCTGTCCCTGTGTTTTCAGCCTGGTGTCCCCAGGGAAGCCAGTTCTGGTGTGTGATGGGTTTGGGGCTTTGGCAGTGTCAGTGCAGGAACACTGAGGTTATCCCAGATTTCAAGGCTGCCCCTCACACACACTCCCTCCTTATTCCCCAATTCCTCAGGGGTGTTCCTCTGCACRGGTGCCCTTCTCACTCATCACTGAGAGCAGATTGGGTGTGAGGGTTCTCACTCCTCTGAGCCCAGAAAGTAAAGGGCCAAGTCTGAGTGAAACCCCTTCGTTTGCTGGCCCCTAAATCACTGTCACCATCTCTTGCATGTTTTAAACAGGAGATGGGTTTTTGCCTGTTGTGTGTGAAGGGTTCCTGGGGTGCTGCCTCCAGCTCAGGAGGGACAGGGACYTGTTGCTCCTYCAGGGTGATCAGRGGGAGGGAGCAGCTTTAAGGTCCCTCCCAACCCAAACCACTCCAGGATTCTGTGATTTGATGTTTGCACATCCCAACTAAACCTTCACAAAATGCAAATACACACCACAAGYGCAGAGTTGATTAATCAGATTCCTGATGGCTTGTGATTTTCAGGGGGCAGGCTGTTCAAATGGAATCGGTGCTGGGATCCTGGGAGGGAAGAAGGAGCTCTCAGCAGCTGGGTTGAGAGGAGCTCTCCCAGGCAGGATGTGGCAGTGCCAGCCCTACCCAGAGCTGTGTCCCAGGGGAATTCCCTGGAGTGCCACCGGAGCTGCAGTGAGCTGCTGATTGCTTCAGAGAAACTCACGTTCACCCCGGTGCTTGAAAGCCTATCTAACATGCTGTTTACATGTTGAGATGCCTAGATGGCCATCATTTAGTGTTTTAGAAAAATAAATATTTGACATTCACAGATGAAGACATTTTCAATAGCACTTGAAAAATTAAGTGGGAAATCATCCACATCTAAAGCAATCAGCTCAGGGGTTGGGTCGGGGCTTCCCAGTTGGCAGTCCTAACTTTTCCTAAATAGATTACTTCCCAATCAGATCAGTTGCAGTAATTACTTTGATTAAGGTGCTCTTAACTTCTCGAATGATAAGTTCTCTCATCATATCCTGTGATCCAAGGAAAGCCCTTGTCAGGACAGTGTGCAGGAAGGAAAGGGGAGCTGAGCCTGCAGTGCACTTGCACCTCTGCCAGCTCTGTTCTGGGTGGGATGTGAGCAGACACAGCCCCTGCTGCCTCASTTTCCCTGCCTGGSTCAGKGTTTGTGGCYCTGTGGCCAAGCCCAGGGCAGGGARTTGTGGACAGGATTAACTCAGCAGCACGTGGAGCTCTGCTCTGTGGGGACACTCAAAACACAGCTCCCCACAGGGCAGCTTCYCAGAGCCCAGCCCCATCAGTCAGAYTGCTGTGCATCCTGCTGAAAATAACCCTAAAGCCAGCATTTAGGGAGTGCCTGTGCTGCACTAGATCCAGCAAGGATCCTCTGCCACCAAGTGATACTGCTGCTGGAGTTACACAGAAAAGAGATGATGGAAGTAGAAGTTATCCCAAACAGTCCTGACCTGCCTGAATTCAGAATTCCTTTTTGCTGGSTGAGGAGTCTCACTGGGATGCCTGAAACACCTCTAGTTCTGTGTTCATAGTGTTTAGGGTAGCAGCATAAGTTTAAGTGTAGTACTGTCATGAAAATAAGTTTAACTAAAAGGAGCTGTTAACTCCACAGCATCTGGAAAATGAACTGTGGATACTTACTTAAAGGAGCTCAACTACAAAAATACAGCCTACTAGTCATTGCCAATATTCCAAGTGTAAGTAAGAGAAAAGAATCTAGGACTCTAAAGCACTTGGATTAGAATTTACCCGTAAATTAATTACCTTCTATGTATAAACAAGAGTGTTAGCAGCAGAACACGGYCAGGAAGGTGATGCTGCAGGGTGCATGAGCATCCTCAAAGCCTCTGTCCTTACTTAGGCTGTGTTTGGGAGTAGCTAATTTAAGTTAATAAAGTAACAGGAACTCTGACCAAATCAGAGCAGTCGTTCTGAGCAGTTTGGCCTGTGCTGCACCAATTCAGTCTAAATCATAACTCAGTTCACCCTAGGCCATTCTAACCCATGRTTGCTTTGATTTACCCTGTACTTTAGGAGGTGCTAATTAGAGGAGGGGAGGTAATTCAGTCTGAGGCTGTACCACAAGGGCTTCCCTGGCCCCACAGCCCCAGCCTGGTTAGTGGGAAGCCCAGGCAGGAGTTCCTTGGCTGCCTGTGCCCTCTGGGAGCCTCTCAGCCTGGCTGGCTGGGGAAAAGCAGCAATTCCCCTTCCCTTCCCTTYTCCAACTGATGCTCCTGGGCCTGGGAAAGCCTCTGGGTTAGACCCAGCCTAGCAGAGCTTTCCTCAGTGTAGGCAGAGCTTCAGGGGTGCTGTGTGTGCTCTGCTGAGCTCGGAGGGGCTGCAGAGCTGGAGCAGAGCCCAGCACAGGGGTGTGTGTGTGTGTGTGTGTGGGTGTGTGTGGGTGTGTGTGTGTGCCTCTGGTCTGTGCTGGGATTGCAGTGCTGCAGCTCCCTCCAGCCCTGCCCTTCTCTGCTTCACATCCCTGCTGTGCTGGGAGTGTGCACTGTGCCAGCAGGGAGGGCTCACCTGGCTCCAGGTGACACCTGGGGCCTGTCCTTTGTCCTTGCTCCATCCTGCAGTGCCAGAGGATGGAGCACTCCAGAGATGCTTCTCCTTCCTGCCCATCCTGGGGGCCTCTCTCACTGTACCATCCCAGGGCAGCTCGTGTGGTGCAGAGGTTTATTTTCCTGTGCAGCAGAGCCCTGGGCTGGTGCCTGGTGCCCAGTTCCAGTCTCTGGTGCCTGGTGCCCAGTTCCAGTCCATCAGCTGGGAGGGACAGGGGCAGAGCCAGGGTGAGGGCTGAGCTCCTTGTCCTGGCACTGGGGGTGGTGGGATGTGCCCCAGGCTGTGGGAGATGATGGGCCAGGTGGGGAGTTCAGAAAGGAAAGCAGAGAGCAGGAGACAGCAGAGTAAGCTCCTCTTTAGCCCTGTGTAAGCTCCGTGAGTAAGGAATGAGCTCCTCTTCAGCTCCACGGGCAGCAGTTCTGTGTTGGGGCTTGCCAGAGCAAGGCAGAGTGTGAACTGAAGGCTTCAGGTTTGCTTTCAGAGGGGGAAAGCAGCATACAAAAAGTAAAGGAAGTGTTTAATAAGTAGCAGGGATATTTGCAAGGGTGTTCCAGGTACTTGCAGGCATTGTGAATGTGGATTTAACTGCAGTGCATTTGTTTGAATTACCTGCCTGTTTGTCTGACACCTTGAGCTCCTGTCAAGACCAAGCAGTTGTAGTTAAATCAATTTAAATACAATTGGAAAAGCTTGTTTACTTTGCTTATCAGGCCAGAATTTATRAAGATTACAAGAGAAAATAAAGTTAGTGTAATGTTTTTATGTTCTTAAAAATGAAGAAGAAACTGTTGAGGGCTTCATTGTAGCTCCAATGACATTCCTAAACAACTGTAATTACTGGGTTTAGAGTCCTTTTGTGTTGCTTAGGGACTAGGAAGCTCCTTGGTACTTTTAAGAGAAAGGCCTTYGGGAGCTCAGTTGGAGAAATGGGCTGCAGAGATGCAGCTTCAGGTGAAGAGGTGTCAGACTTAATTGTTAGGTGTAATTACCCTGTTGGACTTCTTTGAAGATCATTTTCTTTTGATAATAGATTGGTTTATTATGTACCTGAAAAGGCTTGAYAATATTCCATCTCAAGGATTAATAGTTAATACAGAAATGTCCTRAGTCAATTCACATAATAAGGTTCCAAACCATAAAATAGTTTAAGATTAGCAAATAAACATTGGCCATTGGTGGTATGTGCTTTCCAAAGGAAAAAGTCATTTTGAGAGRGTTTCTGTGCTCTTTGTCCCCTCGATGGATTTCTGAGGTGTGRGCAGTGTGTGGAGCTGCCCCTGTGCCATTTCCTGGGAATTCCAGAGCTGTGTTGCAGTTGCAGGGGTAGAGGCTGGTTGGTTTGGTGGCTGGTTTGGCTTTGGGTGTGCACTGGAGGGGCTGTGCTGCCCTGGGCTCTGTGAAACCCCCTGGGCAGGCAGGGATAGAAGGGACAGGGTGACAAGGCTGTGAAGGAGGGCTCAGAGCCCCCAGGCAGCACCCACGGGATGGAGGCAAACCCTGGGATCTGTGCAGTTCCTGTGTGTCAGAATGGGGGTTTCCAGCTGCCCCTTCTCCTGCTCCTCCCCTGCTCTGCACTCAGCTCTGCAGGAGATGCTTGGGTAAACCCAGCTGGGTGGGCTGTGCTTATCCTCTGTCTTCAAAGAGAATTAAAAACCCACTAATTTCTGTTTTATAACRTGCATGGTACCGAAAGGATGAAGCAGGGARTTYTTTCCCTACTTTAATGTGCCAGTTKTTAAATATTCCAGAGGTGGGCTAGGCAAGGAAGCAGGGTGGAATGTGCCAGAGTGCGTAAGGGGTGAGGACTGAGCCATGGCCATCTCCTGCTTACTTGGGATGCTTGAAGAGTCTGTCTTACCTGCACAGGTGTGAATGTCCAGCAGGAACTGAGGCTGTTTAAAATCTCTGTGCTGCTGGGCTGTGCTGGGTTCTGCCTCTCCCAGGCAGGACTGACAGACACACAGACAGTTGCAGCTGGATAAGCCTTGTTTTCTCTGGGGAAAGCTGGGCAGTGTTTCTGTGCTGAAGGACAGAGCCCATCAAAGAGCAGTGAGCAGATGAACCCCGTGCTGCAGCTGTCCTTCCCTGCCAGGAGGGAGTGTTTGTATTCCAGCCCTTGTTCCCAAGTGGAAACACTGCAGCCTGAGCACAGGGCTCACTGCAGCTCAGCAGTGCCAGAGCTGCCTCAGGAGCTGCTGGGAGGGATGCAGGGAAAGGAGGGATGGGAGTTTAAAAGCATTCCTTTCACCTCCACTGAAACATTGCTACTCTGCCACAGTTCTGCTGAGTTGTTCCTTCAGCACTGCTGGTGAGAAGTGATGTGTGCTCTGTCACACATGGCACACAGGGGACAGTAACTTCTTCCAAGTATTTCTTTGGTGTTTAAGGTAACCTGCATTGAATTTTAAGTTAACTCAGGTCTCCTCAGTATCTGGAAAATTTTCCCAAATTCCAGTGTAGCTGCTGTGTGATGTGATAAATTAACCACTGGCAAGACTCTGGAACGTGGCTTGGTGCTTTCTCCCTTGCAGGGATTTCTGATGGAGAGTGCAGGCCCACTGCTGCTGCTGGGGAATGGCTGSAAACAAATCCACAGTGTAAGGTGACAGCAGCACTGCTTGTCCTTGCTGTTCTCTGCCTTGGGATCCCTCAGTACGGATTTACCCTGAGTGGAGATCAGCAGGTTTCCTGCTGCAGCACAGGGATCTGTGATGCAGGTGCACACCCTCCTTTCCCCAGCTCTGAAAGTGCCTCAGACAGAAACTTCCCAAAGCAGGGCACGAGCCAAACTCATCTCCTTGTCCAGCAGAGCCATCCCCTGGCTGCTGGCAGAGCCAAAGCTGCCACTTCCCAGCCACAGAGTTGTCACTGCATCCCATGCTSTGCATTTCAGAGTGGCAGAGGTGCGTCAGACCAACCTGGAGGTGAAATAAGTGAAATTCAGGGTAAAATTGCCTGGAAAATTACAGTGTGGATGCAGGGCAGTTTTACCCCACAAAAGTTCTGTTGTCATTGGTAGCTTGTGCTTATTAAACTTTGTGTTGTTGGAATGTTGAGCAGAAACTTCCTATAACTTCCCATTGAATAGGCAACAAGGCTTGTTGGTTTGTTGGTTTTGTTGGTTTTTTTTTTTTTTTCTTGTGGATTTTTCACCCAAAATAAAACAGGGGTAAAAAAAGGGAATGAAAATAAAATTTGTAAAATGGCTTCAATGTGACGGAATCAGATGGGTCCCTGAAATGCATTTCAGGCAAGTCTTTGAGAGTGGATAAGTTTCAAGTTCATCATGTCTCAGTATTAGGTTTTAAGGGTAAAAACATGGTATCACTCACAAATGAGTGCAGCTGTTAAACCTTTAGGACTTATTTTCATGTCAGTTTTGACTCAGGTACATGCACAAATTAATCTCAGATTGGCAATTTTGTAAGAKTGAAGTTTTCCATGCAGGAAAGAAGCCAGGATGGACTATGAGAGAGTCAGGATTMATTCAGCTTGTATTCATAAGGGAAAATGATTAGTTTAAACTTTGTCTGGACACTGAGTAATTCAAATCCTGACTGTGTTGGAATTATCCCCATTGCTAACAACAGAGGCGGTTGATTTTTATTTTTCTTYTCAATCAGGGAAGCCAGGTGCAAGGAGAGCATGAAAGCAGCCCCCTACAAAGGGGAGAGCAGAGTTTAACCTCCTGTGAAAGGCTCTGAAGGGATACAGTGCACCMAGGAAAGTGTTTGCCAGGGCAGTGAGAATCATATTATCATTTAAAGAGTCTTTATCCTGCAATAAAAATAGTCTGCTATTTTTAAGGCCAGAGGAGCAGGCAGAAGCCTTATCTATCCCCTGAAGAGATAGCAAGCTACATGGTCCTGTGGGATAGGTGATTGTGCCTGGCTCCCTGGGGGGATTCAGGTGAAGGGGAGCAGGATGAGGTTTTCTGGGGAAGTTAAACAAAAGCAGACCTGGCAGAAATTCCTGGCTTCTCCTCACAAACACACCAGTTACTCCWCAGTCCAGCACAGACTTACTTGGGCTTATCAATCTGCTTGTTTCTGGGGTTTTTAAAATTAAGAAGATAACTACTGTGGGTGAGCTGAACAATCAGAGCAAGTGSCTGCCCAGGRTTGTTCTGTATCAGCCAACATCCTGGAGGGTCTGTGCAGGMAGTGTTTGCAGCCTGTCAGTGCCATGGCTTGTGGCAGAGGGACTGCACTTCCATAAATAGGCTGCTGTGTGCCTGGCAGTGTGGATTAAATGTCCAGAGAGCCTGGGGACAGCTGGGCCCTGCCAGAGTCCCAGCAGGAGCAGAGCTGCTCCTGTGGAATCTGTCCCTGCTCGTCCAAAGCCCCAGCACTGCAAACTTTCCTTTCCCAGCCTCTCAGGAGCCCCCCAGGATGTGAAGGTGGCTCGTGTGAAGTTGTAATCATTGCTGTAAAACAGAATCTTCTTTGTGCAGCAGGTGTTGGGCTCTGCTCTGAGCTTTGCTGTCCYGTGCTTGCCCCACTTCTCCAGCTTTCCTCCTTAGTGTGGCACAGAGTGGGAAGCCTGAATTAATTACCAGCCTGTGCCCTCAGTGCAGAGAGAGAAATATCTTGGCTGGGAGGGAATAAACTTTCAGTTCCAAATGCATTTGGTGTAATCAAAACAGAGCCTCACTAGCAAAGCAATGGCAAAGCAGAAATCTGATGGCTAGAGCAGCAAAAGAAAGGAACCAAAGATGTATTTTCTGTTGAGGCCAGTTGTAAAAAGCTGCCATCCTTCTTTGGCAGAATCCTTGTAAGGAAGTGTTTGTTTTAGGGGAGATTCTCAGACTTTGGGAGAGCAGAAGTGAGCACAAGGGAGATGTCCTGAGGGTTTCAGCAAGGCAACAGAAGAGCAAGGATTTCAAGCAGGATTTTGTTTCAGATGGAAATGGTTTAGTGCCCTGGAAGGTGGGCAGGAGCAGAGAATGGCTTTCAGTGAAWCAGGGAGGATTGAGGGGTGCCTTTGACAGCTGGGATTCCTTACTGTTGTTCTGATGGAGCTTGTAGTGCTTTATACATTTATCCAGATTTCATAACCCAACATCTGAACAGTACACACTGGCTGATTTGCTATGTTAATAAATCAGTGCCTTTTATTTTGCTTTCACTTACCCCAGACTAGCATCACTTCCAGACTGCTTTGAGTCAGGGTTTCCTGGTTTACAGCTCTCTCAGTTCTGCAGTGGCAGGAAAACACACCTGAAGGTTGCAGAAGAGTGACAAGCAGTGCAGTACATTGGTACATGTGCTGCAGTGACATGAAATGGCTGTCATTTTCTGGGGAACGAGGATGAGTTGGTTAAAAAAGGCCAGGAGTCATTGAGGGGGAAGAGTCTCGACATCTTGAACTAACACAGAGTATTTCCAGGAGGTGTGGGAAGTGCTCTGGGGCCTGGCTGGGTGAAGGCTTTGCCTGCCACTCCCTGCCCGTGGCTCTGCTGGATACAGGCTGGTGTTTGGGTCACACTGCTCGGTCCCCAAGCCCTGCCAGTGTGTGTGTCCATTCCCTGCTGCTGTGTCCCCAAGCCCTGCCTGTCCCCTCCCCGTGTGGCTCAGGGGTCTGTGTGTGCTCAAGGGCTCCCAGCCAGCTCTGGAGCACATCCCCTCCTCGGGATGTTTCCTCACCCTGCAATCTGGGTCAGAGCCWTGAAATGTGCTGACCAAACACCTCAGCCGTGACTTGTTTGAAAGGAACCCGAGCAGAATCTCAGCTCGTGGTTCCCGTGCCCGTGGCTCAGTGGCTGCTGGAAGCTCTCATCTCCTCAGCAGGGAGGTGTGTGCCAGCCAGGCTGCTGGGCACTGGCACCCCCAGCCTGCCACTCCTGCCTTTCAAACCCCTCACTGGTCACAGCTGGCCACTCTGGGACAGGTCACAACTTTGTGCAGTTGCTCACATCCCCACCTCTCTTTGCACCATGCCTTGATGCTCTTGSTCAAAATTTWAAAAATGTTAAGAAATAATTTACTTTCTTGGCTTTGTGTAAAAAGCATTTCAAGGAAAACCCCAGATAAATAAATAGAAGATTTTCAGCTCCTGTGGTGCTTTGTCACCAAAGTCCCACTCTGGACATGTTCAGGTTGTCTGAGTCCTGTGGAGCTCGTGTGGAGGGGAGGCTTGGGGCAGATTGATTTCTGTGGTGGCAGCTCAGTGTTATTGCTGAGTGCCAACCTGAATGGRGAAATTGTTCAACACTATCATTATGAATTTGCTTGTCACTTATCTCTTCCTATTCTTCTTCACCATTGTTCTTTTACCATCTTCAACCTTTTCCTGTAKCAGAGAGCCCTAAACCCTGTAATTAGATGTGCCTCACCTAATTTCCCTGTTAATAGTTTGGGGGAAAGGAGAGAAAACAGCAGTGTCATGTGTGGTGGGAAATGCACCATCCTCAGTGCACATTCCGTGGAGGTGTGCTCTCAGTTTGAAATGTGAGTCATTCACAGGAATTTYTTTCCTGCAAGTACAGTGTACCTGTGCCATGGAATAACAACAGTGTTCTCAGGGTAGGGAGCCTGACACTTGGTGTGTGTGGTCTCAGGAAAATGGAATTTATTGCAGCCATAGCTCCTTTACCTGCTGCTTTTTAAGAGCTCCTCAATTTTATTTTCCTGTCCCACAAATTATTGATTAGATATTCCTTTCAGTCCTTCTTTGCTATGCAATTCTCTCCTGAAGAACAAGGTTTTTCCTTTTCGTTCCCCCACACKCTTTCTGTGTTTATCATGAGTGCAGAAGTAATTGCAGAGAGGAGGGGTTTKGGGAGTTGATTTCCCTGAGCAGACCTGGCTGGCACAGAGGAGGTGGCAGTGCCACCCTGGGCTCAGGTCCTTGGTCCCCAGGCCCATCAGGGGTGGCACGTGCTGGGGAAATCCAAATCCTGCAGCTCCGAGGAAGGGAATTCTCCTGCCTGTTCAGACTTGAYTATTTTGACTGCCTTAAGTTTTRTATCCTGGTTCAGGAAAGAACCACRACTGTAATTCAACAAAAACTCCCCTGCCAACTGGATSCAGTGCTGGGCAAGCAAACTGCAGTCTCTGAGAGGATTGCAGGTACCTGTTGCTAAGTCCATTAGAGATATTTGTAACCCCAGGCTTGATCCCCAGGCTGTGCACTGAGCCAGAGCAGCCCCTGGCAGGGCTGCACACAGGAGCTGAGCCTTTCCCTGCTGGATAAATGTGTACTCACCCATCCCTGCAGGGATTTAGCAGCCCTGTGGAGGTGGCASTTGGGGACACGGGCTGTGGTGGCCCTGCAGTGCTGGGGGTGGTTGCTCTCAGTGCCTTTGGCCAGGCTGGGTGGCTCCATGACATCAGTGGCAGCTGGCAGAGGTCACAGAGGCCAGCTGGCCCTGCCTGTTCCRTGTGCCATGGCCAGAGCCTGGCCCCAGCTGGCTCCCAGCTGGCTGCAGGGCTGTCCTGAGCCCGGTGAGGGCTCCAGCATGGTGAGTGCCCTGCCACGGAGCATCCCTGCTCCTTGCCTGGCTCTGGGCTGTGCAGCTGTGCAGGATGCACCTCTCCMTGGGCTGGGGGAATTCCAGCTGTGCACTGACACTGCTGCACTGCTCAGGTGCCCACTGGTTCCCCTTACAAACTGACCTGGTGGGATGAAAATGAAGGGATTTTCCCTGTTACCTCAGGGAGCTGCTCAGGTCTCTGAGGAGGAGACAGGATCTGGAGTGAAYGTGGGAAAGAAATGAGGAGGGAGCAGGAGCAAGGACTGAGAGGTTGGAGTGTGTCCAGACAAGGGCAGCAGTGCTGGGGAAGGATCCAAAACATGAATCCTGTGTGAGGCTTCTGAGGGAGCTGGGAAGGGGCTCAGGCTGGAGCAGAGGAGGCTCAGGGGGGCCCTTGTGGCTCTGCACAAGTCCCTGCCAGGAGGGGACAGCTAGGGGGGATTTGGGCTCTGCTAACAGGGACAGGAGGAGAGGGAACCCCTCAGGCTGGGCCAGGAGTGGATAGCAGGAAAATTTCAGCATGGAAAGGGCTGTCCAGCCCTGGCACAGCTGCCCAGGGCAGCGTTGGAGACCCTGTAGCTGGAGAGATTRAACAGCCCCATGGATGTGTCCCCTGGGGACATGGGTGAGTGGTGGCCTCGCAGTGCTGGGGACAGCTGCACTGAAGTGCCTCCTGTACTGACCCCTGATGGAAATGCMCCTGTGGAAAATGCCCCCCGTGTTTGCAGGCAGTGACAGTGACTATTCCATGCAGTAATTCTGTGTAACATCATGGGCAGTCCCCAGGGAGGGCTCTCCTTGCTAAGTCTGACAGCTGTGTCAGTACCTGGGTCATTCCTCGTYAGCTGCAACACCCTCGTGTGAGGCTGAGATTTACCTGGGAGCAAACACRGCTGTGGAACAGGTTCTGGACTGGTTTGCAAAAATATCATCAGTATTTCCCTGGCTGTGACTCATCCCAGTGCCACCGTTGCCTTTTCCTAAACAACATACCTGTTGTGACATTACTTACATGGTAAATGTTGCAGATTGTTTATTCTGTCTCTGCAGCAATCAGATCCACACTAAATGGACTCCAGAAAGGCAACTTACATGTTAAATGCTATATTTATTCTGTCTCTGCAGCAATCAGATCCACACTAAATGGACTCCAGAAAGGCAGGCACTGATTCCTGTCGTGATAAGCTTACAGTTTTCTTTAAAAACCTGCTTTTTGTCATGATTTCAGCTAGGAAAGGCAAATTATTTTCCTTCCAGTATTTCTGTGCATTACACCTCAGATGGATTTCTTGCTAGTTCATTTTTCTGCTCCTGATCCATCGTAGGAATGATTTKAAGCACGAGGAGTCCCCTTCAGACCAGGCAGCTGCAGAGGGCATGTCCCCAGCCCAGAGGACAGAGTGCCACTGAGGCTGGGGTGTGACAGCACCAGCAGCCCCTTGGAGGCTGGAGATAAAGGGATGCATTCCCTGGAATTTCCTTTTGCTCTGCTTTAATAAATACTGCCCTTGCAGGAGTGTTCCCAGGGCTGATGTGATTCCCAAACTCAGCTGGAGCTCACTTTGGGCTCCTTTGCAGATCTGCTCTGTCCTCACCCACTCTGAGTGCTCAGGCTCATGGTTCCTGCTGTGAGCACTCAGCAGGAATTGGGATTTATGCCTCGTCTCACGTTTAATGTGCAGACTTGTAGTGAAGTGTTTTGAGGAACAGAGAGAGGGAAGAACTTCCTGGGTCACAGAATCCAGTCACTTGGGGCTGGAGACAGCAGACACCCTACAATCAGTCCTTGCAGCAGGGCAGGTGACACCCTCGTGCTTGACAAGGTGTGATTGTTCACAGGCTGCACTCGGTGACCTG
>CADDXX010000522.1:531262-576331 GCA_902810485.1 Alauda arvensis | reverse complement strand
TGAACCAAAAAAGCTCATCTATTATCTGGGCATGTACAGCTGTCCTTGATTTTAAAGCATTCCTGTGACATTTAAACTTTTGTTTCTTGTGGGGAGGTAAAAAGGTCAACTACTGTAAAATCAGTCTGATATTTGGCTAAAGATGAAAAAAAATCACAATGAAACCATCACATTTTTAAGGGTAGTAGTACTCTTGACCTCTAAGTGAATTTTCTTTGACAGTCAGAAAATAAATTTCAGTTTTTTCCTGTGTATAACCAAACATTTACAGTGACTTGTATCCACTAAAAAGGAAACACCAACAGTTCCAGCAGCACCACCAGCATGCCCAAGGCTTTGCAGACTCCAGTACAAACATAAAATCTTGGACACTTCTTGCTCCAAAACTTTACCTAACTGTGCACAGGGGGTTAATGCCCACCCAAAAAAAGTGCTCTGCTAGGCCCATGGCTGCTCCCATCCAGCTCCAAGATTCCCATGCTTCAGTAATGCACCTCAAGCCATCTATTGTGAAACCTAACCTAAACACTTACAGAAAAAGAAAATTATAGCTGCAACTGCAGCTACAGACCCATCCTAGATGTTCTTGACCACAAAATAAAACTGGATTCCAGGGCTTTTTCTGGAACCAGAATGTATTTTAACTCTATGAACTTTCAATCAGAGTTATGAAGAAACATAATTTTCTAGGCTCTGCTGTCCCAAATTCTAAACCCAACTCCAGACTTAATTCTGGTACTAAACACATACAGTCTGTGCTGTCAGAGGCACAATCTCAGACCAGCCACAAATACTCCCCACTAATAATTATGGCTCCACAAAGTGTCTTATCAATAGGAAAAGACAGGAACACAAGAAAACATTTACCCAGCTCATAGTTTACCTTTTCTTTAAGGTCCTGAGATGGTATTGCCATTATGGTCACCAAAACTTTCATTAGCTGCAAGCTGATTTCTCTGCAGTCTTCCTGGCACACTTCAATCAATGCTTGTACACAATAAAGCAGCTGCTCCATATAAAAGACCTATTTATTAATAAAATCACATTAATTATGTTTTCGTAGCAAATATAAGGTTTTCTTTAAATGAGAGATATGGGAAATGACAGTGATAAAACCTGAGCAGTGTATAATCCCTTACACTGGTAACATATTGGTTCTTCTAATTACCTATATTCTACTTTTTATAGAATACAATATAATCTCCCTCCCACACTGTTTGTGTTTACCTTGTCCTATTAACAAACTAAATGACCCTGCTCTTAATCACACAATGGTTCCACTGGTGAATGGTGAATAAAAACATCAAAGCCTTTTGGAGTGCTTGCTGATAGTACTTTCTCTTTCTGAAGTGCAATTTGTTAATTAATAACATATTTGTTGCAACTCTTTTGAAATATTATTCCATGTTTGACTGTTTTGGATGAACAATGACAGCTAAATAAATAAACCAAAAAAAAAAAACCAAAAACCTGAGCCTTTGCTTTTATCTCAGCCAATTTATCTCATTTGCTGCCATATAATTCCTGTTATCTTGATCCAACTGATACCAGTTCAAGTCAATACTGTTGTCAGCTAGTTTGCTATGACTTCTGTGATAAAGTGCATCAGATATCCATGAAGCTGTCAGGGAACAGAAGGGGCCATTGTTACAAATTTACTCCCAAAAAATAAATCAAGTCTAGGAATAGGTTAGCCATAAGTGTTATTAATCTCATGGACATGGGCAATCCTTAGCTAAACAGTGTCTGAGCAGCCTTTGCTGGCTAAAATAGAGAAAGATTGTTTTCCAAGACTAAAGGCTGGAACAATTCTGTCAAACCTTCAGCTGCTGATGGATCTGACTCCTGGAGCTAATGCCAAATGGAAGTGGTAAGCTTAAACCTCATGGCAATTTTGCAGCTCTACCTCAGGGAATTGTTATTTGAACAATCAGGTTATAGTGCTCCCACTTATATGAGCTCCTAATCATCACAGGCTTCATGGAGATTAAGGTTAATTCCTGCAGCACTGGTGCATGTTCCATTAGGGAAGAAACCTAATGAGGGAAGAACTTGAAATGTATTTCTTACATTGGCTCAAAAAGACAATTAGGCCAGATTCAGTCTGCACACATGAGTAACTGCTCTAAGGGAAGCCTACATCTGACATGAAGTCACAGTTCCTCAAGGCACACACTGGCCCTTTTTTGGGCATCTTAACAGCAGAGGTCTAACAAACTTCTGGTGGAATAAATCCAGGATTTCATTTGTGGGGAAAATACAGGGATTCCTCTTGTGCATCTCTAACAGATCTATTTCTACATTTGAACATGAGAAGGAAAAAAATTCCTGCAGGTTAAAAAAGAGAATCTCTCATCTCCTTATATAGCAATTGATAGATATTCTTCAAATGCTAAAATAAAAATGGTCTTTGGGCTCAGCTTTACCTAAGAATACCCTTGGAAGTAAATTTTTAATTAATAAAGGTCTTCCTTCTAGACTTTCACTTAAAGAGAAGTAACCAAACCCAAAAGTTTACAAAACATCCATCTAAATATACACATAAAGTACTGCTACCTGTCTTATAAAATGCAAAATAAGAATGCAAACCAAAAATCAAATAACATTAAGAGGGCATCTTGAGAAACCTGACATGCCAATTACAATGGACTATAACAAATTTCCAGTCATTTTTACTGGTGAGGATTGAAATGCATGATCTTGTTTGGGTTGTGAACACAAGGAATTTCAAAACATGGGTTAAACTCTGCCTCAGGACCAGCCAGGGTAGTCCTTTGTTAGTATAGCACTTACTACACAGCTGCTCCTCTTCCTGTCTTGCCTCTTCATTTTCTTACCACTTTAAGAAGTCTTTTACAGCAGTTCTCAAACCTGGACCTACATCTGCTGAGAGGATGGACTGTTGGGAAGTTTTTGAAAGCAGATTTGCCCAGGAGACCACAACACAGCCAGGAAGAATGGGAAAGCTCCTGTTTTGTCTCAGACACTTGTGCACAACTACAACCCTTGCAGGTGTGCAAGGGAGTGACAGGAATGGGAGCATCTAGGGAGAATAAATTGGAGAAGAAGCAGTTTGCTCAAAGCCTGTATCCTGCTGGGTGTTGTGCAGCTTTCCTCACCTCTTCAGACCTCTGGCAGACTCCAGCCTGTGCCAGGGTGTTGCCAAGCTGGGCCACATGAGGCTGGAGGATTTCTTTTGGGCTGCCTCGAATCACTGCAGCCAGAACCATCACACAGGAGGCTTTGGGTGCCTGCTCAAAGGCTGGGGTGATTAACTTCAGAGACACCTTGGGGCTGACAAACGTCCCAATCAATTCTGCAGCTTTCACACTCTGAAAAAAAAACAGGAATAACTTGAGGATCTTCCTAAAAACACAAAGACCATGCAAAATATCATAGACTTTTTCTTTTTATGAGTCCAGCTGTTATTTTAAATGCTTCAGCAGTTGCCTTGTAGGCCTTTTCCACTTGCTCAGTAATGATTATATGCATGAAGAAATTTTCTTGACATGTTCAGTAAGCACATAATAAGGCATTGCAAGCAGCCTTCCCCACATCAGACAAACTTCCAGGGAAAGCAGTGCACAAAAACAAAGTGTACAACTTCACTGTAATAAAGTTTCCAATTTAGAGTAGCCAGATGTTGCACATTTAGTGGTTTAGCACTTTGTCCCTCAAATGCTGTTCTGAAGCTTGCCTTTAATGCATCACCCCTGTTTATTAAAGCTGTAACTATAAAAACCTGAAGGAGGAATTTTTTGTTATTTTGCTGTACCTTGGAGCTGACATTACAGATCTGGTTAAGTGTGGAAGCAATGCCATGGGGGAACTGCACACTGCCTTCCTTCTTATTTCTTTAACTGAAAGGCTTAAATTTCTGTGTATCCCCTGTGACACCCTTTGATCCCATTCCTGCCTTGCAGACCTATCAGGATGTTGTATTCCACATGAAATACCAGCACACCAGGGCTTACTGCCTGACTGATGCCCAATGTTTACAATCATGTGCATGAATAAAGAAAAAATCAACTACTGCAGCACTACCTGAGCAACAGGAACACTTCCAATCCCATGGATTTAATGGTTGCCTCATTTCCCCAAAGATGAAAGCTTTTCTCCCTTTCTCTATCATTTATAGTGTAGTGATTTAGCTATGACTTTTTTTTTTGCACCTAATTAATACTTGAATCATGCCAGTTTTTTTAGTCTCAAAGGAAGCACACAGTCATGAGTTCCACAGTGTAAATCTGCACTGTACAGAGCTGTTTCTTTTCACAAAGACAGGACTCAAAGGAGTTGTAACATCCTCTGTATAGATCTGAACTCCATTCTCCTCCACAGAGAAATAAAAAGTCTTAGTGCTCTGAGAACTGGGCAATATAATTAAAGAGTTCCAAAATATGATTTGTATGGATCAATTTACTCACTTTACAAGGGGAACAATTTTAAGGGTCTTTTTGGTATTACAAGACTGGAGAAAGACAGGGACATTTTCCAAGTTGGTGGCTGCTCTGAAATGGGTTCCTACAGTGACAAACTAGAGGAGGTTATCACAGTGCCCTGGGAAGCTGCATCACTAACAGATAAAAAGCATTCAAAACCAAAAGTTCCTGAATCCTTGGCACAATTAAATACTGAAATCATCTCCTAATCAGGAATAAATCTCTTGGAAGCACCTGTGAGAAGATTAGTGGTGGAATGCCAAGAAAGAGACAAGTATGGTCAATAAAAGGCAAGGGACAGCTTTGTGCTGCTTGAATGCTTTTAAATTTAGATTTATAGCAATAAGCACTTGATAAGAAATTTGACAGAACAGCAGAGCTACATGGCCTTATTGTCCTAAATATTTATGTTTTCTTACAGCCCAGCTGAGAGCAGGAGCCTTAAGAAGAGCCTGATTTAGGGTTGGACTACCTGCACCCAGCAAGCAGAACACTTTCTTCCAATTTCCCAAAGCAATAACATTTGTAACTTTAGAGTAAGTTACATGGATATATTTTGTTATACATGTGTTCTCTTCCTTGTGTAGAAACAGGCACAGAAGACTTTATCTTAAAATTGTAAAAGCATTTGTACCACCTGTCTTTCTTTTGCTAAATTTATCTCATGTCTCAAACTGCATCTGTTTTACTGGTTTGTTGATCAAGGTGTTGAAAGAATGAACTGTTAGCAAAAATCAAACTAATTATTCCTCACCACCCCCCCACCCTGCATTTTCCAAGCATTAAGTCAAGGATTCAGACACTGAATATGGGTATCACATGGAATAAACATACCTCAGTATATGGCTGGATTATGGAGCAGGGGGAGATAAGTGAAATTAGCTTGAAAGGGCGTGACCTGCACATTTTTGTACATTGAATTTGTTGCCTCAAGGCTTTTACACTTTAATCCACTGCTTATAATTTTTGGAGGGATTATTATCAATGCTTCATGGGGTAGGCATACAAACTAAACAGCATTTAAATAACTTTACTATTGGTCTGCATACCAATCATAGAGGACTAAATTTATTTTAACAGATTAGTGAAGTATAATGTGCACATATTTTTAACATCCATGTAAACCTGAGCCTGATCCTTCAGTCATGGGCAATTTCCAGTGACCTAAGGTAAAGTTAGCCTTCAGAAGACTGAAGACTATAAACTCTTTATTCAGTGTACAGTACTTTAATGGATAAAACTTACATTTTTAACCACTTCACTTTGTTCATCTGAGCATGCTTGGTACAGAGTTCTCAGCAGCAGCTCCATGTGCTGGGTGATGTGATCCTCTGCATGCAGCAATAGTGTGTACAGGAGCTGGGATGCTTTGACTCTTGTGCTCTCAACCCAGTCTGTGATATCATGGCACAGACCTGGCAGGATTTTGGAGAGGTTTCTTGACACAAGTTCCCGACAGCCCAGTCCTGGTCGAGTCTCTGGAGCAAACAAAAACAACCCAAAAAGAACTATCAAAGGAGAAGCCAATGCATAACAACCCTCAGAAAAAGTTTAAAAGCTGCAAGGTAAGAGCTCTGGGTGTCTGCTTCAGCACAGAACAAAATATTCCAAATTCACCTGGGCAAGTTGCATTTCTTTAATATATTTTCCAGAATTAAAACTCCACACAGCTCTTTGAATATTTATTACTGGATGGTGGTTTAGATTTCATGATTTCAAATGTTTACAGAAGGAGACAAGAAAGAGAATTGAAATGAATGTGTGTCTTTACCCACTTTGGAAAACAAAGTTTAATAATTCCCTTTTAATTTTTATAGCAACACAAATCCCATGAAAAATAAACTGAAATACACACAAAGAGAAGAAAGACTTTTGCATGCAAATGCTGAGTCAAATATAAGCTGAACGAGGAAAGAAAGTAGAAGGCACAAACAGTACAGAAGACATGAGCTGCACTAAAACAGACAATGTCAACTGTGCCCTCTAAAGGAAAAGGTTAAAAGTGGATCTGAAAATGGAAGCAGAAAGGGCACAGAACTGTGGCCTGTAAAGATGCTGGGAAATAGATGAGGCCAACAAACTGACAGTGTTTTAAAAATCACAGCCATTACATAACCTCCTTTCTAAAGCTTTTCCAGGAAAAGCAGCTCACTGAAGTGCCTCTTCAATGTTTCAAAAATTGAATAATACATTTAAAGTTATGATACAGGAGTTGGAGGGGATATATTTTTTTTTCCTTAAGACTGAATTTAATTTGTAATGACTTTGTGGAAAGTGAGTTTTTGTGGTTATCTTTTGATTTCAAACAGAACCGAAAATTGTTACAACTATATGTTCCCTGCCTCAACAAAGGATGCAGATTTCTGGAGAACTAATAAACTTACCTCTCCCCTGACAAATGCCCACTGTACTATCCTGGTAATCATCAAATTTACCTGTTAGTTAATTTATAAATCACTGAGATTCAGAAGAGCAACCTGACCAATATCACAAGCATCTAACAAAAACCCTGTTCTGTACTTTACAGATAAAGCAAAAAAACAGCAATAAATTTTTCCAGTGATTTTTTTCCTGCAGTCTATTTTCTTTTCTTAACACTGTATATGTTTATACAAACAGAATCTGAGAAGTTGTTCTTTGAGAAGCACAATTTCATAATTGCCACTCACAATGTTCACGTGCTGCTTTAAAAAAGAGACATCATTCATTATGAGATGTCAAAATACACTGAATATGTGAGTGCATTTTTTATTTCTGATACAGAGCTCTCCTGTAAATGCTCAGGAAGAAAATGACTGAGCTGTCTCTCAGGATATTTTCCTGCACTGACCTGTGTAAATACAAATGCTAGAAGGAAAACTGACTAAAGTAAATGGTCTGAGAATACAAAAGGCTTAGAAACACCTATGAAATATCTAACTAGGGGAAAAAAATAAAATTCAAGCATCAGGACATGAATTGCTGCTTCTTTTGTCAAGGGAGGAAACATTTTGGATTATGAAAGCTGACAATGAGTAGCAAAAGGTCAAATAAAGAAATCAACTTGAGACAGCAAATACAGCCTGGCATCCTATTCCACCCGAGGCAGAGTTTTGTTTGAAGAATTTGGACCATTCTTTATCAGCAGTTCCTTCATTTCAGATGTTCAAATGCAGGCATTTATCCCTGTAGCTACTGCTGTCAGAGACTTCCCTGCCATAAACTGTCTGCACCTGTATCCTGAGGCCATGGGAGCTGGGGCTCAGTGCAGTTGCTGGATGACACCAGGGGTCCCTCTGGTCCCCTCTGACCTGCAGGATCTGTCACTGGGAGATCAAAGCAGGGGCTCCCATGGCAGCTCCATTAGTCTGACAGCTGGACAAAGCTACTCAAGTCAAATCCTACACACTCACAGTGGGGAAAAAAATATTGCAGTACAATAAAGTCACAAGAAATGGCAACAAAGTACTAAAATACATCAGTATTGTATTAAAAAACCACCCCAACACAAACCCCCCCTTCCCAAAGAAACCCCAAACCAACCAAATGCTCGTGGAGAGCAAACAGAAAGGACACATAAAATGACAATCATCCATACACAGTCTGTGGTAGGGCACCACAAAAGGTGTTTTAGTGTCTCTGATAAAGTTTTGTGTCTGTAGGATTAAGCAGCCAATCATCCTTTCCTCTGATTCTTGCATTTATCACATCAAGCCTGACTATTAATCAGACATAAAACTTGGAAGTAAACAGCAAGAAATGATAACTAAAAGTCACCATTAACTTGGGACTCAAGTCCAAAATTATCAGGCCAGTTCTTTAAAATATTCTTTAGCTACATGTGGACAGATAAATAAATACACAACATGTATGTCACATTCAAGCCTTAACTGCATCATTCTACCAAGAAAAATGCAAGAAAATTTGGTTTAATGTAGGGCTGGAATGTTGCCCAAATTCATGAAGCATATTTCTTGTCCTAAGGAGATTATTTGGGGAGATCATATATCATTTAATGATGAAGTAATTGGTAGATGTTACTTTCAAACAGCTTACACACACAAACCCCAAGACACACCTAGACAAAGCTGATCAGGGTAACCCCATCAGCTGTACAAATGGTAACCACTGCTCCAAGGATAATGAAATTAAACTTTTTATGACCTTCACTCTATCATGGTCATTGCAAAATAAGTGACTGGAGCTTAGACACTCAACTACATCAGTTGATGTGTGCTAAAAGATTCTCTGACTGCCAGGAGAAGAAACATGTTTCTACCACGACCAGTGGAAGTAAAAGAGTTCCTTAGCATCTCCAAACCCCTGAGGTAAAATGAGATATAAAATAAGGAGGAAAGAAAAAAGATTGGGAAGGATGACAGATCAACTTGCCTGCCTTCAAAGCTAAACAGCTCTGTCAAACCAGTCACCATTATGAAGTGCTTCCCCTTTCATTCAAGCATTACTGAGTAAAACAACTTGAAAGAAAAAAAAAAGTGTAATTTCAAAGAAGAAAGAACTCCGGAACCCACTGTCATGGAAAGGATTTTGCTGCTGGGTATTCTGTGATGTGATTGTCATGTAGGCACAAGTCAAGCATGAACCTGTTCTTTCACACCAAAAGAGTTTTTGTTCAGTTAAATATGAGTATAGAAATCAATAAATGAGCCAGTTAAACTCTCTCTTCCCCCAGCTCCCATATGCATATTTTTAAACATTAACTTTGTGAACCCAAGGCAGGAAACAAGCTTCAAGCTACTGCAAACACAGGGATTGAAAGTCACCTATAAATCATATGGTACTAAAAAGTAAATTACCCATTCTGCAGATCTTGGGAGGTTTGTGTACAATAAAGGAAATTACTCAGTTCCCACATTCTTCATGTGCACTGGCAGATTTTAGGTAGCATCCCAGTGTCTCACAGAGAAGTCTGAAATAATTTCATTGCCAATTTTTCCTTCCACACCAACTATGTGGATCATTAAAGCTGTGACCTGCACTCATCATTCAAGGATTTAGCTCATGGGTTCTTTCCTCCTGCCTTCCTTTCCAGTCATTTCTGTGCCCACTCTGCACCTGGCACAGTGCTGGTTTTGCACCACTGAATTATCTTTTCAGCATAGGCAGCTTCATTTACTTTCTCCAAAATTATTTTTCTTTGATTAAAAAAAAAAAGGTTACTGAACAATCACTTTTAAAAATTTAAATTTAATAGAAATAATTTAAATAATTGTATATATATTTTATACGTGCTACTTCTCTACATTAATATTACATATTGTAATGAATATTACACACCCTGCTCTGCTGTCAGTACTGCACTGCAGCTCTTGGAGATTATTCACCAAGCAAAAACCACTTTCAGCACAACATTTACCTCCTTTGGGATAATGAGAGGGTGAAACACTAAAATCCATCTTATCCTTCAAATCTTCTTCATTCTCCTTCTCCCACTGCAAGCCTATCTTTTCCCAGTAGGTCCAAGCCAGTTTCCTAGATGTAAAATAAGAGTTTTATACCACCATGCCCCCAGATAAAAACACTTTAAAATGAGACTTCTGGAAAAGCTGACTACTTGAGTTCAGCTGGAAGGATGGGAAGCATTCCTGCCATTTCACCTAGGCACATGAAGTTGAGAGTTTATACTTTGGTACTCAGTGGACAGAGGCCTCTTCTCCCAAGGGATAATTCTGTCTCTGTCCACCCCTGTCTTTGTCTCTCTCATATTTAATTGAATGTGGCATAAAAGGACAGTATAACAAAAGTTACTGAAGATAATGCTAACATTTTCAGTCTAGAAAAATTAAACTAACAAACAGAACTGGGGGTTTTGTCCTCCAAGTAAGACATCTCTGAACTTAGGAACACCACTCTGACATCTATTTAAGGGGAGGAAAAAAAGACAAAATGTTGCCCTTACGTATTTTCAGGAATTTCATCAGTAAAGCTGCCAAGTAAGAGAGGGATCAGCTTGTGAAAATAAGAGTATCTGTCTCGAAGGTGCAACAACCATTCTCCAATGACAGTTGTGACAGCGTGCCGGACCTACAGGGACACAAAAATGTATTTTAAAGGTGCCAGGAAAATAACAGAAAAATATTAAAAACAATATTTGCTTTCTGTATATAAGACATGGTGAAGCACATCAATACTCTCAGAAGAAATTGCAAGAATCCAGCATTCCCTCACTTGCAGGAAGCATCTTAAGGAACACACAAGGAATCACATTCTCATTCTTCACTCTGGCTTAGTCAGTCTTAGACTGTTGTACAAAAGCACAGCTCTGAGAGGAAGACAAGATRCAGACYTAACTYAGAAAACTAAATTCTCRTGGCTAATTCCTTCCTGAGAATGTWAGAAATGYRCATTKCTCTGGAATTTGTAGCTTYYCAAGCACATCWCCAGAARAAAATTTTCTCTGYTCACTACAAAGGAAAGATTAATTTWAAAATTACTKYTTCAGTTGCATCTTMTAAAGGGACCCATATCATTTYTGTTAAGCATCTGAAAGAGCCAGAGAATCAAGGCCCAGAGGGATGTGACAGAGAATTTGAGACAGAATTGAAGGCACCCATTAGAACAAAAAGGCACCTACAATCCTCAACACCCTGCTGAACTAGCCAGCAGTCACCAGCATTGCTTTGGGATAGACTGCAACTGGAACAGGCTGGGTGGGAAATTGTCCTGGTTTCAGCTGGGACTGAGTTCATCTTAGCAGCTGGGATGGTGCTATTTTTTTTTTTTTTATATTTAATATAAGAACAGAGCTGATAACACACTGATGTTTACCTGTTGCTAAGCAGAGTTTACCCTAAGTCAAGGACTTTTGGGTGTCTCAAACTGTGCCAGTGAGCTGCACAAACAGCTGAGGGAGCAATGCCAGGACAGGTGACATGAGCTGGGAGTGAGCAAGGGGCTGCGTGGTCCTTAATTTCCATCTGGCATTAAACCACAACAGACATATTTACAGATCTCACCTGAATGCAAGAGAGCTGAAAATGGGGGAAGCAGGGAGAGAAACACCAAGAAACCCACCCCATAGGGATGGGGTTTAAACAAGTTTAAAATAAATGCCAAGGAAAGAAGGACGAAAAGCACACCTTGGGAATCTCATCAAACAACCTCTGGGCCAGATGAGACAGGACATCATCCACAGACTTTCCATTCCCAAACTGTATCACTGCTCCAGTAGCCTGAATCACATCAACACGGACTCGGTAGTGTTGGTGGGAAATGGTCTGCATGAGGGGTTTTATCAGAGACTCTGACTGCATATGGAAGTGCTCTGTTAGGGCAGAAAGACAGAAACATCAGCCAAGTGAGTTGCCACGGTGTGCAGGATCCCTGTCCATGGTAGAGGGTCGGAACGAGATGATCTTTAAGGTCCCTCCAAAMCCARTCCACTCTGTGATTCTGTGTAGCACGGATATATCCATGACATCCAACAGCTGTTGGGGCCAGCAGTACAAGATAATTTTGGATGGACTCATGCATTTGGAGGGAGGAGGGGGTTAATGCTGTTCCATAATTCTTTCCCTATGTGGATGACAGATCTGGAGCAACACGATTTCGGTACCACTACGAACAGCAGCCCGACTAATGTTGCTGTGTTTATGTAGCAGGCAGCTTTAACTTTATACAGTATCAGAGCTGAACACTGCCCACATACCCTCCCCTAGCCCCTCCTCCTGCTACAACCCACGTGTAACAGCTCAGCCTACACTGCCGGCACGGTTCTTCTCCAACAAATCCTCCAAACCCCGCAAAGCTCACCTGTGAGCGTGTGTGCGACCTCTCACCTCTCCCCTGCCTGCACCCCTGTTCCCTCCTGGCATCCCTTCCGCAGCCCCCATCACATCACCCCGAAGCGCTGCCCGTCCCAAAGCCCCACCTGGCATGGCCCGGGCGCAGGCCGCGGCACAGCGGCAGCTCTCCCGCCTGACCTCGGCATAGTGGTCGAGCAGGGTGGCCTGGAGGACGCGGGCGATGTCGCCGAGGTAGGGGGCCATGGAGGCTCCGCAGCGCTGCAGCAGCAGGCTCAGCAGCTCCACCAGGCCGAGCCGCAGCTCCTCGCTGGGCTCCGCGCCCTGCGGCGGGCACAGCCGCTGCGCCAGGGCCGGCACGAGCACGGGCAGCGCCTCGCAGGGCCGCTCGCCGTGGCTGAGGCCGTGGCGGAGCAGCTGCAGGGCGAGCTCCCGGCACCGCTCCGCCGCGTCCCCCGCCACGCAGCGCGACAGCGGCCGCAGCAGCCGCGCCGCGAACACCTCCTGCAGCACCGCGCCCGGCAGCGGCCGGCCCTGCAGCWGGGAGCGGATGTCCTCCAGCGCCCGCAGCCGAGCCGCCCGGCCGCAGTCCGGCTGCTGSAGGAGGCTCAGCGGCCGCGACAGCGCCTGCGACAGCTCGGCCGCAGCCTCGGCCGCCGCCATGCTCCGGCTGCTCCGAGCGTCGCCAGGGACGCGAGGGGCGTTTGCGACGGCGGGAGAGCGCTTTACGGCAGTGCCGGGCGGTGCGCGGGGACAGCGCGGAGAGGGACAGGGATTGGGACAGGGACAGGGACAGGGACAGGGACAGGGACAGGGACGGAGAGGGGGGACAGAGAGTGGGATAGGGACAGGGACAAGGACAGGGACATGGGACAGAGAGTGGGACAGGGACGGAGAGAGGGACAGGGACAGAGAAAGGGACAGGGGACAGAGATATGGGACAGGGGACAGAGACAGGGGACAGGGACAGCGCAGAGAGAGGGACATGGACAGCGAATGGGACAGGGGACAGGAACAGGGTTAGGTACAGAGACAGGGACAGGGACAGAGATAGGCGACAGGGACAGAGACAGGAACAGTGACAGAGATAGGGACAGAGAGAGGCACAGGGACAGGGACAGAGATAGGGGACAGGAAGCAGGACAGGGACAGATAGGGGACAGGGAGCGGGACAGGCGCAGGCAGGGTGACAGTGGCCTCCGCCGCGCTGCGGGCGCGCCCCGGGTCCCTCGGCAGAGCACGGGGAGCAGGCGGGGCTGGGCCGGGACCGGCANATAGGGACAGGGATTGGGACAGGGATATGGGATAGAAAGTGGAACAGGGACAGGGATTGGGACAGGGACAAGGACAGGGACATGGGACAGAGAGTGGGACAGGGATAGAGAAAGGGACAGGGTACAGAGAGGGGACATGGACAGCGCAGAGAGAGGGTCAGGTACAGAGAGCGGGACAGAGACAGTGACAGGGACAGAGATAGGCGACAGGGACAGAGACAGGAACAGTGACAGAGATAGGGACAGAGAGAGGCACAGGGACAGAGATAGGGGACAGGAAGCAGGACAGGGACAGATAGGGGACAGGGAGCGGGACAGGCACAGGCAGGGTGACAGTGGCCTCCGCCGCGCTGCGGGCGCGCCCCGGGTCCCTCGGCAGAGCACGGGGAGCAGGCGGGGCTGGGCCGGGACCGGCAGCGGGGAACCAGCGGTGCGAACCTGGGAGAGACTGAAGGGAAAGGGGACAGCGCCGGGRGCTCCGTGCCCGGCCACTTTCACAYGTGTCACTTCCCCCGCTTCCTTCTCTGCAGCGATCGAACTGCACGGGCAGGAAGCCGTCAGTTTCAAACAAGAGTTGTTTACTCTCCAGTGTTTGTTTGTATCAGCTAATGTGTATATACATTGTGTTTATGTTGTACTTATGTGTACTTTACACAACCTCTTGTTTTGTGTTCTCTTCTGGTGACTGCAACAGACATCAAACCAAAAGGATTCTCAGGGTCCTTCTCTTGAGTGATCACACCAAATCTAAAGTGCAATAAACTACAGAACTTATTCTTTTAAAATAGCCCGTGTTTACCAGCAGTGTTTATTCTCTTGCTGTGCTTCTCCTAGCTTGTCTGTGATCTTTTGGAGTCCTGTTTCACCCTCTATTCTATGGRAACCATGAATGTGAATTTCCTGGCAGCAGAAGGAACACAAGCGCGCACTGGAGAATTCCTGACTCCACACTCCTCACGGCCTTGCACAGAGGTGCTGCTGGGTGCGATGGCTTTGCTCTAAACACACGCGGGCAGAGCTGGTGAGCTGCCCTTCCCAGCCCTGCCCGAGCTGTGGGTGCTCAGCAGGGCTGGCAGCTCCCGTGCCGCAGACAGCGCCGTGTGCCTGCCTTGGCTCAGCAGCCTGTCCCCGTCCTGCACGGCCAGCTCATCCTCCATGGCGGTAAGGACGTGTTTCATGGCCAGCTTGTCCTCTGTGCCCATCCATCCTTCCATGTGTCACAGCCAGGCTACAGCCCCTCATGGCCATGGTGTGGCCACTTCACACCTCCAGACTGTCCTTTAATGCGGCCAGGCCTCTTTTAATGGCCAGACCGTTGTCCACTGTGGCCAGGCCCGTCTTCCTTCGCTAGTCTGTCCTCAGGCTGGCGGTGAGGAGCAGCCGGGCCAGGTCCAGCCATCCCCTGAGGGTCGTGCGGTGCGGGTCGAAGCGGGGCGGTCCGTGAGGATCGGAGCGGACGGCGCGGAGCTGTTCGGAGCGGGAGGGTCGGTGTCGCTCGGTTCGGAGGGATCGGTGCCGCTCAATTCGCAGCGCTCGGTGCTGCTCGGTTCGGAGGGGTCAGTGCCGCCGGGTTCGAAGCAGGAGGGATCGGTGCCGCTCAGTTCGCAGCTGTCGGTACCGCTCGGTTCGGAGCGGAGCGGTCAGTGCTGCTCGGTTCGCAGCGCACGGTTCCGCTCGGTTTGCAGCGCCCGGTGCCGCTCGGTTCTCAGCAGAGCGCTCGGTGCCGCTCGGTTCTGAGCGGTCCGTGCCGCCTCACGGCGGAGGCGGCGGTGGAGGCCGCGCCCGCCGCTGAGTGACGGCGGCCGCACTTCCTGCGGGCGAGCGGCGGCGGAGCCGGAGCCTTTGTGAGGGAGCGGGAGGAGGGAGGGTCCCCGCGGAGCCCCGCGGCCCCGGCGGGCGGGCAGCAGCGGAGGCGGCGGCGGCGGCTGCAGTGCGGATACCGGCAGGGGAGCCGCTTCCCCCGCCTCCACCGCCGGCGAGGACAGAGGAGGAGGCGCCGCCGCTCAGCCGGCTCCGGCCGCCAGGTATTTACCGGCCCCTCCGTTCCCCGGGCCCGGCCGGGCGCAGGGACAGGGACACGGGGCAGGGACAGGGACATGGGGCAGGGACAGGGACACGGGCAGGAACAGATCCGCCCGGCCGAGCCCGGGGCACTTCCCCGGCTCCCGGAGCCTCCCGGGGCCTGCCCCGCACAGCCCCGGCATCCACTGCCCCGGGCACAGAGGCCGGGGTAGAGCTGCCCTGGCGTTCTGGGCTCCTAACGGGACTGTCGTAACCTGGCTGGGGGAAATAAAGAAGGTTTGGGGCTGTTCTGCTCCCAGGTGATCGAACTTCCCTTTGGGGAGCTCAGTTCCCTTCGCGGGGCTCTGCCCGCTCCTCCCCAGCTTCCCCGGGGCCGCCAAGGATCGCTGGCTGGGAAAGGAGAGATGCTAAAATTACCCAAAAATCTCTGTAGCAAAAAGCTGGGTTTCTGGTGACAGGAGCGAGTCCCCACGGGGAGAGCAAAGCAAGGCTTTATGCTGTAATTTAACAGTGTCTTTGAAACTCCTCGCCTCGTAGGGTTAATTTCACCGGTTTGTTGATTTGTTTCCAAAGATTGATCACTAGCCAGGAGTTAAAATCCTCTTTGTGTACTTGGTGGGATGTTGATGATGCAAAGATGACACAGTTCGGCATTTCCACCTCCAACCCCAGAAGATTAAAACRTTCAAATTCAATAGGTCCTCAATAGGCAACAGGCAATATTGAAACGTCTTTGCTCTTCAGATCTCTCTGACAAAGGATTTGGGAACTGTCTCATCTCTTTMTTGCACCATTTTCTTACCTAGGTCGTGTTTTTCTGTTTACAAGCCTGAAGATGGCTGCTGCTGCTTCCTGCAATGTGGAAGAAGATGAGAGCCTGAAGGGATGTGAACTCTATGTTCAGAAACACAACATCCAACAGATTTTAAAAGAATGCATTGTAAACCTCTGTATAGCAAAGCCAGACCGACCCATGAAGTTCCTCAGAGAACACTTTGAAAAATTAGAAAAGGTCAGTGATTTTCAGGTGACTTTACATTTTGCATTTATAAAATGAGAAAAAATTGTTTAAAGATTTCAAATGTTTTGGTACATTTTCTTTTCTTTCAAATTTTAAATGGCCACACAACTGTGAAAATGTAAACTGTTCAGAGAAAAAAAGCCCCAACCCTTCATTTGTGGATGTCTACTATAATATTTGCTATAGTTTAGAATTTTTTGTGCATAACACCAAGATTATAATATCTCATCAAAATGCACTTATTAAAATTGGTTGTGAGGCATGGCATCCTGAACTTTCACCTCTTGGGAGAGCCTGCCTGTGGGTGTAAAAGGTGTTGTTGATTCCAGAGTCATTCCCCTAAAACTGAGCAGACTCAGGGAACCAGCAAGTTCTCAAAGTCATTGAACAGTTTGCTGTTTAATTTCAGTGCTCCCTCCTGTCTGCAGTGCCCATCCCAGGATCCTCTGACAGGGGATGCATTAAGAGAAACCTCACTTACTGTGACTCTCTTCAAAAGCAGAGGGGGAAACATTTTAGAACACTCCCAGACAAATTCTTTCAAAAAYCCGATGGGTATCTTTGCAGGGAGAGCACCTTGTGTGAGCTGTGGGCTTGAGAGATAAGGTTCAGTAGCTTCTTCCTTCAAGAGTGAATAATACATAGGGCTGATACATCACCAGTGATGTAAAACATTTAATACATCTCRCTCTCTGCTTTTCAGAGACATTTTTCTGTAGGTGAGTTTATGCCAAATTTATGCAGTTTTGTAAAAATACAAACACTGCATTTTGGTGGCAGCCTGGGACATGAGAGAGGGGTAGAAAGTACAAGATTACTTTGCAGTGTATTTGATTATTGTGAAAAAGAAACAGTCTCTTAATTCTGTGYATTCTAAACTTCTGACAGCCAAGACCCATTTTGAGGGAATCAAAATTGTTGAATTTCCTTGACTGTGTTGTGAATTATTATCCACCATAACGTGTGGAATTTTGGACTTCTTGAAAAGAAGGATAAACACCATTCTTGGAAAAAAACCCATGAAAATATGCTGTGGTATCATGGAATATGCTCCATTGCTGGAGGGATTTTTTGAGGAGTTGTACTGGGGGAGTTTGGYTTTGCTGATGTTAACACAGCGCACAGAGACAGGAGGGCAGCTCCCACCCTTCAGAAATTACATCTTCTTTCATGTGATCTCCTGCTGTTTCCCAAAGAGCAGCAGATACCAGGATGCTGTAGGACATCAATCAGGATGCCAGCACAGGAGCTGATGGATATCACTTGTCTYAAAATGGAAGATGATTTAGAAACATCAAGGCATCAACTGCAGGGAATATTGTGCTTGCTGTGGGAGGACACAATCTTGGCACTGCCTCTCTAGAGCAGCCTGGGGGCTGAGCCTGCTGAGCCTGGAGGCTTTAGGCTGCTYCTGGAGGCTTCCAGCACTGGAATTCTTGGTCCTACAGCAGTTTGACTCCCTTGTTGCCCAACCATCTCCAAGGACTTCCTTGGGATGAATTGCACTGTGAAGGATTTTCTGCTGTAGGGTAATATTTTGGCTTTGTTGGTTGCATGAGAGCAATTGAAGGAAGACTTCTAAAGAGAGAGAAATCTCTCAATAAGTTTTATTCCATTTTTAAACTCTTGTCATGTTCAGGTCRTTTGAAGAATCCGAATGGAATTGTGAATTTAGCAATTGTTCATTAGATTTTTGTAAAGGTGCAGTACTGACGTGGCACATTTGCTATTAGCTCCTTTAATTTTGGTCCTGTGTAGGGAGAGGAGTGAAAATCTTTGGGTTTAAAGCATGATTTTCTAAACAAAGTAATGCATTTTCCCACCTAAGTRTGGTATTTTGGGCTTATTTTCCAAACTCATTAAGATAAACAACATGTTCCACTGAAGAGAGCAGGAGAAGAACAGTTAACCTGTCAAAAGAAGTGGGAAGGTTAGAGATGAAGTGTAGGATATTTTTCAACTGGTTAAAAAATGAGCTTGTGGAAAACAAGTAGAKCTTGGTCCACATCAATGTACTGGRGCTACCTYAGAAGTAAACAGAAGAAAAAACAAAAGAAGAGTGTGTTTAATTTTGCAAATTCTTAACTCCATCTCATAAAATCGATTCATAGAAGCAAAGATTTATTATGATATGCAAGATCAGAGAGGATCACAAATGCTTTTCACCTTCTGATGGCATCAGAGTTGGGTCCATTGCCTTCAGCCTGAGATGAAAACGGGTCAGGGACKGAGCCCTGAGTAACCCCAGCACACTCCCTGGTCATTGTGAGGTCTCCCAGGTCCTGGAGCAGGTTTGTTTTGGCAGRATCAGCTGAGAGCAGAGCCAGGGAACGAGGCCATGCTCCAGGGGTGGGGACTGTCCTGGGCCAGGCTGCAGCTCTGTGCCTGGGCCACCCTTTACTCCCTGCATGGACATGGCCTGGGAGGGCTGTACAGGGAGAACATGAATAAATACTCATGAATAAAGTGCTGGACAGTGAGGTTTGATGTTTGGTTCTGAAGGAGTGCCAATGTTAAAAAGAACACCCCTCCCCAATGCCTTTCTAACTGCTGCTTATTTGTACCAATATAAAAAACCCATAACTCTGAAAATAATTGTGGGAAAACACATTTTTCTGTTCACTTAATACTGGCAAGACCTGGTTAAGTTGCCAGTAATTGCTGGGAATCAGCAATGTTTCTGTATTCAGAAGTTTGCAAGTCACTTTTATATGCTGTGACCTATGGACTTCAAGATGACATCCACTCTGATCACATCAACAGTTACTTTGTAAAAATCTGTAACATGCCCTTGAGAGCAGAAAATAGTTGAAAACAGTTTAGATACTTTAGATGTTAAAACCTGTGATATTTCCTTTGAACAATTTATTTTACGTTTCCCTGTGGYTGTGTAGATCTTGGTGGATGGAGTGAGGAAAATCTTTCCCTTAGGGATTTTAACTGTGCCTTTTTGGAGTGAGGGAATAGATGTTAGCCAAGAAACTGTGGCATTATTTTAACAGCTGTAATTAAGTCTTGTTTACTTGACGACTAAGGAGGCATGGCAGGAAAAAAACAGGGCACCCATATTTTATCTCTGGTTACTTTTTGTGAAAAAGTTAATTACTGAGAAATTACTGGCAGTGCTTTGTATTTTTAGCCATACTGAGGCTGCRAAGATTTCACAGTGTCAGGCTGTTTAGTGCCATGATTATGTGATCAAAGGTGGAGTTGTCTTGCCAGGCTAAGCTCAGCAAGGAATTAGAATAAAGAGTAGAACTAATGAAGAAAACGGCACAAAAGRAGAGGAAGCAGCAGGATGTGTTTCAAACGGCTTTGCTGTGTGGGGTATTTCAGAGCAGGGCTGTGCTGGCTGARCTGGGCTTTGCTAGACCCGAGCTCTCTGCAGGGCCCTCCTGCAGCCCCTCAGCACATGCAGGAAGCCCCGCTTTGCTTCCATAAAATCCCTGCCAGCGTGTCGGCATATTCTTTTGGCTCCAGGATGCTGCGTCAGGAATTTTGGGGGGAAAAGGGGAATTTTGGGTTAAGCCGAGCTCAGGAACCCGCAGCTCAACAGCGCCGCCCCGCGCAGCCCCCCCTGGCGGCGCCGGGCGGAACTGCACAGAGGGGCACAGCTCCGCCCGGAGCCGGCGCTGAGGAGAAAAAACTGCAATGAAGCACAAACGCACCCTCTGCCAGCAAAACGCGCTTTATTCACTTACCGCCGAGAGTTTCGGAGCTAAAGGCACTGCCAGCGTCAAAATCTGCGCACCAGGCTCTTCTTGTGCGACAGTATTCTCTCCTAGTATTTGTATTTTATCACAGAAAAAACTCCTTCAGTCAATAAATTCCACTGTCTAAATAAATTAAATTGGTTCTTAAAAGGATGTATTTTTATTAGAAGTATAACTCACTGCCTTCAGATAAGCTGGAGAGAGGTTACAGATTGGAAGCAAAATCACACAGAAAAAAAAACTATAGAAAAAAGTTCATTAACTAAGCAGTTTTATAAAGCCTAACAATAATATTGCTCAAAGCTTGCAAAGCAGTTGGGTGGTATCTCCTTGGTGGTCAGAAATGTTGGTAAAACATTCAGGATGCTGAAAGAAGCCCAGCAGTGGCAGCACCAGGTGGCCTGGCTGTGTGACTGCACTTCTGAGCAGGCTTGGGCAGCCTCTGCTCCTGCCTCTCCTGACACCAGTRCTGGGAAGAGCTGGATGAAAATCAGCTCAGGTGGGACCTCTGTGAGTGCCAGAGTCTGCCCCAGGCAATGCTGTGAGAGGTGACAGTTTTCATGGAAGAGGTAAAGGAAAACGAGGTGAATTTTTAAAACCCCCTCAGGCAAACTTTCCTACATGCAGGAGGCTTAGGGAAGGGTGRAGGATGAAGGGAATAAGAGCAGAAAGAGAAAAAAAGCTTTTTCCCTAAGAAAGAAAATTAGTTATAAGCAAACCCATKCTCTTACGAGCTTGTGTGGAAGATACTAGAGCTGAGCTCCCTGTTTACTTTGTGTGTCCACAACTGTGAGCAGCTTTCCCAGTCTCAAAGCCAAAACCTCACAGAAACAGAGTGCAGTGATGGAACACAGAGGGAATTCTGGAAGAATTCTTTGTTTCACATCTCAAGCTCCCCTGTTTTACATTCATCAGGTTACTTAATCCACTTTCATGTGGGCTTGTCTCTTCTTACACAAGCTATGCATGCATACATTGTTATTTGGCTGGGTTTTACGAATCAGAAGTGTTGGCTGTGGTTCTCTTTGATTATATAAGCTTTCAAGTATCAAAAATAGGGTCTGTGTTTTGTAACAAGCTCTCACTTTGCTGTGAGGTGTATGTAGGAAAGCAGGGAGGAGGTGCTGATGGCTTGAGATGCTGAGGACACTGCTGGAGGGGAGGACAAGGAGTGTGAGCGAGTTGCAGGAGGTAAAACAATGGCAGGGAAGGGTCTGAGGAAGGTCAGCAATGCAGCTGGAGTGTCATCAGAGTAGGTGGATTTTTGGCAGGAGAATTTTGCCTGGGCTGGAAATTGGGAATGAGCTGAGATGCAGAGAGGCCAGGGAGGATGCAGAAGTAGTAATCAAAGTGGAGGATAACTGTGGAGTGGATAAAGACTTTGGTAGGATAGTAGGGAGTGCATGTTAAAGATGTTTCTTAGAAGTGCTGTAGGATAAAAGGTAACATGTACCAGGGGGAAGGCAGTGGAACAATTTAGGGATTGTGTGAATAACAAGGCTGAATGATCTTAAAGATTRTCTGTCCTGGCAAAGATAAGACTGGAAAGAACATTGAGATCTCCCAGATTTTTCCTGTTTTTAGTGATGGCATCAGTCAGTCCTGTTCTTCCAGCAAAATGAAGTGCTTTGCCTTTGGTCTTTCTTGGTTGCTATAAATCATCAGCCCCAAGGAGTGGTGAGGGGTGTTAGAAACCCTCCAGGGTTGAGAGCATCTCCTCTGGGTCAATTCCAGTGCAAAGAGAGATTAGTTACCTGTGCATGAACCTTCCTGCACCTTTACTGTGAATAATCCAGGTCTGTSTGTCAGTCAGAAAAGTTTATGAATGTGCTTGAGGGGAAAAAAAATCCTTTAGGGTGTACTTGGTGTTATTTTYGAATGCAATGTAGGGAGCAGAGCAGAGGTMCTGAGCTTTGGCAGCAAATGTCTGRSTTGCTTTTTAAAGTYTTCTTGGGATGTTGTTGTAAGGCTGCACAGTGACTTGGAGCCTCCTTAGGTGCTTTCCTTCCTTCATCTGAGTTTTCAGGTAGTGACAAAGCCTGAAAGGAGAGACTGGGAGAGGAAGTGAGTTAATGCTCTAGCTGACAGGGAAGAAAGCTTCTGGGTCAGGAGGTGTGTGTGCTTTTAAGCAGTGGTATGAAAGGAAGGGTAAACCTAAAAACTGTCTCAGCATTGTGGCTGCTTCACTTGCAGTGCTTAAACTCATTAAAAATTCATGGGAGCATTATCTGGGGAAGATGCTGAGGACAGTATGCTAAATCCCTGTGGTTTATACCTCAGCCTCTTGTAGTTGAAAGTGGACATTCAAAAGATCARTTGGTTACTGCAGTTGTATTTATTGGTTCTTTCAATTTGAGGCAATGCTCAAAGGCARTTACACTGCCTTGCAGTTGTGCCTTCCATGTGTTTTCTCATTTGAGGGTGGACATAATTGGGCAACATGATTATGAATTATCAGTGCCATCCAAAGAGAGAGAGAGAGAGARAAATCACTTGTTGTCATGACAACAAAAATGATGAGGTGTTTACTTGAAACTGAGTTCTGCACAAGGATTCACATCAAGCCGCGTCCGAAGATGGGTGTTTGAAGAACTCTTCTTGAGACAGCTCATCCCTCCCTTCAAACCTTTGCTGCACTTGTGCAGTTTTACCCCAGGATCTATGGAAGATGACTCTCTGAGAGCTCAGCCCAGGACAAACCTCATTTCCCAAAGGCAGCTCTAGCTCAGGAATGGGGATCCTTCCCAGACTGCCAAGGCGGCGCGTGGAAAAGCCAGCAGTCAACTGCCTGCTGTTTGTGTARAGGGACTTGGTAGTGAAGAGACTTCCTTTTAAAATGAATCACACTGTAACTCACTTTTATAATCCTTTAATGTCTTTTTGGCTTCTGAAAGTATTTGGGTTTAAGAGCATGCTTTGTAGTATTAATTTTATCTCGCTGAGCTTTCTTTTGTGCATAAATCTTTTGTGCTGGGGCAGGGGAGATATTATTTATTAATTCCTTGGAAATGGCTTTTATGCAATGTGTACTGAAGAGGGAAGAGTGTATTTTATATTCAAATGTGGCAAATTATTACTCTTCTCTCTGAGTAAATATGATGTGTATAAAAATAACTGTGTAAGTGCTGCACACCATTAGTTACCCTACTGCCCTCTTGTACTTGTCTTTTAGTTAAATTTTATCTACTATTCTTCAGAAGGATTTTTACTACCTTTCAGTTAAGTCCATGAAGAACGTGCATTTCATTGTGTTCAATTAATATAATCAGGGACCATTAACACTGTCAGAGATACAGTCAGTAATGTCTGAAATTCTTCAGTCATTTCATTTTTAAACACTAGATATTAACTRTAATTGTAATGTATAGCACACATTTATATTTGAAATATTTTGCTTGATTGTAGTTAAGGAATCTAGTGACAGAGAGGAGTAAGGAAGAAGTTGATGAGAATGCTGAAATAGAATTTGCAGCTCTTAAACTATAGGAAAATTTAGCTGAGTCATGTTTTACATATCTAGTGCTGCTRTTTGTATGTGAAATTAAAAAGTTCCAGTAAGGATTTAATACATCTGAGATTCTGGTTGTTTGGTTACAGCACCACAGTCAACTGTATTGTGGCTTGGGAGTTTTGGGATTGTAAGACAAATTTAAACCCCAACTGATCTCAAATAGAACTTGGCACTTTTTGAGGCAGGTTAGAATCTTGAAAAGTCAGATCTTTAGCCAGCCCTCACATTTTATCTCTGAGCTTGTCCCCTAAATATTTCAGTAGTGCCTTCTTCAAAACAAGAATGTGTGACTTGTTACTTTGAGTCATGCAGCATGGGGAATACTGTTCAGTTATTCATTTCAGTAAATTATATAGCAATAGTAATTGCTATATAATAGTGATATATAGTAATAATAGTAATATAATAAAATTATATAGCAATAGTGCATCAAAGACTGGTATCAGAGGTTAATGAGAAGGGCAGTGTCAGTGATGGTGCAGGAATTAAYTGGAATAAGACCAGAAAAGACAGGTGGCATGACTGGATTTGATGTAAACATCAATGGCAAAACATGCATTAATCATCCATTTTTCTTGCAAGCCTGAAAGCTGTGAGCTTGTGCCAGTTTTCTGTGCTGCCCTGTTCTGGTGCCATACCTGATGAGCTGTGGATAAGTCACTTCCTCTGGCAGTGAGACCAGCTGGTGATGTTGGTGMTCTGCCACTCGTGCTGGTGCTCCCAGATGCTCCCTCCTCCACTCACTCCTGCCCTAGCTCTGAAWGCAAAGCCTCACTGGAAATTTCCTGCAGGAGAGAGGCCGGGTTCTGGCCTCCCTGCTGGAGCAACGTTGGGTTTATGGGGTGTTGGTTTTCTTTTGGGTAGCCTGCAGTGCTGCTGAGCTGTCTGAAAAACACTGGGGTTGTTCAGGATGGCTACGTGTGCATCCCTCAGYGTGRCACTGGGGCTTACCAGGCTCTGGGGTTTGCCTCATGACACTGGGGCTTACCAGGCTCTGGGGTTTGCCTGCACAGCGGGGATGGCAGCGGATGAAACCCTGGGTCACTGCTGCAGCTTTGCTCCTTACAGTGCCTGTGTCCCTGCTGCTCATGCCCTYTGGTTTCCTGTACCAGGGAACAGAACATGGTACATCCCCATCTCCAGTCTTTTAGGCAGGATTGTGAAGATTGGGATGAGCCAACCCCAAAGGCTCTGGGAAAGCAGCAGGGSCAGTGTTTTGTGGCTGAGCAGTGCCAGGGGGTGAGAAGGAGGGCTGGGTCTGAGCAGAGGCCCCCGTTCCTTTGGATGACAGACATGGATGATGCAAAGGGAATTTTACTCCTTTATGCTCTCCCTCAAATCCGAGGAAGCTGAGGGATAGAACATGGGGCTCTGGGAAAATACTATAATTATGGGTAATCTGGTTTGTCTCTRTCCTTTGGAAACCAAATTCAGTGTATGAATTGACAGTCTTGCAACTCTGACCTCCTTTCTTGAAGGTTTTCTGTGCTGTTTTCTACTCTTGTTACTCCCTCTTCAGGGATTCCCCTTCCTATTTTATTCTCTGCTCCACAAGCATGAAATTTGGAGAATAACCTCCCTACTGGCCAGCTGGTGCTAGGCCAGCCATCATCTTTCACAGTCCTCTGGAGCCTACCTTGGATCTTATTTTGCTTGGAAGSAGTCCCATTGATTATAAATCAGGAGTATGGCAGAAATTCTGGASTAGGGAGCATCTTTGTTGTTTGTGGTGACAGTAAGCTTGCAAAGCAGAGCAAGATGAACAAACCTAATATATCAATATCTAATAATCAATGTGTGACTTCTGACAAGTTGTCTGTACAAGGGACAATGACATGTACAAGCCAGCTGACAAAATAACAGCTGGGATGCTGGGGACTGAGCAAAAGAGGCTTGTTTTGCTTTCTTAGCCAGGAGCTGCAAAGATACACCTGCACTTTATATCCATTGGTTGCCATGATGTGTAAGAAAGGGCTGAACAGGTCAAATGCCTGTGCACACATTGTGGTTAATGCTATTCTCATTAAATYTGTGATTTTCCTTCAGCAGCGCAAACCGACGCTCACCCAAACACAGACGTGAAAGGGCTGCTGATAACTATGAAAGAAGTGTGAATTGACTCTATCCACGGGTGAGAGATGCTCTATAGCCTCTTTTTTGCCTTGCAGGAAGAATGCAAGCAGATCCTGGCTCGGCAGAARTCCAGCTCGCAGTCGGACTCTCACGACGATGAGATTTCCCCTCCGCCTCCCAACCCGGTGGTGAAGGCGCGGCGCAGGAGGGGAGGGGTCAGTGCAGAGGTGTACACCGAGGAGGATGCTGTTTCCTACGTCAGGAAGGTAACGTGGGGCCATCTCTCTGCCTCTGGGGTGTACAACACAATCGAGTGATTCATGTTTTGTCCCTCATTTGGACTCCTGGGCCAGCCTGGAGGATGGTGTCCCCATGGTGTCCCCATGCTGGCTTGGCCATCTTCACACTCAAAGTTCTTTTGGTGTCTCCTTGACAGAGGAATTTCCCCATCTATGGGGTCCAGCATTCACTGTTCCTTCCCTTTTGAGATGTGCTGCTCATCTGTTTCCCTGTCTGACAGGGTCAGTAATTCTCAGCCATTTTCTTGATAGYCACTGACTGCAGCATCTTCTGAGTTTGATCAGGACCTGGCATTATTGGAAGASAGCTTTTCTATTTCTGCATTTCCTCTTTGGTTTATTTTTTGATTTTTTTTCCCCCAAAAGTCAATTCTGCCTCAAATTTTCTTTAATCTAAGTAATTTAAGTTTCCTAGACCACTCAGGTATGTATTTCTCATGTTGATTAGGTGCCACTTAACCCATTGAATTTTGGAAGTCTGTTGACTATACTTGGGTAACTTTGTGTGACCATTGTCTTTGAAGAGATGCCAATCCCAAATTAGGTAATTTCTTTGCGAGAAGCTCTAATATGGACTTCTCTCTTTTTAACTGSCTTTTTCACAAAAATATCTAGCTAGGTTATATCTTTGATACCTCCTAATAACTCTGCTATTTTTTTTTTTTGACACTGGCTAAAGCTTTCAAAGATTATTAAAACAGAGACATTACAATAGCATATGTCACGTTTATTTAGGGAGCCAGGCTGAAAATGTATTTCATAAGGTTGACAGATGCTGCTAATGTGCTTTTGTGCATGCCTGGAGTAGCTTTAACTCAAAGAGCTTTTCCTTTATGGGAATGTATTTTGTCAGTCACTGTTTTTGGGCAGAATGCTTTTTGCCTTTGCAGTCAGATGTGCTTTTGTCATCTGCTGATGATACAAGTTCACTGGCTGCTCTGGGGATTTCTGTCCCAAGGAAAAAAGAGAATTAGGAAAGCCAATCATCCTAAAAACAAGTGTGTAAGAGTATTCTTGTTAAAAATGTTTGCAAGTGTGTGGTAAATTTTAGCAGCACTGTGGTTGAGCTATTAACAAATGCCCTGCACTGTGAAAAAACTGGTGTGGTACTTCAAAAGCCACTTTAAAACACTTTTCTTTCTTGCATTTTGCAATATCCCCCTAAAAWTCTTCTGTGAAGAGATCCCATTTGTTTCTGCTTATTATGGGTTCCATCTGACTCTTCTGAAAATCAAAGCAAACATCCCTTCCCACCCCCATGAGTAATTCTTTTATGTTTATAATGGAACCTGAAGTAAACTTTGTTCYCTTCATTTCTCAACAGTGATGTCAGTGAGTCCTGACAGTAGCACGAGTAGGCAAGAACCAGAAGCAGCAATACAGATCATACTCTGTGTGCTCTGTGCCTAGCCCTRTTATGATTCTAATTTCCTAGGAACTGACTGATCTGAAATAAAAATAATTTAGGGGACAGTTTCTTGTACAGCTACAGATGCTGGAAGGATTACAGAAGTAGCACTGGGAGGATTTGTGTCAGTGGTGAAACCYGTGGATGTGTGTTTGGGACAGATTTATCCAATGCAGAAATAAAAGGAGACCCTGAAAGSACAATTTATGGAACAAATTTAAAAGAGTAAAAAAAAGCAAGGCAGAGGTTGTGTTAGACTATTGCAAACAGATGGAATTTGAGATAGTAGTCAGGAAGAACTGCTGGCTCCAATTCAGGTGTTGGATAGAAACACATCTGGGTCATAAGCCAGTTTGAAGGATCCCTTGAAGGGGTGAGCTGTAGCATGAGTAGTGCTAGAGGCAGTGRGATGAGTTATGTCCCTGGAGAGAAAATCAGAAGAGATTTGGCTTTGTGATTTGMACAAAGCTGGGGAACATCTCTGTGGAGGGTTAGTTCATCCTGSAGCTAGGGAAAGCAGTATTTGTCAACACATCTSACATAACACAGCTAACARCTAACAGCACAGGAATCTTGCTCTGAAGAGGGTTATCAGCTTGAAGAGAACATTCAGTGATTATCTGGAAGAGTGATGTAAGAAATGGCCAAGGGATTCTTACCAGCCTTTGATTTTGGTCAGATGTCTGCTTACACCTAGAGAATCTCTCCTGTGTTTTTTGTGTCCCTGCCCCAACAAACCCACAAAACCTCGTGGCTTTCACTGCTTCAAATTTACCCTGGGAAAGGCTGCTCAGTGCTATTTCATAATCAGGCAGAAAGGCTGGAGTTGAATGTCTCAGTGATCTGATTATTTACCCTTTTGGCTCACCAGCAGTAAGCTGAGCAGCCTTAATAGAGCAAGGGTTCAGGCCTGCAATTCCATCCAGTGTTCCTCTGATAGAGTAAAAACCAAGAATAAGATACTGGCTGAATTTAACACTGAGAAATTTAAACTTTTAAACCAATTAGCTTAGGTTTCACTCTGATAAAAACATGCAGTTTGTACATGTATACTTCTCCAGACTTAATTTGAGTAATCTGATGACTGCAGCAGTCAACACAAGAGAGGTCTGAAGCCACTTTAATTTTAGATCTTCACAGTGCAGCCTTTGCCTGTGAAATAAGTCTTGGTAATTCTTTGTGGGAACTGGTTCTACATCAGTTTTACCCTTTGAGACTTCCTTCTGTTGGTTGGATGGGTCCTTCCCTTTTCYTTCCCTTGCCTTTCCAGGATGAGGGAAGGAAAGTACCTGCACATCAACACAGGTCATAGCTTAAGGCAGACATTTTATCTATCATAAAAAAAAAGTGAGAGGCAAATACCCCTTATCAGACCTTTATTGTTCAGTAATTGAGACTGACAAACAGATTTTGATGTTCAGATTGGAGTAAGGYTTATTTAACACTTAAAACTTCTGCTATGCTTTATTCTGTCCTGTTATAATTAAACTACTAAGGAAAATCACATTATCAAGGACAATGAGTATCTTTGACAGGTCATAATTTTKTTACAAATTTCTTGTGTCTCTCCTAATCTTGGAGTCTCTGACTGGTAGAAAAAGATACTTGGCAAATAGAGAGATACACTATCTACTGATATCTTACCTAAATGGTTGCCAAAATGGAAAGCTTAGCTTTCCAAAGTGGAAATACTCCTGCATTTCAACTTTTATTTTGAGCAAATTCGTGCACCACAGCACTTCTGACATTTCTCCAGTTTACAAATAAAGACCTCTTAATTCTCAAATGGAAATTCTTCTTGTTTGCCATGAAGCCAAGGCACAGGATTTTGACTCAAGTGGGCCTATCAGGAGCTTGGTTCCTTGTACTACAGCCAGTACTGAAAAATATTATGTAATCAACACATTTTTACCTTTTTCCTAAAGAAATGTTGCTATTTCCACAATTATAAAAGTAGGTTGTTTCTCATGTTGTTTGGAGGAGAGAGGAAAGTACATTTTCCTCAGTCAAAGAGATTTGAAAGGAGGCTACACAGCTGCCAGGACCTCCTAATTACAGCATTTTATGCATATCCTTCTCCCCAGTCATCCCTGATCTTGCATTTGCTTTCTGAGTGTCATTTTGAGAACAGAAATTCTTATCTTCACATTATCAAAACTGCAATTTATTACTTTCTTAGTGACTTTATATTACAGCCTAATCCTGTCTCAGTGCCTGAAACCAAATTGCACCCATTTTCCTGAACAGTGGAATTTTCTGTAGATTTCACCATTTGGGAAGAAATGCAATCAGGTGTGTAATTACCTTTCATTCTTCTCTCTGCAGGTTATTCCCAAGGACTATAAAACCATGACTGCTCTGGCWAAGGCCATCTCCAAGAACGTGCTCTTTGCTCATCTTGATGACAATGAACGAAGGTAGGAGGGGCTTTATGATTCAGGGGATCCACAGCTTGGTGTGAGCACCAGAAATTGGATTGAATTTCATCTCAGAAGGGTTCAGAACTCATCTCACTSGTGCATTTGAGTCACACCAGATGCACCCTCAAATGTGCTCGTGSTATTATGGGTAAAATCACAAGGTAAAAAAGGACAAGAACAGGTTTGAGTGTATTCAGACATATTTAATACTTTCAGAACAGATGAGCCTGATAAACTTTATTCTAGATTACAAAATCACCTAAAGCAATCTCAGAAGCATTTGTCATTACTTCTGAAACTCAGGGAAGGCAGGTCAAGTGCTGAATGAGYGGGGAAGAAAAAGCATAATGTCTGTAAAGAGATAAAAGGGAATGACAGGTAAATTGTTTTGTTCTTGGAAAATCTGGAACAAACAAATTATGGATAAGAAACTGAAGGAGACCAAGGAGTTCAGTAACAGCCAATGTGACTTTTAAAGACTTGGAAATGTCTTTTCAGAACTGATAGCAAGTTGGAGGAGGCAAAAAGGAGGCCAAACAGCTCAACTTCCAGTAGTGTTTTTGACATTAATGTTCATGATGGTTTCATAAAAAAAGCCCAGRGAAGTGTGTCTTTAGTGAAGGCAGTGTGGAGTCTGTGCAAAACTGATGGAATGATAGGAAATAGCAATGCATCAATGGAAAGGTGCATTGMAGGGGTTGTTCTGCTTTTCACCATTATTGTCACTGGTGGCCTCAGTGGGACAGGCTCTGAGTGTTGCATTTTCAGCTGGCATAAAGGTGGGAAGGGCTGCTGAAACACTGGGAGACAAAGGTAGCATCCAGAATTATGCTGACAGCTTGAAGGAATGTTCTAGTGAAAGCAGGATGGGTTGACACTGAGCCAAGTGCAGAGAAGTWTTCCTTAGGCAGGAAGAACACCTTTATAAGAMAGTTTTGCAGTTYTGGCAGATCCTTGMAAAACTATGTGGGACTTATTGTGACTCATGGTMTAAATAATATTCACTAATGTCAAGCTTTTTTTTTTTTTTTTTTGAAAATACAAATGTTTTACTGGGGTAACTAAGCAGAACATGCAAGATGTCCCAGTGTTGGAAAGATTTCAGCTGGAACACAGTGTCCAGTTTGGGCACTGCACTCCARGGGAAAACAGTTGGAGGAAATTCATGGAGGAGTGGTGGGAATGATCACAGACCTAGATAACATCACTTCTGAGGGAAGAATGGGATTGCTTGGCCTGCAGAATAAAAGTTGGGGCAGAGGGATGCAATAATAGCTCCAAATTGCATGTGAAAATGGTATATGAGTGATGAACTGCTCTGTGGGCCAGAGGGTAAAGAACAACAAATTTCAAGTGCAGTGAGGAGAGAGTCAAGTCAGTTCCAAGAAGAGGTCTCTGATTGCTTGGGTAGGTGGTGGAGTCTCCACATTGAGGCCATTTAGGACAGATGAGACTGTGCTCTGCCAGGAATGACAAGCATCAGTCCTGCCTTGCAGCAGATAAGTGAGCTCAGGAACTCCTCACCAGCCCCCCCTTTTCTGTGCTTCCATGGTTAGAAAAGACAAAAACGTTCTCCACACTGATGGTTTTAGTTCTGGCAGAACATCAGCAGCACAATCCTTCAGTGGGGCTACTCAAATGCTTGCACTCAAAGCTGCAGATTTTGCTCCCTCTTGCAGATGTTTACACAGTTTAATTACTTTGCAGTCTTAATGATATCGTGTTAACATGCAGATTTCTGGAGTAATTAAMAGAGGATGAGCTTTGCACATTTMTTCTAGCTTTTTCACCCACAGAGGAGAATTCTTGTACAGAACTGCTGTAAATCCTAATTATGCTGTCAGCATTGCTGTTGTGACAGGCACTGAAAGGATAGGTTTTAGGGCTGAAAAAAAAGGACATTTCAGTAATGTGTTATTAAAATAGGCTGAGAGACAAAATCTGAAGGACAAGTGCTTTTTCTTGCCCTGTGCTGATTGCACATCTCATGATCATGGTCTCTCCTATGTGTTCCCTGTGTCCCATTTCCCCCTGTCCTGCCATGGATGGGTGTTAGGAGTGAGGAGAGCTCTGCAGGCTCCCATCTGTCTGCTGCAGGTGCATTGTGGACTCTTTGCTTTTGCAAACCATGGCTTGGCCAGGTGCATTCTGCCTGTGTTGTGTGTTCTGCCTCTGCTGTCAAAGGATTCAGGAGCTCCTGGGCTGTGCACTGAGCATGGTCAGGTTGAGACCTTTTCCCTGCTCAGGGATGTGTGCAGAGGCTTCAYTGGAGCCTCCTGATGAGCACAGCAGGCTGTTGCTGACATTGGGAAAAAGAAAAGGAGCTCACAGAAGGATGTATATTCTGCTCTGCAGACAGGATTGAGATGAAGGAATAAACTGACATCATGCTCTTACCCTTGTCTGGTTGCATTTGTCAAATGTGAAGTCAACAAGTCAGAGCACACCACTGCCATCAYTTCCAGTCTGCATCTTCTTAATGTAAATATGCAGTTCAGTAAAGTGAGGGGTGAATTACTTCATTTGGGCTCTTGGAATGGTGGAAAGCTAGGTAAGGTTATTTTATTTTCTGTGCTGCAATGGTGATGCTTACTGTGTTTGCCTCAGTGCTCTCTACACTGAAGATATTATCATTGTTTTATGTAATTTCATGTTTGACCAAAATGCAGGAGGTTTCAGGTGGGGGAAGGATGGACTAGCAATTTCTCATTCACAATGGATGACTCTTACATTTTTTCTTTCTTCAAAAAGGTATTTGTGTTAATCTGTTCTSACTTGTGTTGCACTTGCTGCTTGGCAGCTGTGAAACAAACCCTTGTTTATAAAGGCAGAGTGCAGCATCTCATCTCTGTGTCAGATGATCCATATGAAGGGTTGGTTGCATGAGAAATCATGCTGAAGCTAAGGTAAACAAGGATCTTTTTTGCACTGATGTTGGAAATACTTTTCTTCAAGTCTTATTTTTAGATCACATCTTTCCCTGCGCCRTGCTTCAAACGGGGCTGCCATCCATGTCCTACACACACACGGAGTCTCTGCTGCAAGATTATACTGAAAAGTGCAATAAAAGGGAAATGTAACTGCAACAGTACCAAGAGCAGCAGAGCTACTTATCAGCAACTTTTGCCAGCATGTCCAAGAGTTGCTAACRTTGCAAGGAGCAGTGCAGCTCTGATAAGTGATGTGGCAGTCCCCTCTTTTCTCATGGTTCAGCTCTGGAATAAGCTCCTGGTTCTCTCAAAGCCAGTGGCCAAATTACCTGAAGTGGGAATGTGGTTTTAGCTGTGAGGAGCTGCTGTTCTTGTTTGAATAGCTGGGAATGCCTGCTTTGTCTTGAGGGGAATCTCCTGGCTGCTCTCACCCCTCCTGGTTCTGTCGCGCTCTCCCGATCCAGGCCCGTTCTGAAGATGATTTGGGGTTTGCATCAACTTCCCCCCTTTCTTTTGCTCAGTGCTGCCTGGGATTTCAGCACGTGGTGCTGCTGCCCTGGCTCTGCAGCCACTGCAGGATTTCTGTCTATGTACAGATAGGATTACACCCATAACTTGGCAGYGCTCTGTTTCCTCTCCCACTCCTGGATGTCCAGCAGATTGATGTCCTCTAAGGCCTCCTAGTTGTGAAATGGTGTATAAAGTCAAAATTGGTGACAAGGGGCCAGTCTGAGTGACCTTTTTCTAACCTCTTTGATTAATCTCTTCTAACCCAGCAGTGTAGCTGTGAAGRTTTTGTTGCTCATCACGTAATGCTGGAAAATACAAACACACCCACTTGGCTCTGCCGTGGTGTTGGATAATAAAGGAGAATCAAGAGGAAGAAATTATTCAATTTTCTTCTGTGGTTAAAAATAAAAAGTAACTTTTCATCACCTAATTGACAGGATGTTGTGTCTCTGCTGGGCAGGGAGGACTGAGAGGGGGGCAGTGAGGAAGTTCAGAGGTGAGCTGCTGTGGGAATGGAGCTTGGACCCAAAGCTGATGATTGCCAAGCAGGAGAAGGAAATAGAACAGAAATAACCAGTGGGGGAGAGAGCAGGGCTGAGAGCAGCAGGAGTGTCACTCCTGCTTGCAGGATGTCACCAGGGCCAGTGTGCTCTGCTGAGTCATGAGCCACATCTGCCAGTCCCTGAGCAGAAGCTCAGTGGCCTCCTGASCACACAAAGAAGTGGAAAGGTTAAATGTTCACCACATCTGTGTGTAAATGCTGTGTCAGACTTGTTCATCAGGGARTCAAGAGAGTAGATCAATGTTTAGCTAATGTAATTTTTGGAAGCATTAATTACTAATGTACAGGCAGCTGTGAGGCTTGCAACAGCTTTCAGAATACTTTTGTGTATTTTATTACTTGCATTATTAATAAATTGGTTTCTTTGAACAGTATAATGGTGTGAAACGGCTTTGAAAGCAAGAGGCACAGAATGGTATTTAATGCTTTTACTAAAAYGCTGAGCTCTTATGAAGACACAAAAAACCTACCAAGAAGTGAACTTGAAGACTCTGTATTTATTTCAGCAGTACACAGTGTTGCATTTACTCTTGTGTGTTCCCTGCATGGCAAAGGTGGGAGGATAAAGAGCATTTTTTAATMTCTGTGCTTGTTGGGACCAAGCTGTAAAGATGAATATTGGCACTTTAGACCAGGTTTCTTACCCTACTTACTATTTTTGTTGTTCTCACCTCTCCCCAGTTGCTCCATGTCTTGCTTGTTTCTTTAARCTTTTCACAGYAATGGGATATTTTAAGTCCTATTTAGGATGTGACCTCTGTAATCAGTGGTTCCTTTTCTGCAAAAKTGCTGCTTTGGCCAYGAATCTTCACCATGTATTTATGCTKTTGGTCACCCCTCCCCTAATATTCTTAGCTGCTGTGTCTTTACTGTAAGCATAACTATTTTTTCAGACTATTTCTTCAGTTTTTAATCATTTTACATCCTAAAGTTTTTTTAAATGCTTGCAGCTCCTTTGCAGCAAGGTATTGTCTTCAAATTCAGAAAACACCCTTTTCATCTGGGTCAGTAATGACTTGGGGTTTCTTTCAACACAGGCATCATTTATCATGAGAAAAGTGCCTTTCTATAGCCAGCAAGTGAATTTTAGTTGTTGTCCTGTTGAGCTCATATTGAAATCTTCTTGAAACTTCTGGTGATTAGTGAATTTCAAGGACATTATTATTGCCATGAGCTTTATTCACTTCTGCATAATACCATGTTTTATTGAAGCCCTGGCTGCAGGCCAGCTGGAAAGCCTCRTATGTGTGGAAGAAACCTAAGACAGCACCATTCAGGAGCAAGATATTTTAGAAACAGGATGCCACAGCTATGACATATTCATTACACATCCTGTGCTTTCCTTGCATTTGTAACTTAACTCTTTTGTTAAAAAACAAACACAGATTTGGCTTCTGCCTGTGCTTTATAGATACCTACAGGGTGCAGAAACAGTGCAAGAAAAATTCCACCTTAGCTAGAAAACTCTGGGGATGGTTTCACCACTGATTTAAGCTGAATTCTGAGCTGGTAGCAAAGGATGAAGTGACAGTGAGAGCCAAACCTYGGTTCCTGTTGCTCTCATGGCCAGGTGAGCCAGGGCAGCTCTCTGATCCTCCCCTGCAGGGTTATTTTCAGGCAGAGCAGGTCCTTCCTCCCACCCTGTGCCTGGCTGCCAAAATGCTTTGGCAAGGGGAAGGAAGGAGTGGGCTGGGCAGGATCCCCCCTTATGGCAGCAGCAGGGGCTCAAATCAAACTGAATGGTGACAAAACTGCACCCCAGTTTCCCTTACTGGTCACTGCACAAGGCCAGAGGATGGAAATAGATGTGTGGATACCTCTTTAATAACCATGCCAAGAGTGCCCAAGATCTTGAGCTAAACACTGGGAAGGTGAGRGATGAAAAGAAAGAATAAGAGATGAGAGAGAAATTCCACAGTGAGGCACGGCAGTGGGGGCTGAAGGGCTTTGTTGATTTATAACTTTGCTTCTTTGAGTTACATTAGGATTTTTTGGTGACCAGATCTGGGTCCTTCACCCTCCTTTTTGGGGGTAGCAGAAGGGAGAGGAGATGCAGCAGGATCCCGGTGTTGTGCAGATACATCCTGTGAGGGTTTGTAAAGGGTTTGTGAGCGTTTGTCAAGGTGTGAATGCCCCACCTGTGCTGGAGCTTCAGGACATTGGCAGCAGGCAGAGGTGGCTTGGGGGCAGAGGAGGTGTGGATATGCAAGATATATAATGCATATGTAACAGCTTTGGGACTGGAGAAACTGGTGCAAACCTTCAGTGTGGGAGATGTTTCCTGATCATCAGTGGTATTGGATGATTAGCCTGTGCTGTGAATTGTAGTTGTAAACAAACAAAAAGAGGAAACACAAATTTACCTAAGCAAAGTTTTTCTTCTTTGGGTAACACCAAGCTGTTTTCCAGGTAAATTGCCAGGCAATCCAGCCTTGCTTTGTGCCTTTTGTGCCTTGTTTATGGCCTTGCTTCCTCATGGTGTTTAAAAGTGTGTTGTTTAACTGTGAGCTGTTCCACTGACTTGCTGTGGATGTCAAAGGAACTATTCATGTGTTTAAATGGAAGCACATTCACTCTTGCTGAACTGCAGCTTGCCAATGAGGAATACTACTTAAACTAGAAAAAATTACGGATTTTGGAGACAAGAATCATCTGGCAGCAGAAGATGGAAATGAAACCAGGTAGAGTTGCCCAGCCATTTGGAAAATAAACGATCCAATTCTCCCTTGAAGGATTAGCTGTGARTTTAGCACTGACTTTATTTTCCAGTACATCCATCTCATTTGTCCAAGAATTATTGCCTTTAATTACCATTGTGGTGCCTGCAGGCAGCAGTCTTCGARTGAGTTATGCAAAGTTGTGCTCTCAGCAGTCATCAGGAGATTGTATCTGCTTTGGTATCAATCCCCTCACAACAGCCTGACAGCATCAGCAGGCTGCACTTTTTGTGATGTCAGTGTTTGGCCTGGTAGGTAAGCTACTCTCTCAAACAAAACTAAAAGCACACACATTTGGTATTTATGGATATTTTTATCTCGAGGAACAAATGCTGTCAGTTCGTAGCTTTTTAGGGGCTGTGATTCACCCTCAGTGTTTTGTTAGACAGTTTCTATTCCCCATCACAAATACTGCCGGCGCCATGCCTAATGGGGGTTATTTTTAATTCTGCAGAAAGCACTGGTTTACATATGGGCAGTATGTCACCCATTCTGAAAAACAGAGTTAAAGCAGAGGAGTTATTTACATAAATCCTCTTCAGATCTAGAAAAAATAGCCCGAGGCAAATAGTACTCATGCAYGCTCGTGGAACAATCTTGAGTCTAAACTTATCTCTCTATATATAAAACAGAAAAATTATGACTACTGCTGGATTTAACAGGCCTTGTAAAATTTTTTCTACCACTGCAGCATATATGACCGTGCCTTTGTGTGCTTCTTTACACAACAATTAGCTGGCAGTGGCTCTGCGAATGCATTGCTYAATGCTAAGGCTTTCCAGAATGAAACACAAAGGTTGAATGAAAGAACGTCCACTCTTCTCAGCAAGCCTTTGTCCTCTGCATCAGAGCAGCTGGAAGCAGTGGTTTGTCTTTGTGCAGGGATGGACAAAGGTTTATTTCAAATAGAGCTCTTTAAAATGCTGCTTCCTTCCTCCAGCTCCCCTTGAAGGGTTGTAGGTAACCTGTCAGCAGTTACTGCTGCTCTCGTGGGTCTTCAGGAGGTGACTGATGCTGCAGGCTTTGAAAGCCTGGTGTCTGCACGTGGGGTGTGACTGGTGCTGGGGGATCARCCCTGTGATTCAGTTGCCTCCTTGTGCATTGAGAGGAGGATGTTCAAAGAGCCTAAAAGGAAGGGGATATTCCCACTGATTGATGTACAGTGGGAAGTGAATGTTTAACTCCCACARGGTTCTCTCGAAAATCCCCACCTCCCATCCTGGATGTGCATTTCCATGATGAGGTGACATCTGCTTAGTAACACCGTGTTTGGGAAGGCAGAAACTGCCCTTCAAACAGAAACATAGCCTGTAATACTGCAAGATTTAGTAGTGGGATTTTTCCTCTGTATAGAAAGAGAGAATTCAACTCAACAACCAGATGAAATTTCTCTGTCATTCCAGTGCACTTAATGGGAATACCAAGTGTGAGTTATTTGACTGTTAGGCTGCTAACTCTCTTTTAATGAAAAAAAAAAAATACCCTGACAAACCCAAACAATGATTTAGTTCTTGTTTTACAAGTTCCTCACTAAAGGCTTTGACCTGAAGTACATGGCGTCTTGTGGGGTAACAGCTGGTCTGTCATTGTCTTTGGAAAAAAGTAACAGTTGCTAAGATTTCAGGAAACAAAGATGGTCTTTGAATCAACTGGAACAGCTGTAAGAGACTGACACACCATGCACTGTCAGCTGCTAAATTCAGATATTCAAAATGCCCAAAATGGGAAACTTTAACCCTTTGGCACCACCAGATTCCTTTTCTCTCTCCTTTGCTTTTTCTTTTCTTTTTTCTTTCTTTAAAGCAAAAAAAGAAATGGGTTTTCAATTTGCTTTTTGCTTTCAGAAATTAAAAAACAAAACAAAATCCTCCAAACTATCACTTTCTTTGTAGGGATTTTGTCTTTTTTTGTATTTATTCAAGTTCTGATTTATAAATCATCCAAAGACGTGCTTGTTGACAGCTGAAATTTGCATTAGAAAAGTGTAATGTGCTTCTTTGTGTGGTGCATTAAGATGAAAATATAATAGTGCATATGCAAAAAACAGCATCAGATGYTATTTTAAGGCACTCAGCATCCTCTCAGTTTTGTATGTGGAGTCTGTATTTAGTTAATTGAAGCAGAATGAAGGTGAATTTATCACATCTGGGAGGRAAAGGTAAGTGATAGCAGCAATCTCTTTAAAAGACACATGTGAGATCCATGTGAGATCCAAAAGCTGGTGCCTGAAGTCGGGCACATTCAGACTGGAAAAGTTTAGTTTTTCTTTTTAGAGCAATCAGGGAACTGATCCATAATTTAAATTAGCTTGGGATGTGGCAGATTTTTCCATTGCTTGAAACCTTCAGATCAAACTTGGCTCTCTGCTCTTGCTGGTCCTCACAGTGTGTTCTCAAGTGCTCCAGAATATTGTGAGGGTTTCTTTTTTTTATAAAGATGGCAAAATGTGATGACATGAAAATTTATTTCACTTAATGAAGAGTCAGCAGCCATCTCTTGTTAACAAAACACTGGTATGACATCTGTCCTCCTGAAAGCCAAGCTCTTACAGCTTGGAGCCTGGCTGGTTTTTGGATGTCTGAAGCAGGCACACACTGGGACTCTTGCTAGGCTGTTGTTCCAGTTCACTGACAGGGGATGGGGCTTTATTTAGATTTTGTGGCTGGTGTTAGATGGTGTCAGGGAAGCTGTGCACAGCCTGGCTCCTCTTGCTGCTGATGGAGGGGGCGAAGCCCCCTGTGAGTGGCACCCAGAGCTCCACTCCAGACTCAACACTGAACACAAGTGGCTCAGCCCTGAACACTCTGTTTTCTGGTCCAAACACCTCAAGCTTCTTCCTAAGCCTTTTTCTTCAGTATTTCCCAGCTTGGCTTCTTACAGAAACTCTTCTCCTGATCACATCTAACCTATTTTGTGTGTCCCGCACTCCTAAGTCCTGATCCTGCACCATCTGAATAGCTAAAAGATGGGCAATTATCACCACTGTTTGCAGGATCAAGCTTAGTTTATTCTGTTTGTGGATATAACTGTGGAAAAAGTAGATTTGTACCATAACCCCAGAGGATTTGAAAGTTTTTTGCTCATGTGAGTGAATGTCCTAGAATAAAGGCTGAGACATGAATAATTTTCCAATGTGATAATTGAGGTGAGCAGAATAAACTGCTCAGTCTAGAGCTTTGATTCTAATCAATAGGAAAACACTTTTCTATTCTGATAGTCTGTTACAGATTTACAGTTACTTCAAGGCCCACATGAAGGCTGACATCCCTCTTTGCATTTGCAATGAAAAACCAAGTCTGCTGTCATTAAGCCAAATTCCAGCTCTGTTTTCCACATCTTTCTGTTTTTCATGTCTGATAGTCTGAGAGATCTATTTTTTGTGAAAGTCAGGGACAAACAAGAGAAACAGAACAACAGTTTTACATTTATTCTGAATTTAATTTCTTCTTATATTATTCATTGTTGAAAAGATTTCTAAGGATACTTTGCTGCTACCTTTGAATTGCTTGCTCTTCCGCTCCCTAACAGAGGCACATCATTATTGTATGAGGTGAATGGGAATTACTTCTCAGGATTCAGAAATAGACTCTGGCCTTTTGACATCCTAATCATTCCCAGAACAGCCAACTGAACCTTCACCATGATAGAMTGGATTTGCTCTATTAAAATATTGTAGCAGTGCCCTGATTTCAAGTCCTGACAGTTTCATCACTGCAGTTGACCCATGTTCCTCATGCAGCTGCTTTCTGCAATGTGGTTACAACATCCATGCAGATTTTCCTTTGCTTTTAGAAACTTGCTTTAAAAYAGTGAAAATCTATGTTCTGTCCAAGTTTACCTACTGTTCTTTAATGGTATGAAATGTGTCATATTTCTCCTCTTATTTATGAAATCCTGTGCTTTGACTAGAACTTATTTCCAAGAATATTAAGTTATTGTTCTATTATTAGAGAAAAGGCTTGATTCCTTGACAGGTTGACAAGAGCTCTGGAACACTTTGCAGGAGCAGCCCTTCCTAATCAAAACTGTCCTCAGCAGCATCACTCAGTTTACCTTGGTACCAAAATATACTTGAAACGAAGCTTCTCAGTTGCTCCAGCAGCGTGCTGTGGAATCTGGGATTTACTGGAGTCTTTTTCACACTCACCCCACCCTCTGGCCCTGACAGAGCAGCAGCTACCAACACTCTGCAGTTCCTGGTCCTTTGCACACACGTCCTGACTGAGCTGTTTGTACATTCCAACATCCATGGAGTTTCTTGGCCATCATTTACCATGTTCATGTGGGCTCGTGGTCATGTGTCTCCTGCCCTTTGCTGGTAATTGCATTTAGACTACAAAGACAACAAACCTGCTAATTTGGTGCACCTTGGAATCTTCCTTGTATTGCAGGGGTTTCTTGTTTTTCACAGCCTTCTGAGTGCTTCCATTTGCTCTTTGGCTCCTTGACTTCTCTTCTGGTTTAGGATTTTAACCAAGCACTCAAGATCACTTCAACATGCTCAGCTTGGCTCTTTTTAATTACCTGAGCTATGTGTCATTGTKTCAGGAGATTTAGATTTCTTTTGCAGCAATTTGATGTGTGAACAGTTACCTTACAAACACAGTTACTGTGTCTGTGAACTCTGTGCTTTGAGAATAGTTTCATTTTCRAAGGGTGCTTTCATGGAAAACAAGGTGAAATTATATAGGAGCTGTGGAGCATCATATTAGAGCACCAGAGATACAGGAAAAAAGGAAAATACAGTGATGTTGTACCCAGACTCCAGAAGAGTTCTGATGAGCTGATGAACAATTCCTGTGAAGGTTACACAGAGCTTATTTCTGATAGGTTTCTCCACATTTCTTGTTTATCTGTTTTATTTGTTTGGTTGCTTTGTCCCAGTGCCGTAGTGACACCCTCTGGCAATGGCAGGATCGTTTCCTTGCCATCAGGGAGCTCTTCAGTGAGCAGCCTGAGGGGARAGGCATTGCTGTGCCCTGTCCTTCCTTCCCTCAGAGCTGCCTTGGCTCGAGATTCAAATTCACACATGTCAAGTTCGAGTTGTACACGATGGCTAATTGATACAAAATTCAAGTACCATGGAATTAATGATGCTGAACATTTTCTTCTGGTGAGTTGGACTTTTCTTCTGGTGAGCAGCTCGAAAAGCTTCCCTTTGTACTTAAATTAATKTCTTTACATCAACTCTGAAGCACTTTCCTCTCTTCTGGAGAGGCTCTGAGCAAARCCTCACCAATGCTCTGGCTGTGGCATGGCTCTCACCACAACTGAGAAGACTCACTCATCCCTTCTACTGGGAAAAAACGCAGGTTTTTAAGGATGGAAAAGCTGCTGGGAGTTGTCTGCCCACTGTTGATTTTGTCCATTGCATTGGCAATGCTTTCATTTGTGCTGTCTTACATGATGGGCCACAAAATGCAAACTTCCAGCAGCTGACTTTTCCAGGCAGTAAAAAGAAAAGCCAGTGAGCTGTTGAGGCAGTTGGAGCAGCAAAGTGGGGTGGATGAGGCTTGGAGAAAGGCATTAAGGTGCCTAAGTTCTATTAAAATTAAGGAATACTTAATGTTTTTTGTCTGTGTCTCGTTTTGATGAGCAGCCTTGTGCATATCTGCAGAGCCAGCTGGGAATACAGAACTGTGAGCTGGGGCAAAGCACCTGCCTGGCTGTGCCAGGGCCCTCACTGGGTCTCTCAGCAACCTGAAAATTAGCCCAGATACAGGAGTCTGTGCTGCTGGGCTCCAGCAAAATTAAAGACTTATTAGAGGAATCTCCATGGCTCAATGAGGAGTGGAGGTTCTGAGAKGAAACCCTTTGATTGCTCTGCCCCATAGGGGTTTGTGTTGACCTGCTTGGAACGAGCCCTCTCCAGTCCCATGGCAGCATCTGAGCTGGCCTGGACTGATGCTGGGGACTCTGGGCTGGGACACAGGGACTTCTCAGCATCGTGATGAAATGCTGAGGTCTGGCTCAGCTTCTGAGAGCAGCCGTGGTTGTCTCTGCCACCTGGGGTCACTGTGATCAAGGTTATTAAAAAGGAGAGGGATGAAGTAACAAAGAAAATAGAAGCAGTAAAAAGCACACTTCCTAACCCCTGGAGGCTMAAATTGAGATTACCACAAGTGTACAAATTAGTTGAAATTTTTATTATGTGTGAGAAAATGAAGCCCTTACACTTCAGTGTGTAAACAAGTCTCCTTTAGCAGGTCAGGGATTTGTGTAAAGCTAGACATGGACTATCACAAGARAAGTGTTGCCTCTTGTACACTTATTGCATTTTGTCTCAGCTCTTCTACCTGTTGGCTGCTACAGCTGACTTTTGGAGGTCCTTGTAGCCATGTGTTTTTGTGGCTGAGAAATCTCCTGTGGTCTTGATGCTGACCTGGTTTAATCCTGGAACTGCTTCAAGATCTTGGTGGCAGTTCCTGTGATTTACACCTGTGAGATTATAGGGGAGTCTAATAGGTATTTTAAATCTGCAGCCATCTTACAGAGTTTCCTAAGTGTGCTATTAATGAAACCTTTGTCTCAGCTAACTCCCCATGATATATTGTGTACCAGCAGCACTTCTTAAAAGCACTTTGGCCRAATTTTCAAGCTGGCTAGGCTTAAAGTTGTCAAAACACGTATTTATGTTAAAACTCCCCCAAATGCTGTGTGGATGTAAATCTTTCTGTGGAGGTGCTGCCTTGTGAGAGAGGAAGGGCTGTTGTGCAAAATAGGAAAACTCAGATGATGCAAATACAACCTTCAAGCCCATTTCTTGTCAGAGCATGCWCTGCACTGTGTGAGCTGCTCAGAGCTGGACATCCCTGGTGCTCTCTGAGCTGTCCCTAACACAGCTGTAAAACTGCTGCCTTGTGCTCTGGAAGTCTAAGCTAAAGCAGTGAGACACAGAAACCCTTTTTACAATCCCTTCTGTTCATAAATCCTTTTATAAAGGCCTGTAGGTGCCCAGAGAACAGACTTCTGCTGCTGTACCTGCAGTGGGTGGCCACMATTGGAGCTGAAGGAGTTAATGCAAATCTGTGGAGGGCACCTTTTTTTTTCTCTTAGCTAAAGATTGCTGGAACTTCTAGACAATGGGGCTGTACAAGGCATTGCATGGAATTCTGTCTGTTCTTTAGCAGGAAAAAAAAATCAGTAAATCAGTTCTTTTAACCTTTTTTTGTCCTTACTAAATGAAAAGTGTGTCATAGAATCACAGAATGGTTTTGGTTGGAAGGGGCCTTAAATACCATTTTATTCCAAGCCTCCTGCCATGTGCAGGGACATCTTCCTTTATCCCAGATTGCTCCAAGCTCTGTCCATCCTGGCCTTGGACACTTGCAGGGATGAGGCAGCCACAGCTTCTCTGGGAAACCTGTGCCAGTGCCTCAAAACCCTCATAGAAAAGAATTCCTGAATAATTTCCTTATAATGTGTGTCATTTTCTTAATGCTCTTGTTGACATATCTGTGCATTTGATTAGATAAGAAGTACTTCAGTTACAGGTATATTTGAAGGAGAACAGGGTGGAAAAAACAGTAGTAATGTTCATAGTATTGTTCCTTCACAGCTCTTTGCAAGTGGAAAACATCCATTCCTTGCAGTACTGAAGGGTTGTATAGTCAGAACTGCCTTACTCCTTTTCAAATGAACTTTGCATCTCTGGCACCACCTCTAAATAAAACTACTTAGCATCTTCTGTAGTTACGTGATATTCAAAGCATCTCTCAGAACCACATTTTAGTCCCATTATAATCAGTGTTCTTTGGAGTAATTAATTATGGATCCCATCACGGGGTCAGAATCAGAACATTATGTTTTCATCTCTCATAGTGAGATAACTCCTCATACAGGCTACCATGCTGCTGTACACATAATTAGTACTATAGGAAGAATATAAATTAACATGTTAGTTTTGATGGGAATGTTGATGAGGTTGGAAAGGCGTCATTAATACCCTCAACAGTGCAAAATAATACTTCTGATTTTAGCTTCCTCTGCTTTTCCTTTCARCCAGTTAAGCTAAAAATACAGCACAGCTGCTTTCCCTTTACACGTGTGAAAATGTGTGGAATGTGAAGGAAGGGAGAGGATTGCAGCCCTTTGGGTGAGAAAACACGAGGTTCAGAGCTGAGGCACCAGGCTGTGGCTGCCAGGGAGCAGGGCAGGAGGAGGGCKTGGAGGCACTGATGCCTTGGGAAGGCTGAGCTGGGACAGAGACTGGGCAGAGCCAGAGAATAAAGGAGATATTCATTGAAATACCTTGGGCACACCTTGGGCAGCACAAGAGCCTGACCAGGGGGACTCCCAATGGTCACAAGAACCCCCTGATCACGAGGCCTCACACTTTGATAAGTTTGGGTCCATTTGCATATTGGGGTTTAATTGTCCAGTTACAACTYCAGGCTGTGAAGTCTCATCCTTCTTGTTYCTCCYT